>RPFO01000587.1:0-204309 GCA_009746045.1 Mesostigma viride | reverse complement strand
ATGTCATATCCATTCTGGCCTTGCCTTTGCTTTGCATGGCATCACCACAAAACATCAAATTTATTACAATATGTGTGCTAGCTCTATACGGTGGAATAACACAGACATGTCTACCAGATGGCAACACGGCCATCTGTATGCTAGGGTGAGCACACTATGTGAATGTGCAGGGCCAGCCCACAGCAGCTGTGCCCCTGCTCTACCCCTTTTGCCAGGGTGGGTGGGTGGGAGGCAAAAGAAACAACCTGCTTCCCTAGAATGGAAGCCCACCCTTTATAGCAACCACCTCTCCAGCCAACCCCTACCTGGGTGGCTGGGGTACGGGTGCCAGCACAAAAAATATTTTTTCTAAAATTATTTTTTCTTTTGGTGCTATACGGCGTTGCATTCTCCGCTCAGCAGGTTAGTCATAGATAAAATGAGCATAGCTCACCAAATCCATTTCTGGCCTTGCCTTGCTTTGCATGCATCACCACAAAACATCAAATTTATTACAATATGTGTGCTAGCTCTATACGGTGGAATAACACAGACATGTCTACCAGATGGCAACACGGCCATCTGTATGCTAGGGTGAGCACACTATGTGAATGTGCAGGGCCAGCCCACAGCAGCTGTGCCCCTGCTCTACCCACATCTCCTTACATGGCTAACAGCCGAAAATACGTAGGACATGCAAAAAAGAAAACTTAAACTACCTAGCTATGGGGGTACTTTGTCCCAACCCAGGTTCACCCTCGGGTTAGTTAAACCATTTCCCCCCTGACCTCCCACACAAGGGTGAGGTCAGTTGATAGCTAAAAGACGAGAGATAAACAGGAGGACGTCAAAACTCGACGCCACCGAAGTGGCGCCGGAAAGCCGCTGGGTCAAAACCCAGGGCCTGAGCCCAGAGGGCGGGTGGGATGTCGCGCCCCAGGAGGCTGCGGTGGAGGCCAATGTAGCGCGTGACCGAGAGGGCCGAAGCCCACCGGCCGCGCAGCTGGATGGCCTCCGGCGACTCGCCAGCGATGGCGTCGTGCGTCGCCCCCCCATGCCGGAGGCTGTGAAAAGAAAACATCCCTGGGATGCCCATGCGGGCCTGCACAGCCTCCCACTGCTGCCTAGCCTGGCTGTACGTTAAGCCCGAAAGAGGAGTGCATCCGGGGGCTGGCCAGCCGTCAGACGTCGCAGGAGCCACAAAGAAAGTGGATCCCGGACGAGGACGTGCTGGGCCGCCCCCTGCGCAGTTTTGGGGTTGCGCAGCACAAGGGCACCGACCATGGGCCCTGGCTCGAGAAGGGGGTGGCCGGGATGAGCCACATCCCGAACCCGCAGCCCTAGCGCCTCGCTAATGCGTAAATACTGCTGGAAAGCAATAATAATCAACGCACTCAAATGCACCTGTCGACGTGAAACTAGCAACAGGGCAGTGAAATAGCAAAGGCGCCAGGGCATAGGCGGAGGGCTGACAGCCGGAACAAGCCGCTGCCAACCTGCTAGCAGGCGGTCCGCCAGTACCCAATTCCGAACAATGTCGGGGTAGTACAGGTGCAGACAGGCCTTGGCATGCTGGCATAAGGTACGCCCCCGCCCGCCTCTGGCATGGTAGACAGCAGAAATCCACTCACAGAAAATGGCTTCCGCGTCAGCTGGGTCGACAGGGCCAGGTGGCGCCCACGCCACGTAGACAGCCGCCGCACGCGGTACGCTGGCAAGGTAGACACAGGGTTGACTGTGCCCTCCAAAAGTGCCAAGTCCCGAGGGCGTCGCGCCCCCTCAGGCCCAGGGTTGGGATGCACGTCACCACACCGGGTCAAGTCAGGAACCAAGCGCCACGCCGACTGGCCTTGTCAGCTGGGTTGTGGTCGGTAGCCACCCAGACCCAGTGGCTCTGCATGTCGCCAGCCAGTGACAGAGCGCAGTAGCGCCGAACCAGCTGGTTGAGGCGGTAGGAAGACGACCGCCCTCTGACAAACGCCCCCACCACAGCACTGGAGTCTACGAGCCGGACGACTCGCTTACCTCGACACGCCTTGGTCCGGCACGACCACTCGACCCCCTGTGTCGCAGCAATCGCCTCCTTGACGTTGATGTGGTTAGGCTGCCCCCGCCACCGGTAGGACAGTGCCGTACGCCAGTGGCCACTATCCAGCAGGCTGTAGTCCCCCTCCTCCATGCGCTCCAGGTCCCAGTCCTCCCCAGACGTTAAAGCTGTCGTCCGCCACCCCCGCGCTTCGCGCCGGGTCGCCAGCCGGGCACAATCGGCCCCAGGCAGGTCCCTGTAGACCACCCCACCGCCGGAGCCGCTCGCATCACTTGCGACGACCCGGTCAGAAAGGGGCCGGGCCCTGGCCGCCCTCAAAAAGGGGGCCAGGTCGATCGCCGCCTGAAGCTCCTGGCGGGCCCCCGCAGGGAGGCGCCAGCGGCGCCCAGGCAGGGAGGCATTCATGGCTGCTAGCAGCCGGTACGTCTCAGACCACACCGAAAGCATGGGGCGGCACAGCAGATGCATCCACACCCACTTCCCAAGCACAGAACTAAGTTCGCGGTAGTATGTAAACCCGCGATCTAAGATTCTATGAGTAGCAGCGATAACTGCCACCACACGCTCAGGAACAGGCACCACGTCACCATCTCTTTGGTGAATGACCCCACCGCCTGCACACCAGTCTGCTCTGCTGTCGCCCGTACCACCTTGTCAGACTTCTGCACCAGCCCAACAGCGGCGTAGGCAGCCTGAACACGATCTAGCTGCTGATTCACCCCATCCACCGACGCACAGTGGGTGAAATGGAGGTCATCGATCGTCACAGCATGCATACCTTCCAGATCCTGCCGAGATTCGAAGCACGGCGAGGGCGCCAAGGGCGCAGCAGGGTCCTCCTCCAGCCTCAGCCGGACGGTCTCCCCCGCCTCGTTGGCCTCCGCCACCAGGATCAGCGCGGACATGTTGATGCTCAGCCCACGACTAGCCTCCAACGGCGGCTTGGGGCCACAGCGGTACAACACAGACTGATGCACACACTGGGCCACGCGACGGCCAGCTTGTTGCCCATTGGCCAGCACAACATCCACGGCCACACCTTCCGACGAGCCCCACTCAGGCCCACCAGATCCGACCACACCGGCATCCACGCACAGTACCGCCGCATCCAAACTGGCAGGCGGAGTCTGTTGTAGTACGAATCCAAATCTGATACGCCCCCAAAAACATCCTCCCCAGCGCGCGTGGGCAAATCGCAAATCACGCCAAGGTGTGGTAAAAAAGCGGGCATAGGATCTGGTAGTGGCATGTTGCCACGCCGGTTGTCCACAATCAGCCGTATACGGCCGTCGGGCTTTCCGACCCCAAAAGTACCGTTCACCATAGGCGGCTCCTCCTCAAAAAATCCACCCAAAATCCCCCTCTCCACACACACCGTGCAAACCCGCGCGAACTCCTCCATGCTACACCCCCGCGAGATCCGCATCGACTTCTGCAAGATCCGCTCTGCTGGGCTCAGCGTCCGTACCATCCTACTCTCATCATTCAAAATTGCTCCCCAAGAGGGGGGTAGTAAGTTCAGCACATCCACTTGGCCACCTTCCCCCGGACCAGGCAAGCCAAGCGTGCGGCCACTAACGGTTCGTAAGGGGCTCCTTCAGCATATTCACCCCCATCCACTACAGATCCTGCCATTGCCGCTACGGAACCACCGTTCCGGCGGACAAAGGACCTGCAAGCATCATCGATCCCATCTAGGGCCGCCTGCTGCAGAGGCCCGGGCACACGGGCTGAATCTACAGCAGGCGGGTCTCGCCCCCCCCCCCCATCCAGTTTAACGCCCTAACCGTCTGACAGGCTAGTGTGCGAGCATTAAAAGCCCGACTCATCCTATCGCGCCTACGGCCTGAGCGTACCTGCTGCCACCAGTCACGAGGTGGCAGGGGTGCTGGAAGAGGTAGTGGAAGAAGGCACCGCTCCCTCACTTGTTGTTGTTGGACGGGCCGCCCTGCCCCTTCTTGCCGGGACCCTGCTCCAGCTTGTGCTGCAGCTTCCCCATGCTCATCGCCGCCCGCACCGCCGGAGACGCCAGCATTGCTCCACCCTCCTGGAATGGCAGCATTGCCGACGGAGTCCCCTTCCACCCGTCGACCCCACATCCACCAGCTGGCATGCCGTGATCAGCTTTGCCAGGTACTCGGCTGCTGCCAGCTCCAGAATTACTTCGGAGCGTGGCGTGGCCCAGTAGCCAAATTCTGTCACCATCGTGTCCAGAATTCCTGCCATCTGCAGGAGCAGCATGCCTCTCCCCGCTGGCTGAGCTGCCGTGCATCGTCAGCATTAACGATGCACGGATGGACTTCCCCCCCACGCTCTCCGCGTAGTCCAGCATCCCGGCAGCACCGCCTCCAGCATGTTGCTCACCAGGACCGGCACTGCATGCCCGCTCAGCGCCACCCCTTCGTGCGCGCCAGCCTGCCAGCAGTCGGCTGCGGCTGGGCTTGCAGCTGCTGGAGTCTTTGCCTGGTCCAGCAGCTTCGACATGGCCGATATCAGGTCGCCAATATCTCCGCCAGTGCGGGCGTTGCCCGGCCGGGATGGAAGCCCTCCAGCTGGCGTTGCATAGCCCGTCTCGGTCCCCAGCAGCCGACCTATGTTTCGGTCTAGGTCCGCCACATCCTGGTCGATCGCCCCAGGGCGCCATCCTCCTCCCCAGCGCCCGCTCCACCATGCCCCGCCCCTCCGCTTCCACCTGCCGAAGGGGGAACACCCCCAGTTCCCACCGCACCTGCTGACACTGGTGGATCCGGCTCTGCAATAGCCTCCCCCAGTTGCGCTGCTAGCACATCGGCCAGGGCCTCCTCCCCATCCCAGTCGCTGACAAACCCCCTTTCTCCAGGACGTCCATGACGTTCTTGGCACGCCCCGGATGAGCTTCTGGATCCGCTCTAGCCAACCCCTCCCCTAGGATCTTCTGGACCGCAGTGGCGGCCTCCTTTGGGGTGCATCCCTCCTTGGCTGCTTGCTTGAGTTTCGCTATGAAATTCCGGTCTGGGGCTGTCACTGTGAGGTCATGGTGGGTTATAATGCTTGATGTGTTATCTTGCGTTTTGTTTTTTGTGATGTGGTCACGTGAGGTTCTCAGGCAAAAGAAACAACCTGCTTCCCTAGAATGGAAGCCCACCTTTTATAGCAACCACCTGTCCAGCCAACCCCTACCTGGGTGGCTGGGGTACAGGTGCCAGCACACAAAATATTTTTCTGAAAATTATTTTTTCTTTCTGTGCTATACGGCGTTGCATTCTTCATGGTACTCCTCCATGCCGTTCAATCAAATGGCCGGGTAGATAGTGTACCGGTGTACTTACTGCACAGTTGTACGGTAGTAACACACATCCCTACGAGTGACCCACCCATCCCACCCCGCTGCACAGGAACCCCAAGGTGGGCGCGCTCATCGTGTGGCAGGAGACCGGCCCGCAGCGGTTTGACTACACGCTGCGGCTGAACCCGATGGGGGTGGAGGAGTTGACACAGATGGTGGAGAAGGTGCCCCGCACGCGGTGGGTGGAGGAGCTGACACAGATGGTGGAGAAGGTGCCCTGCACGCGCGCGCCGTACGTGATCGACTATTCGCTGGGGGCCAACCTGATACATCACTTCCAATACGCACGCAGCGGGTTCATGACGGTATGCCGAGGCCGGCCTACATGCATGCTTGTGTGCTCACCTTATTCGATCGACAGGCACTACGCATTGGTTGGCAAGGCCACATAGAAAAGTTCTAGCATATGCAGCCGTGTACCTCCGTTGGCACCTGAATCATGATACTGATACTTCTTCAAAAGATCACCATTTGTTCTCTGGAAATCGTATGGCGGTCTGCTTGTCATTTCCTAACGATTTCGTGAATTTGTATGTGGTCAATCAGCAGGGGGGATGTAAGGCGGCCACCTTCACTTGGAGCATGCATGCACATATCCCCGCGCGGAAACACGTGTCTAATGACTGCATGTGTGAGACCCATTTTCGCCTTCTTGTTCAAGCGAGAACTCCTTGACCAACCAATAGTGTGCGCTGCTCTGCCGTGGCTACCCATCCACCTCTGCCTCCCCCCCAGCTGCAAATGATGGTGGACTCGTACATCATCCGGGCCACAGGCAGGGACGGCAACGCCACCAGCAGCAGCCGCTGGGCGCCACTCCATGTGGGCGTTGCGCCCTTCCCCGTGCCCGCCTACTCCTCGGACATCTTCCAGTCGGTCATTAAGGGCGTGCTCGGCCTGCTGTGAGTGCACAATTGCAAGGGTGTGCTCATGGTTGAAATAGCATTTAGCTATTACTTTTTGCGCGTCGACACTAAAATGACGCACATCCTGCGCAGGATGTGCATTGAATTTAGTGTCGACGCACGAAAAGTAATAGCTAAATGCTGTTCAACTTGCTCGGCCGGCTGTTAGCATGCACCTGACAGTCCGGATCGGGGTCTTTCTTGAAGCACCCTTGTTTCTTCCTCACGGCCTGTTTCCCTTATTTGGGTGTGGACTCATCGCAATGCCTGACCCCATTACCTTTCCTCTAATTGATGGTCGATCCTGTTCCGGTGGTTGGATGTGGGGTATGCAAACCTATGTCTGACTCATGGCTCGCAGGCCAGCCTGTCTTTGCAGTAGGGGCAGTAAATTAAGAGGGCAGTCTGAGCCCTTCCTTGTTTACAAAGAGGAAAACAGTACAGGCATTTCTGTAGAGACCTCTTTGGCTTGCGGCGACTAGTTAGTTGGCGTGATTTTATGCTGGTAATCATCGATAGCCAAGTGTTAGTTATGTACCAATTACTTTTAATAATTTGGTGGACTACTTTCCTGGTGAAGCAGTTGTAATACCCGTTATCACGCGTACAAGCTGCTCAAGAGCATGCACATGTCACTCCGCTGCTTGGTTTCGTGTGTTGGTCTGATTGTTTGCAGCAACGTGCTGGCTTTCTTGTTCCCTGTGTCGCGGCTCATCGGCGGGGTCATGACCGAGAAGGTGTGACAAAGCGTTGTCAACAGTATGTACTTGAAGAGTTCTGACACACTATTCCATGCTGCCTGGACCACCCTTGTTCTTGCCGCTTAGCCTTTGCCAGTGCTCCATGGACTCGACCAGGCGCGGCGTGGCATCCTCACACTTCCCTTTCATGGTTTCAGTTGCTAGTTTCTGTTGCGTCATTTGCTTCTCTTCCTATGCTCGTCTTTGTTTCCGCTTGTCCTTCTGCTCATGCTGCTCTGAACAACAATCTAAACATTTTCTCAATATCGAACCTGTCAAGAAAGACTGTTGACAGCTGGTTTGGTGGCTATCAGTTTGGCATCACTCGCAACGGCATCTTTCATTGCCCGCGCTGCATTCGTATTATTCCATCCTGCCCTTCAGGAGTCGCGGGTGAAAGAGGTGATGCAGATGATGGGTCTTTGCGAGTGGGTCTTCTACGCCTCCTGGTTCATTACTTACATCATCCAGGCAAGTGCGCGGCACTGTCAGGCAACGAGCTGCATGCAATTGATGCACAGCGCGATACTGGATCCAGCAGATTATCACTGAAATCATCTCTGAATAGTAATAGCCTGGCAGCCTTTTCGCATATGGGTATAGGGCTGTAGGAGTGCGGCTGTTGGTAGTGGTCTGATGCGTTGCGAGCATGCGCCTTTGTCTGCCAAAATTGCACTCACCATGCACTTTGTCCTGATGAAACTGATAACTGACAAGACATCAAGATTTCAAGCTTGATCCTGGCTTTCTTGCCTGCCCTGTTGCTGTAGCTTCTCAGCCACAAACATAATGCACACCTCATTGGCTATCGTGCCCGGTGTATATTCCAGGCGATCGAGCTGTACACCGACTAGGCGGTTACTGTAGGCGAGGGCTTGGCTGACTTCTGGTCTTACTTAATTGCTCCAGTACGTAAGATCGCTGTCCCAATGGTTGCCTGTCACGCTGCCATCTGAGTTTCCCGTAAATCTCAGTGGCATATTATGTTTGTCTAGCTAGTCAGGGCAGGACCATGCGAGCCGCTTTCTGGCACCACTTGACTGGTCCACACCTCCTATGGTACTCAATTGTCAATGCGCTGGTGTGTCCAGAGTATGTGCAGGTGATGGACGTAAATGCTGGCATGCCATATGCGTAGGGGCGATAGCACGGAGCATGATCCCACTGTCAGCGTGCAGCAACACACAAAAGAAGTTTACTGTAATCACATGTTGTGTCCGTGTTATTCTCCCCATGCCACACTGCTCGTCCACAAATCCATTGCTTTACTCCCTGCCATCATGCTCAGGCAATACGACTGCTGACGTCGCAACCTCACAGCGCCCCTGCTTTAGCCTTCTTCCCCGCCCCTCCATCACCTCCCCTCTCCTCCCTCCTCCCCCACCTCACACACACGCCCCCCCATTCCCACAGTTTGCGATCACGGCCGCGCTGCTGGCGCTGGTGTCATCTGTCAGCATTTTCCCCTACAGCGACGCCTCGCTCCTCTTTGTCTACTTCGCCATGTTTGGTGTGAGCACGGTCGCCCTCTGCTTCCTGCTAACCACCTTCTTCTCGCGAGCCAAGACCGCCGTTGCGGTGGGCACGCTGCTCTTCCTCTCCGCCTTCTTCCCCTACTACACCGTGGTCGACGAGTCGGTCTCCAGGTGAGTTGGCGCCATCATATCTGTGGTTGTTGGTGGTGGGCTGGCCAGGGACTAGTGGTGGTGTCTTGATCTGCGTTTGGTGGTGCTTAGCTCAAGGTTGTAGATGGCCTAACTGTGGTTGGTAGCTGACTTCAATCTCGTGGTCCATCAATGGGATGAAGCCTTTTGCTTTTAAGCGTTTGTATGGCATAATTACTCTCTAGCAGGCGGTGATGGGAAGACCAGAAACCATCGTGTTCTTTATATAATCCTGCCTTTGCCGGTACTTGGCACCCAATGAGGGAGGCCGCTGTCACAGTTTCTTCATGTACGTGGTGTCTTGGAAGGGGAGTCATGTGCACGGTTGCTTGGCCGACCCAAGTCATGCCCGCGTTTCTAGTAAGCTGTACTTCATTGTGCGACGTGATCTTATGAAATGCAGACTGATGCTGATGATATGTTTCTATATATCTGGCATGGAAGCATGAGGGCCCTTATTGTTGTGGGTTGTATTTTATGCGGTCTGTGATATGTTGTATGCCCTGCTGCTGTCTTATGTAGTTTATTGCATCTGCCTTATGCCTGACTTTCCTGCGAAGATGGACCCCCCCATCCGTTGCATGATATAGAAGTTGACGTAGCCTTTCATCCAGCTCATCTACTGACGCACTGGGACATCAAGTTTCGTTTAAGTGGCCAGCCGGAGCGGCTGCTTAGGTTTTAGCGGGCAAGTGTTCGAAGCGCGTCATTGGTGAATTACTTGGGAACTTGGGTTTCCCCGCGAAACTCCAACCGCACGTTCAGATTTCCAAATCTCAAGTAAAGTTCGGCGCAACTTTCTGAACGGGGGCAGTTGACGAGCAGCATTCCTCCGGACGAATGAATTGCGTTCCATACTTGCGCAAAATTTTGAAAGGTAGCTTGCGTGCAGCCCTACTAAAATTTGCGCGGACGTTCAGATTTCCAAATCTCGGGTAAATTTCGGCGGAACTTTCTGAACGGGGGTAGTTGGCGGGCAGCGTTCCTCCAGACGAATGAAATGCGTTCCATACTAGCGCAAAATTTTGAAAGGTAGCTTGCGTGCAGCCCTACTAAAATTAGCGCGAAGTGTGGGACTGAAAATTCGTAACGGAAACTTTTTGGTAGTTGCCGTCACTTCCTTTTGTGCAAACGTGTGGGAGTGAAAATTCGTAACGGAAACTTTTTGGTAGTTGCCGTCACTTCATTTTGCGCGAGTGTTGGGCTGAAAATTCGTAACGGAAACTTTTTGGTAGTTGGCGTCACTTCCTTTGGTTCGACTGAAAATTCGCTGAAATTCGCTGAATTCGTACCGTAGCCTAATTTTTAGTACCTCGAAGTGACGGGGCACCTAAAAATTTGCCCACAAGTACACTTGGCAGCGCGCTCACTGGGAAAAATTGTACAGCCGCTCCGGCGGGCCACTTGAACGAATTGTAATGCAATGTCTTCTCCCCAGACATTACGTTACCATGTACAAGTTATGAGGGCATACCCGCACCCACGGCATCCCTGCTTCCTTTGTCCACCTAACGCCTGCTCTTGTTCCTGTGCACACCCTGTCCCCCTGGACTGTGCATGGCTTGATCGGGACCTTGGTCATCCCAGCGCCACCTGGTGGTGGGCGTCCCTTCTCTCCCCTACAGCGTTTGCATTGGGCAGCGTCAGCCTGGCGGACTATGAAGGTGGCCGCGTGGGCCTGCGCTGGTCCAACATGTGGCTGGTGCGTGCACGGTGTATACATGTGGTGGCTGAGGGTGGTTGTGGGGACCATACATGGCTGGAGCGCGGTGGGAACACTCTACAAGGCGCTGTTGGAAGCAAAGCAAGGGGTATAGGTGTTAACCTTTTACAGGGAGTGAAGCAAATATGGGTGGTCTAGCACACCCTTTCTGAAGGGGGCTCCCCTCTTAGGCACGTAGTATTATTGCATGATTCAAATGTTCACGTGATGCCTGGGCATGCATGCAGAATCATGGTCCGTGGGGGCATCCCTACCAGTTCCAAGCA
This sequence comes from Mesostigma viride, assembly GCA_009746045.1. Lineage (NCBI taxonomy): Eukaryota > Viridiplantae > Streptophyta > Mesostigmatophyceae > Mesostigmatales > Mesostigmataceae > Mesostigma > Mesostigma viride. The sequence goes on along the minus strand of RPFO01000587.1, from coordinate 193,660 downwards.
CCTTGGCAAGCAGAGCATCTTGGCAACCGGCCCATTTCGGATATGCTGACTCTTACTAACCGCGCGGATGAAAAATGTTGACATGGAGTGAATTTGGCTGGATTTCGAGTGGCTTAGTTTTGGAGGCTTGGTTTAGGACCCTGGTTGTATTCGTTACATTAGCATTTGGATATGATTACTTTCAAGGCATCTTTTTTTCCGTGAAGAAACCATTGCTTGTGTATTCAAGGGATGCACCCTAAACCCTAAATTCTCTAAATCCCCCTGCCTATGCCAAATTAGTCGGGTTAGTACCCTTGCGGGAACATACTATGCACCTTTGCTTGGCATCCATTCCCTGGGCCACCCTCTGTGGCGGTTGAATAACAGCATCCTGTTGCACATTTGCATGCTTCTAATGCCATGCAGAGTATCTCCTGGGCTGGCGTAAGGCTTTCCTATTGGTGCCTACCTGCTATGTCTACTGCTTTTGCCGCCTATCCTACGTGCTTATGACCCATGCGTATTATCACCTTTTTGCTACATCTCCAGTTGCATCTTCTGACTCCCTCCCCCTCCCCAACCCCCACCTCACCCCCTCCTCCCCACCCCCTCATCCACAGGGCACGTCGAGCACCAGCTTCATGTCCAGCCTGCTCATGATGTTCTTCGACACGTGGCTCTACCTGCTGCTGGGGTGGTACCTGGCCAAGGTGAGTGCAGGACAAAATCATGGGACTTAAGCATCGGATGCAGTCAGTCACTTCTTGAAGAGAATCTTCTCATGTTAATATGTCTTCAAATCTGGGGTGTGTGCACAAACTGTTTATAGCATATGCTCCCTTCCCCTTCTCCCCACTTAAGCTGTTGTACAGAGTTTCTTTACACCTGAGGCGCATGGCAACCCTTTTCCCACAGTAATATTGGCAGAAGGGACCTTTTCACCTCTTTCCTTTCCCCTGCCTGGTGGCAGCGCGTGGATACATGACATTCTCCCCTTGATTCCCATCCGCACCCACTAACCGTAGGAGAAGTGAATTGCTGTGTTGTGTGCCAGCAGTCCCCTGCTGCATGTCCCCTCGCCCCATGCATCCTCGACGCGTGACAAACCTTGTGGCCAAGCGTATGGATGGGTGTCACGGCTGCTCTGTGTCGTATGCTGCGCCTGCTGCCCTTGTCTCACATGGCCTCGGTGTGCGGGGTGAGCTGATGCATGAGCACTTTCCAAGGTTGGTTGTTTGGGTTTGGCTAGCTTTCTAGCTGTGCTGCCTGCGCATAAGCCTACAAGCATGCCTGGCTTGCGAGATGGCCAGAGATTCAGATGCTGCCAGCAAATAGATTCCCATGCAGCATGACCAGCGCCACCCAGCATTGATGACAGGGATTGGGTTTACAAGCGTATTTTATATGTTTTGCTTCGCCCCCGGCTGATGTTGTTGCCAGTTGGCGTCCCTCATCGCTGCTGGCACCCGGTACCCGACGCTTCCAGGCCGGTGAGCACATAAATTCATCTGCTGTGGCGAGATGTAGATGGAGAGTAATCATATCATCATTGGAACTATGTGCTGGGGCAAACCCTGCAGGTGCTGCCCTCGGACTACGGACTGCACCTGCCCTGGAACTTCCCCCTGCGCAAGGACTACTGGTTGGGCGAGGCGCAGGCCCGTCAGCGGCGCAAGGCGGGCAAGAAGCTTCACCCTGCCCCCGCGTTAGCCGCCGCCGCAAAGGGGTGCCAGTGGCTGCCACAGCGAGGGGAGACACCCATGAGAGTCAAGTCGGGCGATGGCAAGTGTGTGGTGGAGGAGGTGCAGGCGAGTGAGCTGGCGCTGCAGGAGGAGGAGGGCCGGTGCGTTTTTCTTTTCTGGAGAAGATTGCATGCCAAGCCAGTCGGTTGACAGGGAGGGAATCTAGTCAGGGAACCTAGCAAGGAAGCCTAGGGAGAATGTGGAGTTTTTTTTCTTGCAGCAGTTTTGATAGTTCCCATCTGGGCATTTCATAGCCAGACGGGCTTGACAATTGGTTCATGCCGTACAGGCGCAGCACAGGTTTCCTTGAAACCGTTTAGACTGTTAGTGCTTGGTAGCACGTTGGGATTCGAGGTAACGTTGACAGGTCGCGAATAGCATTTCATTGCCCGCACATGTTGCAGCCTGCCGTCACGGGGTAGCTTGGAAAGATGAGAGCATGTTGGGATGGCCACGTCCCCTGTACTGTGCAGGTAGAGAAGTGAATATGAGAACTGTCTGTGGTCTTGGAGACCGTTGCATGCCCTCAAGGGTTCAGGAAGAGGTGCGTTGCCCATGTGCATCAGGTTCTTTAAATCGGTCCTTGGTTCCACAGATGATGAAGCGGCCTGCGCACTCAACCAGCTTGCATGCGCCCTCCCGCCCGCTTGCGTCATTGCCGCCACCTGCTCGCATGCTCATGTCATGCAGGTGCGTCCAGGTGGCGGGCCTGCGCAAGGTGTTCAACCCAGGGCCGGACGAGCGGGTGGCTGTCGACGGGCTGAGCATGACGCTATACGAGGGGCAGATCTTTGCGCTGCTGGGTAGGGGCAGATCTTTGCGCTGCTGGGTAGGGGCAGATCTTTGCGCTGCTGGGTAGGGGCAGATCTTTGCGCTGCTGGGTAGGGGCATATCTTTGTGCTGCTGGGTAGGGGCAGATCTTTGCGCTGCTGGGTAGGGACGTGTGTTTGCTCTGCTGAGTAGGGGCAGATCTTCGTGCTGCTGGGTAGGGACATGTGTTTGCAGCGGGTTTTTTAGTGGCGTTTTGCTGCCAATTGTGGCGGTGGGGTACCAAATTTGGTGATTTGTGGCGGTGCCACACCCAGCTTTGGCAAGGGGGTCCATACACCACAATTTGGCGGTGCTGTTCTACTGTCTCGTTTCCGTTTGCCACAAAGTGGCCGTGCATATAAGTCAACCCTACTACAGCTGACGCCACGATTGGCTGTGTCAGAACACTCCTCTGCCACCATTTTGCCACGAACCGCCCTCTAGAACAACAACAACAACAACAACAACAACAACAACAACAACAACAACAACAACTCCGCAGGTGGCGCTGAAGGCCACTCTGCACTCAGTGTACTCTGCAGCGATCTGTCGGCACTGAGCACTGAGCACTGAGCAGGGGCCGCATGACACTCACTCGCTGTAATATTGGCCCTTGTAGCGCCGCGCCGGTCTACTTGTAGTTTCTGCGCCGGAGAATCACGTCCCTGCACCAAGGAGAGTTAGACGAAAGCCCCTTGGGTGCCACGCCACACGTGGCCATGCCGGGCTTAAGTTTTATTTGCTAAACGCCACGCGGTGGGCCCCGAGTCGTCAGTTGTTCCGGAAGTTGAAAACGCCACACGTGGCCGCGTGCAAAACTCTTAAAGGAAACTGGTCCTGTGTGTTTGCGTTGCTGGGTAGTAGAGGATGCTCACTACCTTTATGGGCCGGCCATCTGTCTGTTAATTTAGGGTATGGGTATTCTGCGCGTGCATCATGGCCTTGAGCCATCTTCAGGGTGCTTGCTTGGGCTTGCAACTGGCTGGGCTGTGTGCAGGCATTCTTACGCCATGCAGTTTTTGGGTGGTCGCACATGCTCGTTATAGTATGTATGCCGGGCGGGTGATGCATACCTGTGCAGAAAATACCTGCTGGTATCGTCCGTGGGCTCTTGGTAGTCGCTGCAACGGGCTACCTGATTCCTGCGGTGCGATAGATGCCATTCGTAGCTGACATGTGGAAGTAGGATTGTAGGTACACAGGCCCATGTGTCTGCCCCTGTGAGTTTCATGCATTGGAGAGAGCAGGGTCATGTTTGTGTCACTGACCACATGCCTACCATGTGTGCATATGCATGTATGCATGTCTGCGCGCGTGCAGGCCACAATGGTGCGGGCAAGACCACCGCCATCAACATGCTCACAGGGCTGTTGCCGCCCACAGGGGGGGCCGCCGTCGTTCGCGGGTTCGACCTTGGCACAGAGATGGTGTGTAGCCTCCACATCACTGCCCATGTGGCATGACCTGCACTTGACGATTTGCTCTCCTTGCCCTGTGACTTGGTCTGTTTGTTGACACTGGTTCCAATGTACTGCTCCCACTTTGCGGCCGGGTCAGTTTTGCATGGCCATTCTGTCCTACCCTTATCTGGTGCATTATCCTGCACCCCTAGCTCGTGCCTGCCACATGATGACCTGGCATGAGCGTGTGCCACCCACATTATGGTGGATAGATAGCCAACCACCTCGCTAGCCCAGACGAGATGTGTGTGTGCTTATTGTGGCTCATGTGTGCTGCCCCTGCGTCCCCTGGGTGTATCCCTCGCCCCACTGTCCCCCCCCCCTGCAGTGCTCCATCCGCAAGTTCTTGGGGGTGTGCCCCCAGCAGGATGTTCTGCTGCCATACCTCACGGTGCGTCTGTATGGCCCGCGTGCACACCAGGCAGATGGGGCACTGCTTGTAATGTCTTCTATTTGTAACGCCACCGTGCAATGTCGCACAAGCTTGCGGCTGTTGCCGGGCATTTTGTCCTGGTGCAGCCGTGCACGTTTGAATGTGTTTCCTTCACCCTTATATCTGCCGACATCACCCCCGCGTATGGGGAATCGGATGCCAGCGGACGGATTGTGGCAGCAAGCCTATATTTTGTAACTGAAGTAGCGACAGGATTTGCCTTCCCCATGGGCTAGGTGAGCCCTGTCAGCATCCACAAACACTTTTGAGGGGAGCCCTTGACCCTAACCGTCCTTTTTTTCAGTCGAGTGCTGCGTGAATTTGCCACAAACCAAGCAGGCAAACACAGCCTAGCATTTTTTGTAGCAGGTGGGAAAACAAGGTGTTGGAAGTCATCTGTGCAAGTTGGTTGCACTAAGGAGCACGGCATTGTCCTGGTAGGATCATCGTGGAAGGTCCGTTGAGGGGCACGTTCATGGCTGAGTTCCTACGGGGGGCATTAAATCTTCCTTAAGCTGTATCCCTGTGCTCGTTGGTTGGGATCGCCCCTGCAGTTGTTTACTTGCCTGACTACTTCTTTGCCTTACCTTGCTCAGAGGCCGGTGTCCAGGCCGGCTGTAGCGCTCCAGTTCGCCTGCTGCTGCTCAATGCTGTATCACGCTGCAGTCCTCCATGGCATCCGCTGCCAATCCCTTCCTCCCTGCTGCTTGGTCGCTGCTGCTTGGTGACTCGCTGCTGCTTGGTATGTTGCAGGTCCGGGAGCACCTGGAGCTGTTTGCAGTGCTCAAGAAGGTGCCGAGGGACAGCTTCCGGTCGGTGGTTGCCAGCATGATGGAAGAGGTGTGGCAACCACGTATGCAGCAAGGGCTGGGGTAGGGTTACGATGGTGTTGTTGGACGTTGCCAGTGGTGACTGCATACAGCTTTGCAAGGCAGCCCTTAGTGCAAATTTTATTTGTCTGGGAATCTTCTGCAGCTTCAAAATTGTTTTGCTGGATGTGCGGAAAAGTCACACAGGTTGTGTGCAGGGGAACCTCTACCAAGTTTTCAAAAGCAGCCCCTCCAGGGTTGGATTCCGATCCTCTCGCTGCCCTCAAAGGGATGCACATCCAAAGGGGAGTCAGGTCGGTGGTGTGGCTCCCTGCACTTTGCTTCTGCCTGTCTTGGGGAAGACATGCTCCCAGGTGTCTCAGAGAAAGGTGCGGGAGGAATCAGCTACTTCATGGATATATATGGATACTTGTGTTTTGTGGGGATCCCCCGGCAAGTCAGTGGAGGGTTGCTCGTAGGCATGGGCTGGCGCTACAGTCTCAGAATTCATGTGTGCGGTCGACCCCCCGTTTCGACGAAAGATACTGAGGTATTGAAGGTATTGAAGATTCATACTGATGGGATGAATGGCCATGACGCAGCCTAGGGCCTGTGGTGCTTTGGTTGGTAGTACGTCACAGCTTTCTGGATTCCATGCTCAAGTGCTTGCATGAACCTAAACAAATTCCGTGCCTTCCCTGTGCCCACTACCGTTTATCGCGGCATAGTGGCCATCAGCACTATTGGACCACAACGCTGCTTTTATTTCCTGTAAACCAAGAAACAGTCGGGGTGAAACTCGCCAGAGCGTCCTCCTATGGTTCAGCAGGCTGTACGAGCAGGGCATTGCCATAGCTTGGCATGCTGCCAGTGCTCCTTTCTTGGCACTGACGCTGGCTGGGGTGGACATCACCTTGACGACCGCAGGTGGGCCTAGCGAGCAAAGCGGACTGCCTGTCGCGCGACCTCTCGGGCGGCATGAAGCGCAAGCTGTCGCTGGGCATCGCCATGCTGGGCAACTCCAAGGTGGTCGTGCTGGATGAGCCGACGAGCGGGATGGACCCGTACTCGATGCGCGCCATCTGGCGGCTGATCAAGCGCCAGCGCGAGGGCCGCATCATCCTGCTGACCACGCACGCGATGACCGAGGCTGACATGCTGGCAGACCGCATCGCCATCATGAGCCAGGGGCAGCTGCGGTGCTGCGGCAGGTGGGGAGACTTCTTTCACGGGCGGGGGAAAGGCACGCATGCGGGTGGTAAAAGCAGGGTTAGAGCCCAGATCACATTGTGTCACTGGATGGGCTCAAGCGTGGTAGGGGCTAGCACCGTTGCTCAACATGCGCTGATCAAGTAGTGGCGCATTGACGGCCTTGAGCATGGCATGCAGGGGCAAGTGTAGTCACTTGATGGGCTGGATAGCCTTGGATGCCTGCATCATGCTGTTCATTGATGGTGCTACGAACCCCACTCGCTTTCCTTTCTTTTCTTTACATGGGGCGTTTGGGCTACTGGGAACGGTAAAGGGATAGCGCATGCCCCCCTGCTGTGTAATCTGCCGTTAATGGATGTCCATCCACTTGTTCCACGTCTTCTACATGCCCCTGCTTCCCCCCCTGCCTGCCCCCTGCCTCTTGCGCTAACAGCCCCTTGTTCCTCAAGCGTGTGTTTGGGGAGGGCTACACACTTACCGTGGTCATGGTACGTGGCCGCCCGCACATGTGATCCTTCGGGTGGAGTAGGCACATATCATGGTTACGTGTGGTGGCGGCTGCCCTGGCTGCAGCAGCTGGACGTGATGCAATAAGGTATCGTTGCTGTCATGTCATTCATCTTGTAATCAGTTAGTGGCTACTGGCAATTAATGTAGGAGGCTTGTTGGTGCAGTAATCTATCATGATGAGGACATTCTGGCGTTGTCAATCGATGTTGTGACCATATGGCGCCCCTTTTCTTTGTGCACACTAAAAGCGTGCGTATAGTAGTCGACTTTTGCTGATGCTATTCACGAGATGGTGGCACAGAATGGCTTCACATTGCTGATGACGAGCGGCATGGTGCTCGTGGTGAGGTGGCATCGCCGTGGATCCATGTGCCGCCTTGTCACGTTTCGGCATCCCTGCTGCTCATATGCAGTTTGTGCCGACAGATAGATTAAAACGCGCTTGTGCCAGTTGCACCGCAAGGGTCACATCTGCTAACCATGCAAAGGTGCCCATGCTCGAGTTTGTGCCATGGCCAGTGATGATCAGATTTCTCTAAAAATAGTTTAGTATAGTGATACGAGAGTGACCGCGCGCAGGTGGCCAAGACCCCCACCGGCTTTCAATCCCGCCAGCCGGCGGATGGCAGGCGCTAGACAAGTCATAACTTAAATTTGGGAATCTGTGGGGCGGCTGCCCTTGATCAGGCGCCATGCCGCTAGTTTAGGCTGTTAGTACGGATGTACGACAGTTCTGAAAATCCAATGTCATGTTTAGCAATGTGACGGTCGCCACTTGTCAGTGGCCTTATGATCTTGTGACAAGAGCAGTTTGCGTGGAAACTAGGGGTAGAGATTATAGTTTAAAGCTACAGCATTTCATTGGGAGTTCGTGACGGAAGTTTGACGGTCCCGCTTGCCCGAAGGGGAGTATAGTACTTTGTCGTATAGGTAGCTTCTTACGTGGATGGGTGTAATAGTTTTGCTTGCGTGTTGCTTGGCAGCTTACGCATAGGTCACCATGGCATTGGCTTGATCTGCACTCTGTCTACAACTAATACCCTTCAGGCTGTCTGTGACTCCCAACAGTTGCCGTGTGGAGCGTGCTGACATGGTCACGTCAAATACCGCATGTGCAATTTTTATAAACGGGTGGTAATGCTGTTGATTATTCACAGGAAAGCGCCAGCGAGCGGCCGTGCCCTATGGAGCCGCTCTCTGCGATTGTCACCAAGCATGTTCCCACCGCAAAACTTCTCAGCCATGTAAGCATGTTGGCATGGATGGCGTGGCGAAGGCGCTGTATCCAGGGGGTGGGGGGGGTGGGGGTGGGGTGGGGGTGGGGGTGGGGGTGGGGGTGGGGGTGGGGGTGGGGGTGGGGGTGGGGGTGGGGGTGGGGGTGGGGGTGGGGTGGGGGTGGGGGTGGGGTGGGGGTGGGGGTGGGGTGGGGGTGGGGGTGGGGTGGGGGTGGGGTGGGGGGGGGTGGGGTGGGGGTGGGGTGGGGGTGGGGTGGGGTGGGGTGGGGGTGGGGGTGGGGGTGGGGGTGGGGGTGGGGTGGGGGTGGGGGTGGGGTGGGGTGGGGGTGGGGGTGGGGGTGGGGTGGGGGTGGGGGTGGGGTGGGGTGGGGGCGGGGCGGGGCGGGGTGGGGGTGGGGGTGGGGGTGGGGCAGCTATCTCCGATGGCTTTTGAAAATGCTGTGGAGGGCGCCGGAAATATAGTATTGCATGTGTCATTTGCGCCTGAACGAGTACAGCTAGGGTGTATTTGAGCACATTCGCACGTACTTGCACATATTCATGCCATTAAGAGGGGGCCGGTACAGTTCAGTGTTTGACTATTCCTTACTATTCCTTATTTGGTGTCCGGTATACGGTGGGGTTTTGAAGGCCCTACCAAATAATTCGGTACATACGTAAGTATCCGGAAAGTATTCGATATTATTCGGTACCCCTGGTTTTAGAGCTTTTTAGGGGCTTTCAGGGGTTCTATTATGTCCATCATGATGTGGTATTGAATCCACATCATTTCCATGCCGTTGGCTACCTAATGGCATTGTTGTCATGCACCAATTAAGCCATACTGCTTTGCACCCGCATCGAGTGATGCATGGTAAGGTAATGGCCAGCCATACCTAGTATTTATGACTGCATGAACTTAAATAGTGATAAGTAATCAAAGCACAAGTATGTTAAGGCACGATGTTACCAAGCAATATAAGGGTCATGCACTGGCATTCATTAATTGTGTAACTGTTCACAAGCAACTAAGCAAGCACTCGTGCGCGCAGGTCCGAGGATGGCAGCCTAGCACCATAGAGCACGTTACCGCATTGATAAGTGCATCAAAATCCAAAAGCTATGTCCACAAGTGCATTAGATTAATGTCGTCACCGTCCTCGCTTGCCGCCGCCGGGCACATCACCATCGTCCCACTCATTGGGCTCATCCGGCAGCTCTCCTGCCTGCCCGGAGCCCCTCGTGGCGCATCCTCTGCCTGACTTGTCCTCCCCCTAAAATCTGCTTGCATGGCAAGCCTTGCATCCTTGAAAACCTTGTCGCACGCTCAGACGTCGGCCCATTTTTCCCGGCGATGTGGGTGTGTGGCCGTTTGATCACCATGGGTATGGATTTCGATCGCAGTAACTGCACTGAGACATGGAGGTTCTTCTGCTTGGAATTTTTGCCCAGCCTTTTGACATACCGTGCATCAGGCAGGATCTTCCTTGTGTTCTAGGCGCGGCATGCACTTCGTCGCACTGGACAAACAAACATTCTCGACCGGCCTTGCAGCGGCCTTTACCCTTGCCTGATATCTAGCCCTCTTCTTGTGCACGGTGGTGATTAGGACTGCTACTACCCAGAGAAGTATTTACCCGAAGAAAGATACCCTTTGTCAGCGAAGCGAACATCTAGTCCGATACTACCAAGAATTCACTGTCCCGACTGTTAAAAGGCATCACGGCCGCAGCCCGCATAACGGGCTGGTCTCGCAAGAGGGGCTTTCCAACAATAGGGCGTGACTCTAAGCATCCATCACCTATCGTCTGCCATGCAAGAGAAACGTTTCGCTGAGCATTTTGCTGGCAGATAAGCCCGTCACCTCGCTCGTGAAGTAGGCCAGAATTGCGGATATGATCGCACGCACTGCGGCTGGTCTGGCTTGTTGGCGCGTAGGTTATGTGCATGCCGACACGTGGCCATTGCTCGTGCAAGCCTGCCCTGCCAACTCGCGCTTGGGTCAGCCGGCCCAGGCGCGGCGCGCCCGGTACCCCAATATTCGGTCCGAATAGGGTACTTCGTGGCTGTTCGGTAGAAATGCCTGCATACCGGATAGTCTGAACTATCCGCCGAATATTTCCGAATAGTCAAACACTGGTACAGTTTCGGGAGTAGGGCTATCATGCTTTCATACATGTCTAGGGGCGTGCTCCGTTTTTTACGCAGCCAATGGTCTGCAACATCGGAAAATGTCGACTGCGCTCCAGGGATGGGCGGAGGTCCCACATCCACTGCTGTTTGTACTATGCTGTGGATTGCAGGTGTGGCAGTGCGCATGGAAGGCCCAATGGCATCCTGCCCATTCCGGATCGCTCCTCCTCCGCGTGGCTAACTTGTTGGCATGCTTTCAACCCCCATCCTGAATTGCTTATGTTGTATCCCACCCTCCCTCCTCCTCAGTCCCCCGCACGCACACACGCGCGTCCGCGCGCGCCCCCCCCCCCCTCACATACACACACGGGTGTGCATCCGAAATGCTTCCCCCCCTGACCTCCCAGGTAGGTGCGGAGATCAGCTGGCAGCTGCCACACAGCTCGCTGCGCAGCTTCGAGGCCCTCTTCTGCGAGCTGGACACGCACAAGGAGGCGGCCGCGTGCGACATCCGCGTGGACAACGTGCTGGGCGTGTCCAGCTACGGCATATCCGGCACCACGCTGGAGGATGTGTTCCTCCACCTGGCCGCCGCAGGGGCGCAGGACGACCACGAGGGTAGCACGTACGATGGCAGTTACCACAGCGATAACAGTGTGCATGGCGCACGCAGCGTGTGGGCTGGAATTGGTACATCTACAGCGGGCGGTGAGGAGGGTCGTGAGCGCACAGTGGCGTCGCCCTTTTCCCCGCGCACGGGCAGCATAATAAGAAGCCCCCTCCCAAGTGAGCCATCACTGGCATCGCCCGCAGTGCTCACGGTGGCCAACTCAGCCCCCATGCCTTTTGTCCTCAAGCCGAGCCCGCCATCCCCGGTCCTTGAGAGCATGCCACACGGGGACGAGGGGGGCAAGGGCTGTGGGGCGCCGCGGTTTGGCCGCCGGTTCGTGCGCCAGTTCTGGGCGCTGGTGGCGAAGCGCGCGGCTATGGCGCTGAGGGACAAGAAGAGTGTCGCGTTTGCGCTGGTCATCCCCGTGCTGGTGCTGCTGCTGGGCCTGGGCCTGCTCATGCTGCAGCCGGAGGGCGAGTGCCCCAGCCTGCTCCTGGACACCGCCCAGTTCAACCCGCACCTGTTCCGTCGGTTTTCCACCATTGGGTGGCCAGCGCCGCCACCCAGCGGGGGCCCCATGCCCTTCAACATGTCGGCCAGCGCTGCGCAGATGGTGCGTGGCGGCTTGATCGGATCGACATGAATAGGGGTTGGGTTGCAAAGCCGTAGGGGTGGCTTTGGGTGCCAAGCATGGTCATGTAGAGACGTGCTTGTGTGGGAACTCATACCACTTCCCGTCTCAAGTACTGTCATGAGTTGGTCTTTCTGTCTAGTATAGTGAGTCTTCTGCTTGCCCATCACCCCCTCGTGCATGGATGCCCAATGGGACACAGCGGCAGGTCTCTGTGCTTGCCGTCACATTTGCTTGTTTTACTGGGGGTAAATCCTTGTTTTGCAAGGAAGCAGACAGCTGGGCGACTTGCCAGGCCAGCGCATCAGCACGGCACATCTAGCTGCCTGGTTGAACTGTTGCACTGCACACACGTGCTGCTGCTACTGCTGCTGCTGTTGCATTTAGCACGATTGTACTAACTGCCGCTAAGTAAACTACTATTGCTACCTGATCATGCAAACTCCAGGTGGCGGCCAGGGTCACCTCGGCGTCTCCTCAGGCCATCACCCCCCCAACCTACCGGTTCCCCCACGAGGACGTCGCGCGGCGCGACGCCATGTCTGCGGCTGGCGCACAGGATGGTGGCGACCTGCTGGAGCTAAGCGAGTACCTGATGGAGACACGCAACGCCAGCCTCTACTCACGGTAGGCCTCTCAGAGACTGCCCCTATAGTAGTACCTGGGATAGGGCCCTTTTGGCAGTGTTGGATGCCCTGTTTGGTCGAGCGTGCACACGGTAACTGCACTTCTGCCCAAGATCCTGTGTTCATATTCTACAGCTGCCCTCTCCAACTGTGAGTCCTTTCTGTCCTTGCCATCCTGATCCCACTTTGGCATTCCCTCCCGCGCTCCTCTTGTTTGGGTGCATATTGCCCCTCTGTTATGGGTCAATTCTTCTTTGTGGGTATGTGTATCGCTCCCACCCCCAGGTACGGAGCGGCCATCTTTCGTGAGGTCAGCGGCGACAAGTCATCCACAGGCCTTGGGCCGCTATCCCACCGCGGTACCGTACCGGGCGCACTCTCCTACTGCCTGCTGTACAACGCGACGGGCATTCACGCGGCGCCCACGTTTGTAAACATGATCAACGCAGCCCTGCTGCAGCTGGCCTACGCAGACGCTAGAAATACCAGCCAGGGGCTTTCCGGCGGTGCGGTTGTGAGCGGTGGCCATGGTGGGCACAGCCTCGGCCCAGGTGCTTGGCCAAACCGGTGGTTCCGCCTTGACCAGGCGGTCAAGACCGGCAATGGCTCCCACGCGCCCCCTGTGCTGCGCGTTCGCAGCCACCCGCTGCCGCGCACAGCGGCACAGAAAGCGGTCAAGAAGGTGGGTCGCGCCCCACCCGCTTCCTCTCTTCCTCTCGTGGCGCTTGTCAGATCCTTGTCACCCCTGAACGGTTCCTCCATCCATGCCTGATTAAATGGGGAGTTTTCTTGGGCAGAGAGAGTGTGTCCAGACAACTCTATCTCGATTTTCCTCAATGTGGTGGATCCCATGTTCAAAACCAGTGGATAGCATGGCCGTTTCACCAAGTGACATTTTGCCTGCATAAATGAACTCCCAGGGCGTTTTCCAAGCAGATATGGTAGTAGGTACCCCTGGTTTCGGTACTTATATCTTGGGACGCGGTCGCTCAGAACATTCTTATGGCTCATCATTGCTGCGTTGGTCGTTGTGCCTGCCGTTCCCTTGGTTGTCCCCACCCCCTACTACGGCCAGAAAGTGCAAGCGTACACGGCCAGCATCATGATCAACGTCGCCTTTGCCTTCATCCCCGCGTCCTTTGCCATCTCCGTGGTTAAGGTACGGGCGCGTGTGTCATTCATAGTGTCACTCATTGTCATGTCCAGTACGGTCCAAGTTTTTCTCTTGTTGCAGGGCGGATATTCATCATGGCCCAGTAGGCAACAGCCGGCTGCAAGCATCAGCTGTTTCTAATTCTGAGAACTACGCCGTGTCGCGGTTTTAAAGGTAGAGCCGAGGGTGACCACCTGTGAGTAGTGCACACACATCGTGTAAGCATGCTTTCAAAGCATGACTAGCAAGGGCTAAGGCTGATAGTTTGGGGCATTAATTATGGATACCACAATGGCCTTTAAAGCAAAACAGTATATTAAACAGTAGAATTGGTTTGCGGGACTAGTGCAGTACTACATTAGTTATTTTCTTGCTCGGATGCCAGGCTTTATGGGGATGCCTTCGATAAGGAAATACACCCTTGGCCTAAACCCTCGAAAGCTGGTCTGGTTTGGCTCTGAGCCTCGTCCTGTTCCACTCATCGGTCTCATGCCACGTTGCATTGTGCATTTTTCGGTCCCTTTACGCCAACTCACAGGAGATCGAGGTCAAGGCGAAGCACCAGCAGCTTCTGAGCGGGGTACATTCCCTTGGGGCCCGCCACTGCATGACGCTGACCAACGTGGCTGCTGGGCATCCGATGTGCCTGGCATGCTCTTGGCGGTGTGATTTATTTCATTCTAATCGCTGCTGCTATACTGTAGTACAACATGACCGCGTGGTTTACCTTATATCAAAGCCAACTCCAACTAGGACCTGCTGCCGCATGTTCCCTTGTCCGCGTTTGTAGCATGGCAATTCTGGCGCCACACCCTTGGCTCTGTGGTTTTGTGTGGTTCTGACAGGGCTGTTTAGGGTTGTGTCGTGGAACCAGAGCAGTTATTAGAGCCATTGCAGGGGGGACGTGCTGAGCTGTTATCCATTCACCTTTGGGCAGCTCCCTAGTGTGTTTCGGGGACCACTGCTGCCCAGTAAGGTCTGGGCAGTGCAGTCCGGGCAGTTTAGACAAAGCCTGTACTTCATTTTCACTTAACATATTTGGTTGTCAGCTGCACTATGTACTTCTCGTCTGTATACCCACTTGATCATCCTTTCTTTCTGCTTGCCTTCCAGCTACGTGAGATTGGAAATGGCAAGCAGCTTTTCTTCTCATCCTTTGACAGAGTAGAATACTTGCGTACATATGGGATGGGTGCCATTGTCGTCGTGTCTAGAAGCCCTTTATAGAGGCCTCTGCTATCTACAATCCATCAACGGGCATTCACCGATCTGAATGGCATCCTTCTGACAACCAACCTCCCTTCTCATTCTGCACTTCTCGGTTTCGTGCTTAGCATGATATCACTCTATTAATTGGACGGATCCCATTGTTATGCTGGCGGCGGCACAGATGTCCCTGCCTGCCCACTGGGTGTCCATCTTTCTCTGGGACTCGGTCAGCTACCTGCTGCCTGCCGGGCTGTCCATCCTGCTGCTGATGATATTCGGTGAGTCCCTATACTGGGTGCTTTTTTGGCAAGCAAGCGACAGGACCACAGGGAAATACCAGTTCTTCCGGCATCGCGACAGTACGGTCCGGATGGCTCAAGGGATAGCTTTGTTCGTAGGCAAAGCTCAAATCTGATGAAATGCTGGGTATAGGCTAGATTTTGGTGTGACGGACTGTCAACATGAACATAGATACTACCTTGTTGTTAGCGTTAACCTGCAGAGTCAGTGAATAGCCCACGTGTTACGGGTCTTGCACACTTTCCCACTCCGCTGATGTAATCTGTGCATTGGCCATAATTGAACTTCATGACTTTTCGCTCCGTGTCTCTGACACAGGGACGCAGAAATGAATGACACTTTAGGTTGGTCAGAAAGTTCCTACGCTGCATATGATTGTGATGACCCTGGCACTCGCTGTTAACTGCCCCCCCCACACACACACACCCTTTCTGACGGCAGACGTGCAAGCGTTAATCGGAGAGGGCGCGCTCAAGGCCACGTGCCTGCTGTTTTTGGCGTTTGGCCCCGCATCTGCTGCGGTGGCCTACTGCATGTCCTTCCTCTTCGACAACCACACGGCCGCGCAGGTAGGTGGAAAGAAAACTGGGTTGAGCAAGCAACCAGGATGGCAAGGGCCAACAAGCAGGTAGCTGCCAAGCTCCTGTGTTCAAAGCTAGTCGATGGCCTTGGCTGATATCCCGGCTCGGCTGTTCCGTGGTGATAACAAGGGTGTGCGCCTAATGCTGCAGGGTGCACCCACACACATGTTAGCCTATACTTCCTGCCGTCTACTAATATCTTTTGTGTATGCAGTTCGTGGGCACATCTGGCAGGCAATTATTGCACAGTTTGACATGGGACAGAGCATACATGGGGGTACCACGCGAGTATGGGGCAGTGCTGCCGGCTGAGCTCACCACTGACACCAGCAATAGCCAAGGAGTTTTTTCTGGCATCTGCCTGCACTGAATTGCTTACATGCTGTGCCTGTCTTTTAGCCTGCTTTTTTCACAATGTCTGCCTACGTACCTGTTATATCTGCCGCCTATGCCAAACAGTGGCCTGCGCGGATATCGCACGACCGCTTTGCTACGCAACCTCTGTAGGAGGAGCCAGCACGCAATTATATCATTTACCATCGTGTCCAATCTTTCTATTTTTCTCTTGCATGGTTGTGAGGTGCGCATCCCGTGGTTGGTGTGCCATCTCCTGGTCCAGCGCCGCCGCTCGTTTGTTCCCTTTGGATGCATGGCCCATGGACTCTGTGATCCTGAGCTGTTTCAGAGGCCATTGTGTCCTGTCCCTACTCCCTCAGTCCCTCCCCGGCTATAAACCACTTCAGCATGCTGGAATGGCAAGTCTGGAGCCGGCCAACTGCTGATCTATCATCCACCTCTCAGTTCGCCTGACCTCCTCTATCCTTCCTTGATGCCTTCGCGGGATTTTTGTGCGCAGAACGGGGTGCTTCTCTTTGGCTTTTTCAGCGGCCTGGTCCTCATGGTGGGCTCCACCATCATGGGTGCAATACCGGCCACCAGGAAGTTCTATCCACACATGAAGGTGCATGCGTGCTGGCGTTTAATATACTCCACAATCAACGAAGATGTACTAGTTTGCACATTCAAGAAGCTCATGCCGGTCCTCATGCGGTTTAGCACACCGTGGCGATTGAGCACGGGGGATGCCACGGGCAGGCATTTCTGAACCGAACTTTTAGAGACCAGAAAGCCAGCGTGGTCTAGCCAACACTGCCCCTGCCTTGAACACTCCTGGCCTGCAAGCATGGCCTAGCTAGGCCCGGGCCAGCTGACGTGCCCCCTGCAATACAGACAGCCATCTCGAAAAGCTCAAATATATAAGCGAACATGTTTTAGGAATGGGGTTGGCGTAAAAATTCACAAATTGCCATTCTAAGATTGGGTTACAGGACTGGGGTATCGTGCTCAGGCTATGGAGTCTGAGGATTTTGCAGCAGGTGTTCTATGTGCCCCATTCTGCATCCGACCTGACACGCTGCCTTGCCTCATTCCCGGCCTGCAAACCTCACCACCACCACCACCACCACCACCACCACCACCACCACCACCACCACCACCACCACCACCACCACCACCACCACCACCACCACCACCACCACCACCACCACCATCCCCGCCGCCACCGCCACCGCCACCCCCGCCGCCACCGCCACCGCCACCGCCACCGCCACCGCCACCGCCACCGCCACCGCCACCACCACCACCACCACCACCACCACTTCTTGTTCCCATCTGTGCAGCCGTTCTACCGCCTGCTGCCCAGCTTCTGCCTGGCAGACGGACTGACCAACCTGGCGCTCCACCAGGGCTCGCGCCGCAAATTGGCCATGGCCTGGCACGTGTGCGGCGCCGACATTGTGTACATGGCCGTGGAGGTGGGTGAAGTGCGCACGGCCATGCAGATGGCGGGCGCACTATTTCCATGGGAGGGGGGCCAGGGAAGCAGTCATGAGGCACTTGTGGCTGTGCGAATGCTCTTGTGGCTGACTTTTTGAGTGATTTTCTGTTGTGTGGTTCTATTTGTCATCCTCTGGTTTTGACTGCTGCTTCTCTCTCTTTTGCTGCGGTCATCCCCAGGGTAGTTGTTATCAGCCTGGCATTCCGTGTTCGACCAATAAGGAACCATGACCGTAAAGAGGTGGCCACACGCATGCTCCCAGCCTCCTCCGCCACTTGTGCGGAATCGTTACATGAGGTGTTCACACGTGCTCCCTTTCTACCGGCATCCATGACCGCATCGCAAGAGCATGACACCCAGTGATGCACCTTTTAGACTCATGCGTGCCTTTCACTGCGCCTTGCCTTCTGCCGTTACTTCCGGGGCTGCTTGTTGTCATGTGCGTATCCTCCTTGTGGACAACCATGCCACACCCTGCCAGGCGGGCGCCTACTTTGCCCTTTGTCTGCTGCTCGAGTGCGTGCCCTCCCTGCGCTGCCTGCAACAGGGACGCGCGTGGTGCCACCACGCCACCGCGCGGGCACGGGCCGCGTGCATGCGCGCGTGGCGTGCCCGCTGGCCCGCGCACCCCGGCACGCCCACCTCATCCGCCTTGGCCCTCACAGCACCCGCCCGGCCGTCCAGCACCAGCCCTCGCGGGCATTGTAGTAACCTCAGCGCAGGGCAGGTGGAGTTTGGTGCAGACGGCGTTGTGGTGCCGCTGTTGGCTAGCGAAGACGTCAACTACGACGTGGCGACCGAGGCCACGCGCGTGATGGACGGGCCACAGCCGGACGACCTGGTCTGCCTCATCAACCTGCGCAAGGTGGGGGGATTTGTGGGGCTTGCATTTTCGAAGCGTCTATCAAACAGTTAGCTGCACGGTGGGGCGAGGGGGGGAACACAGGGGAGGTGGGGACAGGGGGGCGTGCATGCATTTGAGTACAAAGTGGGGCGGTTGCTAGACAAGGGGGGGGGGAGTAAACAAGGGAGGCAGGGAGGGGAAGCTTTTAGTCAACCCGTGACAATCTGGGTTGCAGTGTGGTGTCTGTCATGGGGGCTGCCCTTTCCGACAAGGCCCGGGTGAGCAGTGTGGTGGTATGGGAAAAAATGGGTGGGCACCCTTTCATGAAGTGGGGGAGGCGACGCTGCATCACATTTTCAGAAAAATTGCCATGAGGTGCTGGTGTATGCAACCCGTTCAATACCCTATGCAGGCAGCCGGCAGGGGAGGGTCTGCGTTGCCCCTGCTATTGCCACTTTTTAGGTTTGAGGGCATGATGGGAAGGTTGGTCGGGGCAGGGGCCCCGGTTAGGTACCGCAGACTGGAGTGCAGGCTGGGAACGATCAGCCTGGGAGAAAGCAGGGGTAAATGGGAAGGGGGGGGGGGGAGGGGTAAATGCCGCGTGTTGTCGGGCCTGTCTATATGATGTGCTTATGGGAGGCCGATACAACTCCTGGTCCCTTCGTACAGGATGAAACTGAAATGAGGGCACGTATATAAGCAACAATGGGCCAGTTTGTATCTGGGGCGCTATTGGTTTTTCACAAGAATATCTTTGCTGCCAGGAGCATAAGCCCATTGTGGACGACTGTTGTTTGTTTGTGCTCGGTGGGTGCAACATTACCAAGTACACGATAAGATAAACAGGCGTGGTCCTTTGCCATAATTGCGAATCTGCCGTAATGGAGTGCCCAATGGGGCTTTATCTACCATGCCTAGCGATTGACATTCATGGGACAGAAGAGTCCCTGGCACTCCTTCTCCTCACATGCCGCCATCTGATGCCGTTTGGCTCGCCCCTCCGCCCACCACCCGCCATGCTGTCGAGCACAGTGCTTCCACCCAACCAAATTGTCAGGGGAGGTCAAGATGGCGGTCCGGGGCCTGAGCTTTGGTGTTAAGCGTGGCGAATGCTTTGGCTTTCTGGGCCACAACGGAGCAGGTAGGACGGGCAGGGCGAAGCGATGTCCAACATCAGATCGCTTGCCACAAAGCGTGCCGTCCGGCGTTGGTGGAGCCATCCCTGGTCCGTTTCCATCAAATTATGCCTTTGTCATGTACGAATTCGATCCTTTCAAAAAGGCCATCGCAAAGCCTAGGTACTGCGATGAGCAGTGTCTCATGGGGTATGCGGGCGACTGAAGTGGGAGTCCTCCCATCGCCACGCCCCTGGGGGATTTTCCGGGCAGGAATCCACTAATGGCGGTAGCTATGACGTGACTGGATAATGCTTGTTACCAGTGTCCTTTATGGTCGCCACCTGGAGCACCTGCGCCATTTGTGAATGTGCCGAATTTCCATTTCATACTGTCAATCCCAGTGTCAATCATCCCATGCCCAGCCCAACACGCTGCCCTGTCGCTGTACCCCGATGCTGCAGGCTGGTGCATCTTGACCTTGACATCTTGTATTGAGCTCCAAGGTAGAGCAGCGCTTCCAAGGTTGAGCAGCTACTCTTAAAGATAGAGCACCCATGCCACAGGGCTTCATCACGAAGGGTGTCCTTCTGAATGGTAGGCGCAGCTCCTGCCTGCGCATGTGCAACTGTCTATGCGTGCGCTGCATGAGTGGATCAGCGGAATGCACAGTACTGGTCAGCATGGAAAGTCAACTGCATTGCATTCTTATATCTTGGCCATCTCTAATAAGTGTGTGCATGCCCCTTCGTCGGTCTTTTCACCGCAGGCAAGACGACCACCCTGGCAATGCTGTCGGGTATGTACTTCACATGTGCCTCGACGCTTCAGCTAGCTGCATTATGTCATGGCTTAGGTAACCCTGATTGAGTCGCCTGCCTTAATACTTGGTGAACCAAGATGTACTCTAGTGCAGTGTGGTGAGAAGTTATGTAAGATGTCTTACAAAGATGTTATAAGCAGTGTATAATAAGCTGCGTGATATAAGAAGTGCATAGTGTGTCTATACAGTCATTCACGCCTTCAGGTTGTGTTCGCCGGCTATTCCAAAGAAACACATCTTAAAGTGCGAACACAACTCTTAAGGCATGAATGGCTGTACTATAACATCTGGACTCAAGTTATTATTAAACATACTAATCTGAACTAGTCTGAACTAAGTTATACTTGAATGTTGACTAAGTTATACTTGGAAGTTAGCAGTCCAACGTAAGGCGTGAACATAACTCATGCCAACCCGACTCGTTAATGACTGTGCACCAATCGGCGTTAACGTGCACCAGGAAGGGGAATGTTTAAACTCCTGCAGCCCCGTGGTGCTTGCAACCCTTCGCTAGGTGTGTTGTGAGAAGCGAACATGGCACCTGCACCAATGCAGGGTGCATGTGCCTGCAAACTGCCTACTTACCTTAGCCACGCGTATACCGATCTCGCCTAAACTGCTTTGCTGGTGATGGTGGGAACAGTGACCCCGGGCCAATCAGTGTGGGATAACATTTCTTCTAGAGTCGGCATGGCCATGACACAACCTGTGATGTAATAGCGGTGTTACGCCCCTCTGCCATCCACTAAACACCATATTTCGCCCTTATCCACCATTATTCACCGGTTTTCGTCATTATTCACCATCATACATAATTGCTCACATTTGTTCACAAATGTCCACCATTATTCGTTGTTCCTCACCATTATTCACCCTAATATCCACCCTTATTCACCCTTATTCACCCTTACATATTCACCCTTATTCACCATTAAACGCCCTTATTTACCATCATTCCCCATAAAGCTTCAGCATCCAAACCTGTCTTTTCCCACTGTGCCCCTGTCACCCAAGTGTCTGCTCCTTGAAATGCAGGCAACTTCCCCGAATTACTGTAGGGCGTCAAATCGGACCAAGGTACCACAAATTGCGGCACCCTGGGTGCGCCATGGAGAATACGCGATGCTCATGACTGCTGACCGTTTCCGCCTTGCGTGTGCTCCAGGTGAGCTGGCGCCGACCGAGGGCACGGCCTACATCGCGGGAATCGATGTGACCACCAACCGCAAGGCGGTGCGCAAATTGGCAAGTGCTGCTCCATTTCCTCGCTCCCTTGTCACGCTCAAGGGTGGGGTTGTGGGTATTGGATATGGAAAGGGCACTGCATGTGGAGATGGTTGCCACACCACGAAGATCCCTGCTACCACTGTTCGAAGGCATGGGCATGCGCGGCATCCCAATGCCGCAATGGTGGGGATCGCTCAGGCCACGTACAATGGTTGTGTTTGCATTCATGCATTGATGTGGGATGGATTGGCTGGAAGAAAGGGGGAAAGGGAAGATGCGGAGCGCGCAGGTCCTGCCAATATCTTGCAAACATCATGACTGTTGTTCAGTCCAACATGATTCCCTGCAGGATGGTGTCTCTGCTTGGGGGGTTGCTGCAGATAGGCAGGTCGGTGATCACAAGCATACATTGCACAGGTCGGACAAATATAAATAAAATATGATTCAAATACTTTTGGCTGCTTACCGGTCGCCGTTGGATACATTTAGATGTTTTGGTGAAAACTTTTTCGCCGTTGGATACATTTAGATGTTTTGGTGAAAACTTTTTCGCCGTTGGATACATCTAAATATTTTGGTGAAAACTTTTTCGCCGTTGGATACATCTAAATATTTTGGTGAAAACTTTTTCGCCGTTGGATACATCTAAATATTTTGGTGAAAACTGTTTCACCGTTGGATACATCCAAATTTTTTTGCCGACATGCCATTTGTCTCAAATATATCTAAATGGTATTTAAATATTATATACGGGGTTTCACGTTCAAATTAATCTAAATATTTTTTGCCGGAAGGCCATTCGTCTGAAATCTAAATGTAGTTTAAATATTATAAATCAAATATTATATAATAAATATTATATACATTAAAAATATAATTACTTACAGCAGAGTGAAAATATAAATGTATACTTTCTATGGTATATATTTATATTTTCACACAGTATTTTTCATAAATATTCTGAAAAATGATTTATAGTTTAAATATTATACCACAGATTATACCACCGGTATCACTATAGTATACGCGGCATCCTCCACTCCACGCATACATCAAAGAATTTAGAATATGTGGTACATGATCTCCCAACGGAGTCATGTTATGATTTAATTTATTATTTTTTTCAACCGCGGTCTAGCTAGGTCAATAAAAGGTTGCACTTACATCATGACTAAGGTCTGAATTTATAAGCTTGATGGCCTGAAATGAATAGCACGTGGTTCATTAATCAATCAATAGCCATGTCACTTGATAGAAATTTACACTCCAATTCAAATTGTACCAAGTGAGAGTGATATGACAACAATGTCTTTACTTGGATGAAAATTCTAATGGAAAATGCAACCAAGTCCAAGCAAGGCAAACAAATGCACCTATTAAATCAGTGAGATGGCTATCACAAGTAACCATCCCACCATTCAACACCCAATCAGCTCAAGTGAGCCACGCCAGCAAAACTGACCAAGCCAATTGCACATGCATCATTATGAAGTTGGATGTCTTCCATGTTATGACCTCAAATCAAATATGATGTCATCAATGAGCTAGACATGACACACATGATATGCCCAACAATCCAAAGCAACGTTTGGGCTGCGAAATCCAATGCCATTGCAACAAAGTAAGCCAATGCAATGCATACACATCCATTTCAGATGGATTTGTAGAAAGTGTTAGTGATGCGATGGCTACACTTACCATCCCACCATTCAGCACCCAACCCATTCAAGCCACGCAAAACTGACCAAGCCAATGGCCAACCATTATTCTAACGGTGGATATCTTGTCACCAAGTACGACTTGAAATGAGATATGAAATACCTAAGTCACAGAAATATGAAAGCAACAAATCCAGCAACTAGAAGGACTTGGAGCTTGTCCCACATTGACCTAAAAATCAACCACACTCTATCATGCCCATGCAGATCAAGCCGCGAGCGTAGTAGTGCATGAAGTCCATGAGCAGATTCTAATCTGGGGCAATCATCGGCATTGCACCTGCCATGACCTCAGGGTCATCTTCATCATCGTCAGATTCCTGCGACCTTCCATCCCCGTTCTCTAAGGCAGCCAACCTGGCCTGGAGAACGGGGTTTCGCAGCCGTGCGGGGATGTAGCTCTCTTGGTCAGCGACAGGAATCTCCGGCACGTCCATGGGGATGTCATCCTCCCCGGCGTGGAGGAAGTTGACCATCTCCACAAAAGTGGGGTCCATCGTCGAACGCCGCCGGTTCAGCAGGTTGGAGGCCTGGCTGAAATCGTTCTCAAGAACGCCTGAGCCAGGCACTACCCCCAAGCACGACCTGGCCACAACGGCCAGGTGGGGGTACATAGTCTGCCCCTTGTCACTCCACCATCGAAGAACATTGGATGCATCCAGCAAGGGCAGAATATCCTCCGCCGGAACCTTGTAGCTGCGGTAACGTGAAACCTCCTCTGCTGCGATCTCACGTGGGGACTTTTGAGCATTCGCAACCCCCTCCGCCGGCAGCTCAGTGGATCCAATCATGCCCACGGCGACAAGGCTTTCCCAATTGGGGGAAGTATTGCTGGACCTTTCCACCTCCGCACGGCCCAGCATGGTGCGCAGCCGTTTGCTGGCACTCTCCGGTTGCCTTGCCTTTGCAGCGTTGTTGCGGGATGCCTCCGCGACCTTCCGTGTCAGATCCTCCACACGTCCCCAGATGGTATCCCTGAATGCGGTGGCCCCGGCCTTCACTTCTGCAGCAGCCCCCGTGCAGACCGGGTCAAGCGCAACAAGCTTCTCCACATAGCCCAGGTCCTTGAAGGGAGGATGGAGGACAGACACCATGTCAAAGAGCGGGAAGTGTTTCACCTCGCCATTGCAGCGGGTCCGCCTGGATGGGAAATACCGGTCCGCAAAAAAGCGGCTGTCCAGCGCCTCGGCAAGAAGTGCGCGTGTCGTCTGCGTGACAAGCTGAAGCGAGCCATGCGCCCTCCTCTCAGGGACAGGACGAGAGGGAGGAATCGCTGCCCGACCACCGGACTCCCGGGATGGCTCCTTCTCCTTTTTCTCATACGCCGCATCTGCTGCCGGATTCTTCATGGTCAGGGGCTGTGCTTCGTTCACCAGGGTGAGGCGGATCTTCACCAAGTCACCAAGGGCACTGGCTGCCATGGGCGCTTGCTTGGATTGCGCTGCGCGCACCGCATCGCTGATGGGTGACATCAGCGAGTAAAGCTCCCGGACCGTCAGCAGTTGCACATCGTCCAAGGGCAGCGGCTGTTGCTGATAAGTGAGCCAGTGCTGCTTGTACCCCTCGGCACGCTCGAGGAATCGGCAGGTCGCCTTCGTATGCGATACCCAGCGCTGGGGCACCGCCTGAACGTGCTTCCTCACGCCTGCTGCACCGGATGCCTGCTCCTCCTCCTCGAAGCGCTGAGCTGCCTTGTCGCTCTTGTTCATGTGCTCGAGCACACCCTTCATGCTTTTGAAGATGGCACGAGCCCCCGGGTTCTTCGTCTTGGCCGCGTCCAGCCCCGTGCCAAAGGACTCTTGCATCACCACGTTGAGCATGTGCGATGCGCACCATTCCCATGGTGCGTCCAGGAGCAGATTGCAGCAGCGACGCACATCAGGCCCCCCGTCCGTGACGGTTGCGAACAGGTCGGATGCCTTGAGCTGGAACTCATCCAAGACAGACACAAACCAGTCGCGGACGATTTCGGAGAGCCGACCGGACGCGGTCAGCTCACTGGATGGCTTGAACTGCTTGACAGCCAGCAGGCTTGTCCGAAACCCCCACTTCCTTGAGATCCAGAAGAGACGCACACCCAGGTACTTCATCCCTGAAAATTTGCACTTCCAGAGATCGATGGAAGCGGTCAAGATGGGCAGGGGGCTGCTCCTCACGTCCTCCAGCAGCGACACCGTGAACGTCTTCTTGGTCGCATCATACAGCTCAACAACGGTGTGCTTGACCGCTTTTGCGTTCAGCGAGGCCGCTGGAAAATCAGGCAGGTGAGACAGCGCCGTGTAAGCCCGCATAGTGTCGTCCATGAACGAGAAGGGCAGGAACTTGTGCACGATGTGAGCCTTCACCCACTCCAGTTTCAGGAATCGCGAGGGGTTGTCCTGGAAGAGGGTCGACTGCTGGTTTGCCTTCACGCGTCCCTCCAGCGCCGCAGCGTTCTGAGCGACCTGTGCCGACTTATCAGACGCAAGGCCGTGAGCTACCTCCAGGTGCTTCGTAGCATTAGATGTCGAATACTTGTAGACCGTGACTCTCGTACCGGCGTCACGGCACTTCTTCGACGCAAGGCAGAACCATTCCCCTTTGTCCTTGCCTGTCTTGTCGTCCTTGTACTGGCAGCGAACGCCGTAGTCGTGGAGGATGGAGCGGGTCTTGTGTGGCGGCACAGGGCACTTTTGCAAGCCCGCCTGGGCAAACTTGACAGGCATCTTCCACTGCTTGATGGCCTCTTGCGCAGCCAAGTGAGCATCAGATTTTCTACCGCCATCATCTGCAGCAGAGGCTGACGCTGCTGCTTGCAAGCCGTTGTCACCGCTAGCGCTGATCCGCCTCTCGCCGACATCATTTAAATCCACGTCGGCTGCAGTTGTGCTGGTCCCGGCCTGGCGATGAGCCACTCCAGAGCTGCCAGCGACATCATCAAACACTGCCAGTTGCAGCATAGACCCGCCATCAGTTGAAATTTCATCCGAGGAGGATAAGTTCAGGACTTGGCGGCTTCCTACCTCTGCCTCACCAGCACCATCCAACGCATTCCCTAACCCCCCTCCGCCGTCATCGGCATGGCCCGCCTCGTTGTCTCCCATATAGGTCCTAGGTCTCAAGTTTAAGTTTAGGTTTGCGTGCCCACGCGCGTGCCTGTCGAAAAGTCCGTGGTGTCCACGTCCTTGTTTATCCCGCCCAGTTCACATGGCGGCTGGGCACTTACAAGTTTAAGTTTAAGGCACATGCATTTCCCGCTCAGTTTCCTAATGGCGCGCGAGGCAGGACGCAGACGCGGCCAGTTCAGACTGAAACTGAAACTTCAGATGTTAAAGTTAAAGGCCCTGGCGGCACGAGTATTTAAATATTCATTTAGATTCATTTAAATATTCAAAGCCGGTTTCGCCGTTGGATACATTTAGATGTTTTGGTGAAAACTTTTTCGCCGTTGGATACATCTAAATATTTTGGTGAAAACTTTTTCGCCGTTGGATACATCTAAATATTTTGGTGAAAACTGTTTCGCCGTTGGATACATCTAAATATTTTGGTGAAAACTGTTTCGCCGTTGGATACATCTAAATATTTTGGTGAAAACTTTTTCGCCGTTGGATACATTTAGTGGACTAAATATGCAACATTTATAAATCAAATGCGCAAATACGGCCAAATATCATTTATATTTGTCCGACCTGTGATACATTGGTAAGTGTGGAGAGCGTCTCTTTGTTCAAGGATACATGAGTTCTGCCTTGCTGTTCATCCTAGTATGTATAGTAGACGTGCCTGAGTTGCCTTTGGTTCGCTGTTGGGAGTACAGCTTATTCTGGCACGAAGGCCACCACATGCAGGACACACACCGATGGTGGAATAAACACCCTGGTGTTCATCCCATGCACATGGAATGGGGCGAGGTGAAGCTATTTCACCAATATATAGCTGTCATTTAAATCATACTCTGAAATACTATTTGTCTTCTTGAAGTATCTCAGGCGCGGTTTAGCATACTTGGCTCAGCGGACTTAGGGATGGGCCTGAGCCGATTAGGGCAGGTATCTACGTGTTTGAGGGGGTCTGCCATGTTGAATGCTGATAGTTACGGCAGGATCCTCCTACCCTGCTTGACACAAGGGGCATGAGTGCTCTGCCTGTCTTTTTGCCCGTGTTTTTTTCTGGATGTGGCACCCACCAGGTGGGCTGCTGCCCCCAGTTCGACCCCTTGCTGGAGCTGCTGACGCCACGAGAGCACTTGGTGCTCTACGCGCGCCTCAAGTGCCTGCCTGACGAGGAGATCCCGCAGGTACCCTGGGGGTGGGGGGTGGGGGGTGGGGGGGTGGGGGGGTGGGGGGGTGGGGGGTGGGGGGTGGGGGGGTGGGGGTGGGGGGTGGGGTGGGGGGTGGGGGGTGGGGGGGGGGGTGGGGGGGTGGGGGATGGGGGGTGGGGGGGGTGGGGGTGGGGGAGGGTGGCAGGCTAGGCCGGGATGGATAGGCTGGGATGATGGGCTGGGATGATGGGCTGGGATGGTGCGCTGGGATGATGCGCTGGGATGATGCGCTGGGATGACGGGCTGGGATGACGGGCTTGACCTACGTGTAGGCTCTGCTGATGGGTAGTCACGGAGGTGTGCCCATTTTCCGAATCCAGGGCATAGGTTTGCACTCAGCTGACTGTCAGCATCATGCCATGACAAAAGATCCAAGGAGAGAAAGAGGATGAGAACATGCGGATTGGAATACAGGCAGAGCAAAGGAAAGCCGAATAAAGCCTCTGCTTTCATTTCTTGAAACATCCATGGCCTGTCACCATTGTGCGCGTTTGCCGTTCATTGCCAGTCATAAGATGTGCTGCGTAATGCTTGCCTCGTAGATATAGCGCACCTAACATTCCTCTTTTCGTCATCTGATACGTTCTTCTTTCAAACATACTGCAAGAGGTGGTGACCATGGGCAAATTACAGCCATCCTAACCTATTCCTGGCACGACAGCCAGCGACATGCTCCCTCTGTTGGCTTGCCCTGCAGTCGCCTGTCCTTGGAGGCTATGCAGGAAGCCTTTATCTATGTTGGTGGGCTGTACCAGACACCTTGTTGGCCACCCACGTTGCATGCTGCTTCATCCTATCTTATATCTATTGTTGCCTAACAGCTGGCTGGCTGTAACCAGTTTCTCTTCCCCCCACCCTCACCCCTTAACAATATATCCGCATCGCCTGATGACACAATACGTCTCTCTTTCCCGACCTTGTGCCCACCCACTCCTGTCCCCCGGTGCTGGGTGTTGGCAGCTGGTGGACTCCACGCTGGGCATGGTGGGCCTCCGCGCATTTGCCAACAAGGCGGCCGGCGCACTGAGCGGCGGCAACCGTCGCAAGCTCTCCCTCGCGGTCGCGCTCATCGGCCACCCACCCATCCTCTTCCTGGACGAGCCCTCTACCGGTGTGAGATCTGACGCAGCACGATGCAGCCCTCCCCTCCCCTCCCCTCCCCTCCCTCCCTCCCCTCCCCTCCCTCCCCTCCCCTCCCCTCCCCTCCCTCCCCTCCCCTCCCCTCCCCTCCCTCCCCTCCTCCCCTCCCCTCCCCTCCCCTCCCCTCCCCTCCCCTCCCCAGCCCAGTCCCCTCCCCTCCACTACACTACACTACACTACACTACACTACACTACACTACACTACACTACACTACACTACACTACACTACACTACACTACACTACACTACACTACACTACACTACACTACACTACACTACACTACACTACACTACACTACACTACACTACACTACACTACACTACACTACACTACACTACACTACACTACACTACACTATAGTAGTACTATACTGCACTGCACTACACTCCGGTGTCGAAATGTGCGTGTTGAAGTCTTGGAATCTCTTGGACGCTCCATCACATCAAGTTTGTGCATGGGGATTGTTGCACATCATTAGTGGGGTGACGGTTATTGCCAGGGTCACCTGGTTGAACCTATGCTAGTAGTGATAAGGAAAATCTTTGATGCAGTATCAGTTTCGCTGCCCAGCCCACCCGGCCAGCAGATGGCAGCCTCCTGCCCCACTCCTACGTGGACCTACTGCGGTCAGCGACCACCTCAACCACAGATGCCATGATTTGACACGAAGCTGCAGTAGCTGGAAGCCCAACGCCGAGCAGCAGTGCGCTAGGACACCGACCGCGCACGCCGCCAATGACGAGTGGTGCTTTGTCGTTTCGAGCAGCAGCCAGGGGAGACGGTCAAGTCTCTTGAGGCCGAGCTCGATCAGGAGCTTGCTCCTTTTACAACTGGAACTCGTAGGTAAATTAGCACTGCGTCCTTCCCCACTCACGGGACGTAAGGCGGCACCCCCACCAGTCCTGCTTACCTTCCGTTCCATTGAGGATAAGCGGATGTACCTCTCGTGTCGCAAGAAGCTGCACGGCCTCTCCTGGACGCTGGACGACGACCTGACCCCCGCTCAGCAGCAGCAGCGACGCGACCTGTGGCCGGAGTACCTCCGCCACAAGCAAGACCCCAAGATGCCCAAGGTGTTCGGGAGGGGCGGGGACCTGATCGTCAACAACCAGCTGTGGAAGCCGCCCACGGGCTAGACAAGCCATAATGTAGTCACACCCACGTTTGGGTGATGCAACCTGGACATCGCCATCCCATAGTGCAATGCCAATGCAGGGTAGAAAGTAGCCATGCATGCCTATAGCCTAACCAGTAGCCAACAGACATCCGCCAGCCTAGCTATGCGTCTCGCCTAGCGCTGCTTGTTTGCTCACGTCTCCATAGCAATGCAATGCTCACACGGGACATATTGCACCCACAGGGGATGCCCCGGATCGTTTCGACGGGTCCGATTCAGCACCCTGTGGCATGCCTGTCGCATGAGGGAAGGGGGGGGTCTCTGCCCCCTGCCCGCTGTGCACACTCAGGGATTAAAAGCACTCCGGTGCTCCGTGACTCCCCAACGGGAGCACGAGTGTAATTCATTAATTAATTGATGCAGTACCGGACAATGGCTACTACGTATTGTAAGCTACCTAGTGTGAAGTAATTGTTATCATTCTGATCCATTGGGAATATCTTGTACGCGCCAAGCTACGTGGAGGGGTGGCGTGTGGAATGAATGTGCACACCGCAAAGCGCTGACTTTCTCAATACGTACCCCTTTGGGCCTGCTTTGATGATGGGAAACGCTGCCGCACCCACGCTATGGCTTGCCCATGTTGTCTTACCTGCAGGGATGGACCCAGTGGCACGGCGCTGCATGTGGAGCATCATCAACAAGATCACCCTGGAGGTACTTACTCTTCTCGGATGGGGCCCACCGGTCTCGCTGAAGCCAAATATATGAGAGAGCCAAAATGACGGCCTTGCATGCAGAAAGTGGCAGCAGCCTAACATGGCGGGGTTGCTGTAAGAGCTGCTTATAGTATTCACAGCCACTCTTCACCGATTCGCTTGTATAATTGGCTTCTTGTTGCTTGCTTTCAGTTTCTTGTTGACCTTAGTAGCGCCCCCCTGCTATGAAGGTGATGCTTTGAGACAATGGCCGCATTTGAAGGATTTCCATTCCTCTCGCTCCTCTCGCTCCTCTCATCCCATGGTGTTGCGTGGCTGAACCCCCGGCTGCCCGCCCTGCCTATTCTTATACATGCGCCTTTGCTCGCGCCGCGCTGCCACGCCGCCACGTGGCCCAACAGGGGAACTGCGCGATCCTGCTGACGACGCACAGCATGGAGGAGGCGGAGGCGCTCTGCACACGCATCGGCATTATGGTGGGGGGGGGATCGAAGCACGCACGCTACTGTACAGTGTGGGGGGGGAAGGAAGCACACAGGCTACTAGGGCATGGGGGTGCGGGGGTGAAGGCACGCAGCTGGCCAGCCTTGCAGTCCACCGCACAGCAGCATCTGGTTGGTAAGTTTACAGCTGACCGACAACCCCCCTGCAACATTTCTGTAATGCAGGCCTTTCCATTTCGCTCACAAAGTGGGTGGTGCCTTCCTGGGAGAATGTATATGGGTGCGCTTGTATGCGGGCGCGATACGTGCGCCGAGGGGCAGGCAAGCCTGCGATGTGTGAGTGCAACCGCTGGGCACTGCCTGCCTTGCTGCATGGCGGCACCTTTTTGAGGTTTTTAGTCAGCCGCTCAAAGCTGTGTCGGCGCCACCAGGGGTTCATCCCAGGGGTGAATGCGTGTCCCCAATATGTGCCTGCATCAGACAAGCTTTACGAGGCCCTAGCACAAAGGTCTTTATCTCTGTTGATAGACCGTGTCAGGTGAAACGAATTCCACTACGCCAGCAGCTGCACTTGGGTAATACCCGTTTATGTCAAGCCCGCATTCCTGCATTGGCTAGACCCCTGGAGTCACCTACTGGCCCGCGTGCTTACTTGGGACGCGTGGAGCCCTTGCGCCATTGTGTCTACCCTGCATGCAGGTGGATGGCAGCCTGCGGTGTCTGGGCAGCCCTTCTCAGATCAAGCACTGCTTCGGGCGTGCGCTGCAGCTTGAGGTGCGCGAATATCACCGCAACGATCACTAATCAGGCGGTAACGTACCGCTTCACCACTTGTTTGAGGACGTCTGTTGGTATGACCACGATCACCCACCGTGCAATCTGTGTACTGTGCAACGTGGTGGAGTAATCAAGTGCAGAAGGAATTTAGAAATTAGAAATAGTAATGCTTATTTGTGATGCTATGCATATATACTCTAGTACGCGCTGCCTCTGCATGTTGGTGGAGGGGATCTGCTGGTGTGCCCCGGCTGACACGTCGCCAAAGACCTGGTGACCACCAAGGTTATTGGCAGGGTACAATCTGGGCCACCGGACCCACCGCCGGAACTTACGAGGCATGCAGGCCAGGGGTGGAAACAGGGGGATACATTTGGTTCATCGTCACAGGCGTAAGGTTCGGAACCGTTGTGAGAACCATGGTGTGGATGATGGCCCCTGATCCACCCGCATTGCTTACCTACCTTCATGTTTTCACGTGTTTGTCACGCTGACTCCATGTGTGGCGGTATATTTGTAACCTGCCCTTACCTGTGCATGATCCCCTTCGACCACTACCCGACGCCACGCTCACCGCCGCCTCCTTCCCCATCATAGCAAGTCCGTTTTCCCTCCCATCCCAACAACTTCTTTTTCCCCCTCATTACAATGAACGGTGTCCCTTTCTACCACTCCCCGTCCCCTCGTCCTCTACTAGGTCAAGCTGGCGCAGCCCCCAGTGGAGGAGATCGAGGCCTTGTGTCGTCGGCTGGCGGACGCCGCGCTGGTGGGCCGGGTGGCCGGGTACGAGCCCTTCAACGCGTCCGCACAAGCTGATGCGGACGAGGAGGGCACTGACGAGGTGAGGCGGTGCCAAGCGGAAGAGGAAGAAGGGTTGGTGACAATGGGGGTGGAGGCGCGGTTGCCGCTGTCGTCGTTCCGCGCGTTTATGGACTCGCTGGGCAACGAGCCAGAGACGAGCGAGGCGTGGGAGGCCCTGAGCAAAAGCCTGGCCGGCGCTGATGTGCTGGACAAGGACGGTGGGTGAATGGGTTTTCCCTTTGAGCAAAGGTGGGGGCCGCCCGGAAGTGGAAGTGTGCCGGACAGCAGTGCTCAGTGAGGGCCGAAAGGGGAGCAGGGAGTGTACCAGAGTGAGATGGTGAGGCCTAGGGAGGGGGAGGGAGATGGTGCCATAGACGCATGATGAGAACTTAGGTGGGGGGAAGGCTTTGCCCTCTCTTCTTAATCATCTTTGTACTAATGTGCTACTCCAGGTGGCCTCCCGAGCTTCTGCGCCCTAGGGCAGCTTGCAATCAGTTTCTGTGCCCGTGTGTTGCCATGCCGTGCTGCTTGTTTTGGGGCCAGGCACAGGCTGCCGGGCATAGCCTTACAGATTACCCAACAAGCTACATCGTTGTGCTGCCTTGCAACAGAGGAGTAATAGTCTTACTGCATAATTTACGCTGTGGAGGCTTGCTGCAGCTGTCTTGCACGTATTCATGATCATCCTCCTCATGTACGCAAAGAGGATTGATAGATGTTGCCAGCCGAGGAGCGAAAGCACAGGGTGGACCCCAACATCTGTCGTTTGGTCTCCGCGGCCCCATGCATCCCATGAAGGTGAGGGGTAGTAACAAATTATGTGGCTTCAATGCATGCCATCTGCCCTATCTTCCTGCATGGTGATGTTATTTATGCACACAAATTGTCCCCCAGCCAAGCACACGGCGCGGGTGCTGTGCGAGTCGTGGCACACCGGCATGAGCTTCTCCCGCTTCAGGCACGCGGTGCTTAAACTGTCGCCCGAGGCCATCGTGGCCGAGCGCAACGGCGCCGTCGTGCGCTGGCAGGTGGGTGCAAGACCAGCTATACCTCCTTGGTGTTGTTACCACTTGTGCTTTCCACCCCACGACCACTGCAGTTCCTCCTGCTATAACTGCCATATTCACCGCTTCTCTATCTTGCATATCTGTCGGCCCCTCCTGTCCGTCTGGTAGCTGTGACCATGAGACAGCATCACCTGAAGTGGAAACATGCGTGCCTGCGTGCAAACGTTGCCTGTATCCGTCCATAGCTAAGCAGTGGATCCCTCGCGTTGTTGCTGCCTGCTTGCCCGGTGTCTTTCAGAGCCTTATGGCCCAGTTGTGGTGAATGTGTGTGTTGATGTCCCTGCTCGCCAAGCTACCGTAGAGGTGGTCCGGACCCTGCTTCCTGTCTCACGTTAACCAGCCAACACACTATCACCATGCCATAACTGCCATTTGGGTTGGGAGGCCAACCAGCTGGCAGCCTGGTGTGTGGATGACTCCCGCGACACGCCGCGTGACAGGAGCGAGGCCAATGTTCCCCCGCTGTCCGCTGACGGGCACCCCTCCCCTCCCATGCGGTGTCTTATGTGCAGCTGCCGCTGGGGAAAGACACAACCCTGGCGCGCGTGTTCGGCTTCCTGGAGGCCAACAAGTGAGTGGAATTTCATCACATTCATCAGTATACTGAATGGAATCACATGCCTCATCTTAGTTTACTCGCATGCTCAATGTTCATGTCATGGCGATGTATGGTGCGGTCTCTTGTGGTTTATGTGCCTGTCGCAGTGTTTTTTATTTGTGCTTAGTAGGGTGTGGAGTCTGCAGATATTGTGGGACCATGTTGCTATCATCCCATTCTTTGGTATTGTTTCCTAGAGCCATAAGCATCATTCATAGTGACCATGATGTCTTGATTCCATTGTGCTGGTGTCTTGTCTTTATAAGAAAAATAACTATATTTTGTTGATATACCGAAGGACAATCGATAGTCTAGTTGATTGTATACCTTGCCAATTACTACATATCATCTGCGCACACGCTTCCAGCCCCACATGATTTGAAAGACTTTCGGAGTACCTTGCGGATGAGTTGGGCAGGGTCGCAGTTTGCAACAGCTGGTTGTTACGCCATGCAGTAACTACCTTGCTCTGTCTTTCAGTTTTCGTGATAATGGGGAGTATCTATCTCCATGGTTGTCGAGTTTTAATTAGTCATACCTTGCGTGCCATGGGCAAGGGCATGTCACGGGGTACTAATAATATGCTGTAGTCGACAGATGATATTTGTTTTGAAGTTCAGTTTTGTACAATAATCGTCTGTATCGTGCCCCAGCATTAGACGGGGACATAATCCTCATTTGAGCCGTCTCGGACGGTTGTCGAACTGTTGAAGAAATGTAGAGCGTTGACAGTGGCTTTGGACATTGGAGCTCTGCTTTTTTCTGCCATGGTTACTGTGCGGCTATTAAAAAGCGTGTCTCACATTTATCTGGTTTTCCCACAAAAGATTAATTAGTGCGACTCCTGTGTTTGGCAAATTTGGCCTTTTTCTCTAAATGCTACCTTGACATTGCAGGGAAGTGATGGGTCTGGCAGAGTACAGCGTAGGGCAAACATCTCTTCAGACAATTTTCAACAGTTTCGCTCAACAGCAAGAGGGGGTGAACACGTCGCTTGATGAAGAGCAGTGACCTGTGCGCACTCCAAAGACGTTGAGCAGACTGTGTCGCCATAAGTTTGCAAGCAAGCTTTTGTGTTATAGAATGGCATACGTGTTGCATGTGGTAAAAAGTTTTGCTGTAAAAGAAAGAGATAAGTACGGCGGATCGTACATGATAGGCCAACTGCATTTGTTTGCCATGGTATATTTCTGCATGTGCACATGTTCTCGTGTTGTTATAAAATTGCAGTGCGTTATTAAAATTGCAGTGTGCCTTTCATCAGGTACTTTTCTGTGCCTGGATACAGTGAGCATTTTCGCGCGCCATGCCTGGAGGCATCGGTGCCTGGATACTCCGGCCAACCGTGCAAATCTTACACGAATAAATACTATTATAGTTATCTACATATTAGGGTGGATTCATGTGTCGATGAGAGAACATGCGCTAGCTATCTCAAGGACTATCTTTTAGCTGCCTGCCATGAAATACGGCAACCTTACATCCATGAGACAACCTAGCTATAGCTTAGATCGAGCGCACAGTTCCAAAAATGAATCTAGCTGTTGGTCGGGAGTCTGCATGCATCCATGGAAGAATTTTCTTGAATGAGCCATCAGGCACGCAGATCTCTAAGATAAAGGCAGGAGCACAGGGGCTAGCTCAAGCGCCTGATGACTCATGCAGGAAATATTTGGATGGAGATCGATAAATGGATTGCAAGTTGTACACACTTATCTTATATCTGGTTGTCTCTTTCATATATTGTCTAGGCAAGCAACAAACAGCAAACTAATTCTAATCTAATATCTTGTGTTCAGACACATTTCTAGCTTTTGGTCCATAGAACTGATAGGAGTTCCTTCCCACCAAGAGGAACATTCCATGTATTCCACATTCAATTGTGCTAGGGTATACAGCGTACACCGCAAGCTTCAAAATCAGTGCACGTCATTATCAAGTTGGTTGTCGTAGCATTGACCATGCTGGGGCTGGGTCGACGACGCGCTGGACATCCCGGACAGCCACATGCGCCCGGCTGCACGCTGTCGGCCCGGCATCCGCGCCATGCAGCACCTAGCTGACAAGCTGTTAGCTGTCTGCGGCCGGGACCCGGCTGCCCCCCCGGCGTCCTTCCCGCTTCACCAGCCTCCACCGGCTCCGCGCCGTCATTCAGGCTAGACAAGCCAAGCTGTTCGACACTGAACCATGATGACCCCGCCCGCTCAAGGAGGAATACCACTCGATTGGCCATCCCGCAGGCCACGAAGGAGCAGAAGGACCAGTTCACGTCCGCGAATATTCCGCCCCACCTCGAGGATCAGCACGACAAGTACACCTGGATTATGGATGTACGCCTGCGTCAGTCACGCCCAACGCGACCAGCGGGCGGCGCACACACGGCGCCGGCGCCCCGGAGATTGTCCAGCTTTCTGTACAAACAGTGAGTCGGGGTAAAATTGGCTCTTTTTGTCAAATTGTCGGAGGGCGGGGGCCGAGATTAATTAAGAGGTACCTTGAAATTAAATAAGAGGCATGACTCTATCGAGATATATGTTCGGACGCGAATTTCTATTGGCGTGAATTTGTAGTATTGTACGACAACATGTCAAGGGTGCATGACAGAACTGAGTACCTATAAGTCGCGCAAGTGTCCCGGAGACGAACGGAAAAGTTTCAAGATCAATTGTGCATTCGACCCTGACTTGACGGCTGAAATGCAGAGAAGAGGTTGACTGGTAGTACTGTACGATGGTGTTGGACGGAATTTCCGGTCAGCGTTGCGGACTTAGCATCTCACGTTGTACATGGAAAAGGGCCATTGCGTCGCGCTGTGCTGTGGCGAACTTATTCTCTGCCGTCGGATTGCACCATCGATGCTCGTCGATAAACCCAACGCAAGCCATGTACCAAAAGAAGTAGAAAAGAGCGCAGCGGCGTGTCGCAGCGAGTTTGGTAAGTTACAGAACTTAAAGCCCGGCGACGCGTCAAGCAGTCCGCAGGTACCTAGTCCGTAGGTAGTCCGCCGGAGTAAATGAAGTGACAATTTTGACAATTTGACCATTTGAGAACCGGCGACAACCTAGTCGGGGTAAAATTGGCTTGGTGAGTCGGCTGGACTTTGTGGTATTCCTCACTCTCCCGACTGGCTGCTCAATCGGCGTCCCCCCGCCCCCGCCGCTAGGCCCACTGGCAGCCACCCCGGCGCCTGCGGCGGCGTTAACCTATTGTACCGCCCACGCCCACCGCCGAGTGAGGACTACACGCACCCGCCCCTGAGGCCGAGCCCCTGGCCGACGTCCCTGACGAGCTACCCCTGTTCACCAAGGCCGAGCTGCCCACCACTGCCAATTAAACAACTCCGCTTCTACGCCGCTGTCGGACCCGGCCATGGATAATAATACCGGCCCGCCCTGCCCCTGGCGCGCGGTGCACACGGGTCTGTTCCTGCTGGACGTGACTGCAATCGCATCCCACTTGCCGACAAGCCGACGATCACTGAGTGGCAACACAGCTCTCGTGTCTTGCTGTACAATAACAAAGGTTTTCTGGACGACCCTGCCGACTAAGAGGGTGTGCGTCCAGAGAGCCGCGCTCCGGCAAGCTGAACATGCGCATGATCAATCCGGCATTGAACCGCCTTCGATTTGATCTGGACCGTCACCTTAATTATAATTACCTTAATTAATAGACACGTGACTGCGTCACATGAGCATAAGTCCTCAGTGGGCGGGGAACATGGGATGGAATAGATGGTGTAAGCTATCTAGGTCCTAGTTACAGGGGTGTGGGCACCGCGGCCCGAATCGCTATGAATGCCATATGCGGTCATGTGCACGCGGAGCCCCCATAGACTTTGGGGTGGTCTCCTTCATCACTACTTGCCATCTATCCTTGCGAACTATCTGCCTCCATATTACAGACAAACCAGGAGGCTGCCCGGGTGTGAGCCCGTCACGTCTAGTGTAGCACATGTCCATGCCGAGTCTATCACGAAAAGTCCACGGGTGGCGGCCCTGCCGCGCGCAGCCGGGGGCACACCAGGTGAGGACATATCGCCATTGAAGGCTGGGCGGGCTTGGTGCCAGCTAGTCTATCTGATGTGTCTACCTGATCTGTGCGGGCCAGGTGCCCGGCTAGGCCCAGGCGCCTGTGCCTAATAAGGTGACAGTCTAGAAAGCAGCAGCGAGGTACAAAAGGTGTAGAAACAAGGACGCTAACCGTCCCACTACGTATGCCAAGACAGCAACCAGCAAACCGAATGGTATAATAGGTAGGCCAACACTGGACCAGCAACCCTCGCTGGTGCCGGAACTGAAACAGCAACTCTAACTATGCAAAATGCGTAGGTTCTAAGGACAGGGTAGGTAACCTATCTATCTATGCACACAGCCCGCGGCGATCAAGTCTAACTTCGCCTAGAAGGTGTCCTGGAATGCAGGCAGCACGGTATCTTGGCGCGTCTAACAGGCGACTCGACCATTACCTGTTAAATTGTCGTCATCATTGCAGGCAGCGCCGTCTAGGTCGCGGGGTGCCAACGCCGTGTATAGATTGTTATGGAGAGCTTGATCGGGGTTCCCTAAACTAACTCCTCCGATACCATTGTTACGACCTGGTTCTCCTCCTCCACCTCGACCCCAGGACCTGACCTGTCCTAAACTAACTAACCCGGTAGAAGAAGAACCCCTGTTTTGCTTTCTGAAAGATCGTTGAACTCCCGACTCTAATGCTTTCCGATAATTGTTTCCATACTGAGCCATTAACACGTTTACTTAGACATCGACAGGCAATAGCGTACATCCATGGTTCGACTAGCTGTACATAAGAAGCCATATCATTGAAGGTCGAACTGTCAACACAAGGAAATTGCAACACCTAAATTGGCCGACCTGAGCCTCGTGCGTGCTCGGCCGGGCCAAACATGGCCCTCGCCCGTACGATCACAGACAGGTTTGATCTACGCAGGACAACAATTACATTCTATTGCCACGTAGGGTGGCGCTGGTCCAGAACACAGAGAGCGCCAACGGTCCAGGCCGTAAAGTACGCAGCGCGGCGCGACTGCACCGGCCCACAGTACTGAACAATTGACACGTCACTGGACCAACTAACAACCGGTCAAAAAGGGTCCTAACCACACGTAAACGTAGGAAAGACAACAGTCGTAACCACGGACTATTTCGGAATAGCTGAGGCCACCAATAAAGTAAGGCCTCAATTTATGGCCGTAATTACACAGTTTGTTATGCGCCGTAACACCCACTCCATAGATCTGTCCTTGAAAGTACTCGTGTAAGCAAGACAACCACCAATGAAATGAATGCATGTATACTTTGGGTACCTTGGTGCATAACATAGGTAAAAGCCCTACTAAGCGCAGTTGGCGGACTCTTGCAACAACGAATGCCAGTTGCTATGTACACAGCTGACCTTGCACACGAATGGCATGGCCAACATGATATGCGAGGTGATATGTATGAAAGCGCACCCCACAATCGCAAGGGAAACAATTTCAGACCAAAAAAGGAATGGAAAGTAACAAAAGGTGCGGACCTATTGAGTGCACGATGCTTGTTGCTTCATTACGCCACCACACCCTGGAAAAACTCAATGCCATCCTTAGCGCTCTCATCCCCTACAAGTTCGAGCAAACTGAACATGCTACGTCACTGACGTTATGTGTGACAGGGTCCCCATTCACTTTCTTGCTGGCGCACACAAGGGCATGCCCTGCCCCACCTCCCGCGCCCGCTCCGAAGAGTTCAGCAGCGACCTGGACAAGTGGTGCAATGATGGGGGGCCAATTATCCTAGCTGAAAGTAGGAAGGCCATTCTCACATGACGCCCACCCGGTAATGTCCTGAAGGGCGAGAAGGCCTGACACCGGAAAGAAATTCTAAACGACACGGCACCACGTTGGTAGTCCGCGTGGGAGGCTTGCGGGTGAGGACAAGAACATCCCACGCGAAGTAAGATGCGCAGACAATGGAGGACGGTGTGCAGGATGAAGATAAGAAGCCGGGAGAGCCAGCTTTCGCGCTCCAGATGCTCGTCGCTCACGTGACGTATTGCATGATCGAGTGCGGCCCTTGTCGCCGATGTCCGATGCGCCTTCTGAAAGATGAACTCACCGTACGTCAATGCGCCGGGGTGTCCGCATAGTCGCCATTCGCGAAACTCAGCCGCTGACATCGAATCCAATACCGTGGGCGCTCCTGTGGATCAAATCATTTGTGACGGCTGCTGCTTTCATGGGCGCCCTCCCGGCCCCCAATCCTTTTTATTCCTCCACTTATTTGCCCTCTTGTATTGTATTGGTGCCTCAAAGTGCGGTCGTGCGCGGCCGCCATGCGGCGAGCAGCAGATAGCACGCCAGCATGGGCCTAGCTCATTAACAGGGAGACTTCTTCCTCAAAAGATGAGTCGGCCATGGTCGTCTGCAATGTCAGATAGTTGGTATACCATCACTGAACCCTCGGCTTCACCTACAATGCAGAACCAACTGAACATAGGATACTTAGCAAGAAAATGCATGGCGATAATCATAAAGGAAAAAACACACACACCGATATACAGACGTATGAACAACAATACATAGTGGCTAGTGGCTCTATCTAATATCCAAGTCCATTATAATCAATGAATTAATTAATTAGGAACATAACTCCGTTGGGAGTATATGTAGCACATATCCCAGAGAAGGGGCATATGGCTTTTCATACATTCTAAGCTACTTCTTGCAAGGGTGGGAATGTAAACGACACTTGCTCTAGGTGCACCAAGGGCACCTGCACCCCGGCCCCAGAGTCTCAAGCTCAACCCAACTAACGGGAGCCTGTCATGGGGGGGGAAGATCATCGATCATGGCTATACAAGAGCTAGGGCATGGCTTCTCATCAGAGAGTGACTCTCTGTATAGTAGGCAGGGCTGAGCTAATTCTTAATGCATCATGCATCCATGGGGGTCCCATTATAGGCAGGGCGTTGCTAAATTCTGAAACGCATCATCCATGGCCATTATGGGCGCACATGCGCTGGGGCCGCATGGTAGGCTAAGCCTTACTAATCTACACTACTGCTATATTCCCTAGACTGGGGTGGCAGGGGGTGCCTGCCAGGGCTTGTGGTCAACGTGGATGACCGCCCGGCCCCCCTCCAGTATACCGGCTTCCCCCATGCGCTTTGCCGGAGCTGCAGAGGTAGGTCGGCCATAGCTCGCGTCGCCGTTGTTGCTGGGCCAGGGTCAGGTCGTCGTCCAGCGTGAAGTGAGTCCTCGAGAGCTTCTTGCGGTTCTTAAGAAACAAC
Organism: Mesostigma viride; assembly: GCA_009746045.1. Lineage (NCBI taxonomy): Eukaryota > Viridiplantae > Streptophyta > Mesostigmatophyceae > Mesostigmatales > Mesostigmataceae > Mesostigma > Mesostigma viride. The sequence goes on along the minus strand of RPFO01000587.1, from coordinate 152,427 downwards.
AGCTTGTCCGCCATGTACTTAAAGGTGAGGAGCAGGGGGGCCGGGCCGGCCTTACCCCGCGCGCGGGGAAGGCGGGCATGCAGCCGACATCCGCAGCTCACCAGTGATGTGCATGGGGGCAAGAATGTCGCGCTTAAATGCCGTGAGAAGACTCGTCGAGGTCTCATCTGCCGGCTGGTCGAAGTGCTTGACGATGATCGACATTGTGGCTACGCTGGGTGCGGTCGGCCTCCTCGCGGAGGTCGAGGGCAGCCTTGTTGCTTGAGCTGTGCCGCGATGGTGGAGGTGGTGGTGGTGGAGTGGTGCTTGAGCAGGTCCGCCCAGGTCTGGGTGGGAGGAGCATCGCTGGCCGGGCCAGCAGATGCTGGCTGGGCAGCGATGTCCTTCACCGCCTGGGCGGTGATGCCTGCGGTGTTTTAATTGCAAGCATTCGATGGCGATGGCGTGGTCGTGGAGGCGCTGGTCGATGTTGTGGAGCTGGGTTTTGATGTCGGCAGTGGAGGTGGAGGCGGCAGTGGAGGTGGAGGCGAGGAGGGTGGAGGTGGAGGTGACGGTGGTGGAAATGTGAGGGAGCTCAGCAGCCAACGTGCCTCCCATTGCGGCCACATCTGCGGCAAGGGGGGTCACGTGCTGCTGGATGGCCTCCGTAAGGATGGAGCGGAGTGTAGATGCGGAGATGGATGGAGCCCAGATCTCGCCGGAAGACTTCGTAAGGAGGGAGCAGAGAATCAGGTGCTGAAGGTCGGGCCGGTGGTAGTGGAGGCTTGTCAGCAGCAGATCTCGTTTTTGAAGCCTGCGGCCATCTGGCTCGAGAAGACAGTTGATGCTGTGAAGGTGGAGGCACAGCTCAAGGAGCGAGGAGTAATCCCCGTAGAAAATGCACTCCAGAGCAGTGCACGGGGCAATGTTGTACCAGTCGTAATCGTCGACATTGAAGGTTTTGGGCTTGAAACGCGGTTCGCGGACCGCGGATGGGCGACTGCTTTTGGTTTCGGGCGATGCCGATGGCGAGGCCGCGTGAGCAGCCGAGTGAACCACTAACGCTTGGCTAGGGTCAATGCTGCCTGGGAGGCCGGGAGGCGGAACTGCAGCTGGGGCTGCAGGCGTATTTGCGTGGCTCATTGCAGCCTCCAAACTGCGATTCGTCGACTGTTGCGTTTGCTGGCCACTATTAGTGCGTAATGGCGTCGGGAAAATATATCAGCGTATGCGTCCAAGTCCATTGACCTGCCTCAGTGCACCCAGTGACTGGCCATACGCCGTATTATACGCCGTATTTAGCGTATTATGCGCGATACGCAAGCGGCGCGTACGAAAATGGGGTACTTTCATACGCAACGCGTATTTTTGCGCATTTTTGCGTATTTTCGCGTATTTTTGGCATATTTTTGGCTTACGAGGTGGGTGCATTTGCTTGCCTAGACTGCGGCGCGCCGACCTGTAGTAGGAACAAATAATTGCGTGATGAGCTAGCTAGTGTATAGTGCACTAAAGCTAAAAGCGCGTTCATTGTGACTTGTGAAGGCGGGAAGGTGAAGGCGGGAAGGCTGAAGATTCATCATCAAGAAGGTGATAAGCGACAGTATATTTGGAATAAACGTACACCTTTTTATCTGGATCAAGAAGGTGATAAGGTGTGCCAGCAACGTCGTGGTCGTCTGGCACCTATATCGTAGCATATCGACATCCAGGCATGGCTGACACGAATGAGTCAATGGAACACGATGATGATGTGCGGCCCGATGAAGAAGAGGCCACATCCGAAACTGTCTGGACATACATTAGCAAAGAGCGCATCCTCAAGAATGGGCAGCAGACAAATAACTACTACATGGATGATGGAGTACTCCGTTACAGGCTGCTGGTCGAGTAGGCGGAGAAGGAAAGCAATACCAGGAAGAGGAAGGCGACTAGTGACGCCAAGAAGCAGGCTGATGTGCGGGCGGCACTTAAAGACAGGCTTGCAGACGTTGTAGAAACCGACGCCTTTAACTGGGTGTCCGCTCATGCCAGCAACACCTCGGGCCGGCGCGCTGCTGGGGCGGCTGGGCCAAGCGGATCATCAAAGGGCCAATCCACCGACGGTAATTTGCCCGCACCTTACATATGGGCTCAGCAAAGAGCAGCTGGACGAGGAGCTGTGCGAGGCATTCATTTGCGCCTTTCAATGCCATCAACGCCCTTTAATGTCATCGACACCTTGGGGCAATGTATGGTGCGTGCATATCTTGAGTTCTACAAATTTATTATCCTTTCCAGTGAGTTGTGCATTGATACTGGTATTGATACTTAGTTGCATGTTGTCTCGATTTTGAAGAGAAACTATCAAGTTAGACAGTTAGAAACTATGCTTGTATTTAGGTAGTGATGGCAATGCCAAGGTCATGCTATATATGTCATGTATAGGCAAAAGGTATGGAAAAACACCAGCAGACTATGCTTGGTTGCTCAGAATGTTGAAAACCCCTCAAAATCATGCCAAAAAAGGGGTTTTCAACGGTTAGCGTACGATCAGCGTATAATACATTATACACCGCGTATTATACATTATACACCTGGGGCCGCGTACGACGCGTATCGCGTATGGCCAGTCACTGAGTGCACCGCTTTGTTTGCAGTGTTCGACCCCTGGACAGGAAAATGTTTTCCGTGATTGACGCAAACGTTTGCAGTTTAAATATTTCACGCGAAGTTTGGCAGTTTGGTACTTTCAAGTTCCAACTTTCGCTCCCCCATCCATAAAAAAACACACCGCGCTCCCGCTTGCGGACTCTTCTGGCAACTCTCACACGCCCGTTGCTGAAATAGTGAAATTGGTCTGCGTACCCGTGCTTTGGCCGTCCATTGACTGTTTTCAGCTGTTCAGTTCTCAACATATATACGTCATCAGACGCCTGACGACTGAGTTGGCGTCACTTGGCGAGCTTTTCAAGAAATACAAGTTGTAACAGGGTTGTAGTCCAAGATTCAGCAACGCTGATCGACAACTGTGTTAGTTACAGCGGATGGACTGACGTCTGACGGGGATTTTCAGATCCGTGGGCCCAGGCTTATTATACAAAGCAAGTCTTCCGCTGAAGCTCGATATCGAGTAATTGTCAAGCCTGTCATTGTCAAGCCTGGCACTGTCATTTGTCAAGCCTGTCATTGTCAAGCCTGTCACGCATCAATATTCAGTGCCTGCCGCGATCGAGCGCCGACGTGGCCGCTGAATTCCCTTCGCAGATGTCCATCCAAGCATGTTGCGCAACCTTAATTAATTACCCTTTTCGGCGACGTAAAGCCCATATCCGTGGGGCATATCTCGTGCATGCAAAGCGACTCCCCATAGCTTCCCCGTGTAGGAGTTTACTAGTCTTGCGTGCGCCGAAGATTTGTGCAGCGTATCGTCGCATGTGACGGATGGGACATGCTTTCGTATTCTCACTAGGTAGCAGCACGTCTGGGGTTTGTAGGGAAGCGGACGGCCGCGAAGCTGCACTGTGCGTCAATTTTCCCACATGTTTAGGCACAGGCGCCTAGCCGGGCACCTGGCCCACACAGATCAGGTCGCCACGTCAGATATTAGACTAGTCAGCACCAAGCCCACACAACCAGGGCGCGCTTCGTCCTCGAGCCGCTTAATTCGTCCGCAAGCCCCTAGCTGGCTGCGCGCGGCAAGATCGCCACAAGGACTCTCCGCCATAGGCTGGGAATGGATGTCATTTGTTAATTAATTGTTACCCTAAAGAGGGACGGGCTCACACCCGGACAGCCTCCTGGTTTGTCTGTGATGAGGCAGATGACTTATAATGATAGGAGCTGTGGCATGCCTTTGTGGCATGAAGGAGAAAGGGGGTCTCTGCCCTTTCTTCCTGTTGTGCACACTGCAAACTTCGGTGCTCCGTGACTCCTCAACGGGAGCACGAGTTTTATTAATTGACTAATTTTAATTAATAATGATAGGTGGCAGTCATGAAGAATACTTCCCACTGCCCCAAGTCGGTGGGGGCTCCGCGTGTGACCCAATTTGGTAACCTTAGTAATTCGATGCTTACTACCTCTTCGATGCTTATACCAGAGGCGCACCTACAATTTCGGCTCCATCCTCAAACTCCGCCGCCCCCACCTCCACCAATACGCCCTCTTCTCCCTCCTTGGACGCGCCATCAAGGAGCTCTGGCCTCCCCAGCCCCTCACCACCACCTTGACCGAGTCCTCCATCCGCTCACTCCTTAAGGGGAGGGGATACCCCTAAAGGGCACTTTTCTGGAAACCATACCTATGCATGTGCTAAAAATCCAAAGATGATTGGGGACCATAAATATGATTAAAAAAAAAAATTCCAGCCACTTGGGGGTGGTACTAGCCCCCACCATACACCGGTTACGCGCTAAAAATAGAAAAAGACGCTATTTTAGTCACATTTTTCCTAGGACAATGGGCAAACATATTGGGACCAAATCATATATTCCCGCATAGTTCCCTGACTTTTGAGAAAGCCTGCCTAATTTTGAGCACAAAATAATGATGTTTAGACACATTGATGGATTTTCCCGCAAAAAGGGTACTTTTTTAATTAAAAAAAAATAAATCAAATCATAAACACATGGAATAGTGCCAAATCATATATTCCCAAATACTAGAGGTTGGGGGACACGCAGCCCCAAATTTTCAGGTCATTCTGACAAGCGCAGCCCTATTTGATGGATATTCCTAGATTGCCACCTGTGATGACGCTGACGGAGGTTTTAGCTAGTATTTAACCACACTAACACCCCTTTATACATCTAAGCCACGTGAAAACTGGCCAAACCACATACTACCATCCTCTGCACATATGGTACCTCCTATGTTCAAGGTTTGACGACGTTCTGACAAGAACTGCCCAAGTTACAACCATTCTAAGACGGCCACCCATGTAGACACTACAAGGAAACTATAGTAACCATTCAGCCACACTGGCACCTCCTTCTTTATCAAAGACATCTGCAAACTGACCAAAGCACACATAATTGACTCTTGCACGCTGACGGCAACGCATGCTCAACGTGGGGGGTCATTGTGACAAGAACTACTCAAGTTGATGGGTTTCCTATATGACCACCTGACAAGGCGCTAAGGACCACTCAGTAAGTTAGTAACCCCACTGTGCCACTTCATATGCCATCCAACATGCACCAAAACCATGCTGAGTATGTTTACAATGTACAAAGGGGTGGCCACGCACCTCATATGTCTTCATCATCCCTCCAGCATGGCCAGCCTTGTAAATATGTTCATAGCCTTGACAATGGTAGCCCTAACATGCCTAAGCAGCATTTCATATGTTTCTCCCAGGTTAGAGAGTAAGGTTGATGCCAACCAAGCTAATCAGCTCAACAACACCTCCTAAACTGTCCTCCCCGGCATGAATGACAAACTGGGACTATGGAGGGCAAGGAACCAAGTAGGAACATGGTATATATAGCTTGCATGCAGTCATGCATGTCAACCATGGTTGGCTCAGCACATTGTAGTCTTGTCACATCATCATAACAAAGGAAAGCTCAAACAACCATTGGTGCCAGCTATCTACATGCAGTCACACAAATGCAATATCTCCAACATCATCATCACTATAACACTTCCATCCCTGCACGATAAAATGCAAAGAAACCATTGGCGGCCCTTCAGCGCATGAGCGCTGTGATGCCGCTGCGGCCTGTGAGGAGAGGGTGCGTCACTCTCAAACAACAAGAAGCGTCCATACGCACAACATCCTTGCCAGAACACGTTTTATGAAATGCCTTATACCTTCCCGAAGAGCTATAGGCTGCGACTGAAGCGGCCCTGATCACGACATCAACGAAAACAATCTAAAGCTGCCAGGTATTCGACAACACAACGGCAAGCGACGGCGAGCTAGCTGGCGGAAACTGCCCAAAAAGAACGCAAAAAACCTCGAACGATGAGCTCATAGAAGAAAGCACCGATAGCAGATAACGTTCGCGACAAATCTGTACCTTGCCCTCGTAAATCCCTCGCCCAGGCGCGCAACAACAGCCGTTATTCCATGGACAGGTCAGACACGCACTGCGCAGGTCTGAACAATTACTTACCGATAATGGCCGAAAATCTGGCAAAAAGCACCAGCTCGGTTTAGAATTCGATGCAACCGATATTAATGCCTGCTTCAAGGTCAGAACAGCCCCCAAAACCGCTATTTTACAGCCGCTATCATGAATTCTATTTCATTCCGCGCGACCAAAAAATTCAGATTACCCCCCATGCCGATGGCATAAAAAGACAACAGCGATATTGTAAACCAGCTGATTTCCGCCACAAACTAACATCATAAACTCATCTCCTTTTAGATTCGAGTAAAATTTTTGCATTTCGCCTGCCCTAGTGTGGTAGTTTCGCCTGAACGCAGTCGCCATGGCCACTTCCGCAAGGGGTGCGCGCACCGTGCACGTGAAATTTATTACCTTCGGCTCCGGCGCGAATTTTTTGGCGCCAAAAAATTCGGGGGTGTCCCGTCCCCTTAAGGAGGCCCTCGAGCAGCACGTGGCCCCCCTCGCTGCAGATGTGGCGGCCATGGGCAGCACGTTGACTGCCGAGCTCCCCCTCCTCTCCACCATCTCCACCGCCACCTCCACCCTCCTTGCCTCCTCCACCGCCATGCACCACCCCCACCTCCGACGCCATCACCGCCCAGCTCCGTGACATCGACCAGCGCCTCAAGGACAACGCCATCGCCATCAAGGTCCTGCAAAACACCGCAGGCCTCACCGCCCAGGCGGTGAAGGACATTGCCGCCAAGCCAGCCCTCGCTGGCCCGGCTGGCACTGCTCCTCCCACCCAGACCGTAGCCTGGGCGGACATGCTTAAGCAACATACCACCTCCACCTGACCTCTGCCGTTGCAGCATGCATGCACAGCTCCAGCAGCAGAAGCATGACCTCCGCGAGGAGGCCGAGCTCGCCAAGCGCAGCCTTAACGCCATCCTCAAGAACTTCGACATGGAGGAAGGTGAGAATTCCGAGAAGCTTGCATGTGCGTTTGAGAGCAAAATCCTTGATCACAGGGGCCTTCTTGGTCGCCCACCGCCGTAAGGCAGAGGCCGGCGCCCCCACTTCTTCTCATCTTTAAGAGCCCATCGGACAAGATTTCGTTTCTCAGACGCCGCAAGCGGCTCAAGAACACTCCCTTCACAATTGACGACGACTTGACCCTGGCGCAGCAACAACGGCGACGGGAGCTATGGCCGACCTACCTCCAGCTCCGGCAGACCGCGGCGGGGCAGCCGGTGTACTGGAAGGGGGCGGCCATCTACGTCGGCCACAAGCCCTGGCACGTGACCCTCGCGACAACCGCGGCCCCAGCGACTCCAGACGCCCCAGCTTAGGGGAATACAGCAGTAGTAGTGTAGAATAGTTAGACCGTGGCCTTGTACATGCACGCCTACTACAGGCACTATACCAGCTGACTTATGAACATTACTTAGTCATGTACATGTGTGCCCATGATGCGCCACACACCGGATGACGCCTAGCTTTATTTATTTAGTTATGCTGTGCCCACGCAGAGAGCTACTCTCTGCTGAGACGCCATACCCTAATTAATTAATTAATTAATAGACACGTGACTGCGTCACGTGAGCATAAGTCCTCAGTGGGAGGGGAACATGGGATGGAATGGATGGTATTTATAAGCTATCTAGGTCCTAGTTACAGGGGTGTGGGCACCGCGGCCCTAATCGCTATGAATGCCATACTTGGTCACACGCGGAGCCCCCACAGGCTTGGGGGTGGTCTCCTTCATTACTACTTGCCATCTATCCTTGCGCACCATCTGCCTTCATATTACAGACAAACCAGGAGGCTGCCCGGGTGTGAGCCCGTCACGTCTAGTGTAGCACATGTCCATGCCGAGTCTATCACGAAAAGTCCACGGGTGGCGGCCCTGCCGCGCGCAGCCGGGGGCACGCCAGGTGAGGACATATCGCCATTGTTCAAAGGCTGGGCGGGCTTGGTGCCAGCTAGTCTATCTGAGGTATCTACCTGATCTGTGCGAGCCAGGTGCCCGGCTAGGCCCAGGCGCCTGGGCCTAATAATGTGGGAAACATAGGGCAAATCAGCGTACACATCCTCATTACTAATGTGCAAACCAAAGGGGATGTTAAGGGCCTGGCGCAGCATCTTGGTGACAGCGCCGTCGAGTCGTTGCTCCAGCTCCTGCGTCAGTGCCCACGTCTCGGCGCACGTCTCGGCGCCGTAGGTCAGGATCGTCAGAATGACGAGGCTTGAAGAGGTTACGCTTGACGATCTGGGGTAGGGCGGGGTTGCTCCACCAGCGGCGGTGGTCATGGAGGTGCGCCCACGCCATGCCGATCCGTGTCGTCTGACATGTCGTCCTCGCAGTCGGGAAGCCAACTGCCGAGCAGCTTGAAGCGGCCTAAAGGAGGGTAGTTGACCTCGGCATCGTCTAAGAGGCGGAGTGTGGGTGGGGGCCCTGCCATACCCTAGCTTCTGGATAGCCATGCTGATCTTCCCCCCTCTGTCGGTGCCCCTACTAGGCTAGGTGCCTGAATACAGTGGTGGGCAGGTGCACTTTGTGCACCCAGAGTAGGTGGCAGTTTACATTCCCCCATGCACCTGCAGGCAGTAGCCAAGAGTGTATTCAAAGCCATATCAAGGAGACAACCAGCGCAGGCCAGAAATCGGGAGAATCCGGACCATGGTAGCTCGAGCCTGCCGTCATCTTGTCCGCGTGTTCGAGTCGTTCAGGATGATGAATATGAATGGTGAGTAGCCAAGAGTGTACATATTAAAAGCCATATGCCCCTTCTCAGGGCTATGTGCTACATATTCTCCCAACGGAGTTATGTTCCTAATTAAGTGATTCGGGCCGTCGCGCCCGCAACCCTGGAACTAGAAGCTACATCCATTCACCCCATCCCATTTCCATCCCACAGAGGACTCCGCAACGCTCACGTTAGGCAGTCTACGTGTAAATTAATTAATTAATTAATTAATTATCAACATCACTCCGTTGGGAGTAAATGTAGCACATATCCCGGCCTGAGAATGGGCATATGGCTTTTAATACATTCTAGGCTACCTCATACAAGGGTGGGAATGTAAGCTACCCCTGCTCTAGGTGCACCAAGGCACCTGCACCACCATGCTGTCTCAGGTTCAACCCGCCTAAGGGGGGGATCCTGGCACGGGGGAGGAAGATCATCATGGCTATACAAAAACTAGAGCGTGGCATCTCAGCAGAGAGCGACTCTCTGCATGGGCACAGCATAACTAAATAAAACTAGGCATCATCTGGAGTGTGGCACATCATAGGCACACATGTACATGGTTAAATAATGCTCGTGGCTCAGCTGGTATAGTGCCTGTAGGAGGCGTACATGTACATGGCCACGGTCTATCTATTCTACACTACTACTGCTGTAAATTAATTCATGGCTGAATGTAATGTGAGCAAACCCTGTACTCTAGCGGCATGTGCTAATTGTACGTCCACCTATAATTAACCCGTGTTTTTTTAATTAGAACGCGATATATCGCGTTGTAAGCTTTTTTTAGAACGCGTATAGCACCTAAGGAAAATTTTTTTTCATGGTCATGTATATACTTTCCTGAAAGCCCATAAATCAAAGGATGTTTTGAGCTACTCAGACCTACAAAATGCTATTTCATTAGAGAGATACACTGGTTTGAATACAGGGGGGTCTGACCATGACCGCGATTTCTTGACCCTAGGTCACAAGTCATGTGCTTGTTCACAAATGGTTCATGAAAGAAATCTGGCTTCTTGCACGAGCTATGGGCAACATATGCAGGCTCTGTGAAACAAAACTCAGGCCCATTGGGCCACTGGAGCTATTTTTCATTAGCATCACAATTACAACGCAGTACAACGCAGTGAGAAACATGAGAGCCCATCACAACATTACGCAACGACACGAGCCCCATAAACGGGGCCATAGTGAGCTTGGAGGGTCAAAACGTTGAAAATAGGTGTTGTATAAGTTATACAGCATCAAACATGCATTGAAAAAACATGGTTGCGCACTACTATGCTATATCAGTTAATATTGCCTGGCAAGCAATATTATTCTACTAAGCTACTTGGCTTGTAGAGATTCTACTTCCGGTTACTACAATCCAGAAACGGGTTCATTCTGATGAGTATTGCTCGAGATATGAGCAAGATACTGTTCTACTACATTCTACTTGGATTCGGTGATTCTACGGTGGTTCTTCAAGTGACGCGTGGCATACGGCGTCTTGTCACAGTGTACGATAGGACATTTAGTCTCCGACACTGCGGTCTATTCAATGCTATTGATTAGACGTAACAAATAGTGACAGGACTTGTGCGACAGGACACTGATGTGACTATTTATGGATAACGAGTCGAGATCTGCTGGTCCAGAGTGAAGGACAGCAATATTGTGAGATGATCTGTCCTATCAGTCATCTGGATGTGACTGCGTCACAATTAGTATATAACGAGCAGGACGCTGCCACTTGGTAGCACCACTTTCCCTGCACCTGTGTCCTCGCACCTTCGGCGACGGTTCTCACGTGCCTCGTGCGTTCTGTGCTGGTAGCCATAACCAGCAACGTAAACCTATTGATTAATATAACTACTTCCTCTGTAGATATTAATCAGTGCAGGCTGAACCACAGTTCAGCCACAGTTTCGTTAACTATATCAGATACCGCCACCGCCCTGCCCAGCAAATATCGCTGTTGCAATATACGAGAAAGCTCATAACTTTTGACTCCGGCCATGAAATTTCATCGGGTTGGTTGCATTAGACTCGTCTTTTGAAGACAAACACGCTGATATAATTTTCTACAGCTATCGCTCAATATTTCCGAAGATACCGGCACCGCCCTGCCCAGCAAATATCGCTGTTTTTTCAGCTCGATATGGCGGAATACGACTCATCCCAGCAATCACAAGCGTCCGCGGCCCTGCACCAACTCGCTGATGAAGCCACGGCGTCATTGGAAACACCCTTGCACGCTATGCCGGACGCCACTGTCAACATCCAGCCGCTCCACTCCACCGCTCCGCCGAACAGCGACCCTGCCATGGATACCCGCGAGGAGGCCTTTTCTGCCGAGGAAGCTGCCGCATTTTTACCTGGCAAATGGCCAGGCCTTAACGCCATCATGCGCCTGTCCCGAGCTGCCGCCCTCACCATCCTGCACCTGGCTGCCGAGAAAAAGTGCGAGATCCGGGACTGCAACCAACAGGTTACCCACCTGTCGGACTTTCTCCACGACGACCCCGACGACACTGACCTCTGCCTCGCAGTCTGGTGGACGTGCTCCCGTCTTTCCGACAGCGCCCTTGAGCGCTTTGTCATGGCCTCTCTGGACCTGGGAGCCGACCCCACTGTTGCGGCCGCCATCAACATCACCGCCAAGCAAGTCGCCAATACCTGCTTCGATCGCCTCCCTCCCCTCCTCAACGCTGCCCTCAACCCTGTCCACAACCACCTCGCCACCCACCACGCCCATTCCTCACACGCCGACACCTCCATCCACTCCGCCATCACCCACATTGCAGCAGGGCTGCAGCAGCAGCAGCAGCTCCTCCACCAGCTCCAGCAACAACTTGCCGCCTCCATAACTCCTGCCAAGACCACCTATGCCGCCACGCTTCAGAACCCTACGGAGCTCATCAACGAAATCAAAACAGCCGTCAAGGCCAGCACAAGGGATGCTATGCACGAACCCATTCGCTCATGCAGTATTGTGGTACGTGGCGTCCCCTCGAACGTCAACGATGCACGCCTGGGCACCTACCTCCGGGGCGACCCCTTCCTGGGGAAGCTCGGCGTGGCCCAAAGCGTCGTCATCAAAACGGCACGACGGCTCGGCGGCCCCACCGCCCCTGTCTTGGTGGAATTCCACCGCAAGGAGGACAAACTGCAGGTGCAGAAGGCCCGCCGGAACCTCCACGATACCCAACTGAGCATCGACGATTACTATACCCCGGAGCAGCTTGAGGCCCGGGCTGCCGCTTTGAACCGGCCGGAGGTCCACGAGGCTCGGGCAGCCAAGCAGGCCAACCCGCAACTACGGTGCAGCATCTATGCCCGCCTCTTTAATGGCGTCTTCATCGTCCGCATTAACGGCCAGGACCTTCCTCCAATGACGGCGACCCCCATGGATACCGCCGTGCCAGCGCCCCAGCCCCCTGCTCGGCCCCCGCCGTCACCGCCATCGCCACCGGCATCGACGGTCACCTGCTCCCCAGCACGTGTGGGGATCCGCCGGGGCAACTTCAGCTCAGGTATGGCTGCCAGGCTTGGCCGTCCCCCTAATAAATTCGTTCGCTTTGCACCTGAGCCGGAGCCCGCGCTGCGAACCCTTCTCTCCTATCAATGACGACGCTCGCGGCCCCGCGGCTCCGCGGCTCTAGCAGTGGGATCTGCCTAACTCCCCTTCCCGCCCCTTTGCCTTCGCAGCCCTCGGGCTGTCGGAGAGAGAGCAACGGGTCGGCAGTGAGCCAGGTTCGCCCCGCCTCGCGCGGCCGCCTCCGAAACCTCCTCAGACTGCACGCATTTCTTATGCGTGCAGACGCAGACTCATTCTACCTGGCCACCCGAGCCAACCGTCGGCGTCGCCTCGACGCGTTGGCAGGAAGAATCGAAACGGTGATTGAAAGCATAAGTCCCCAACCCGCCCCCCCTACCCCACCACCTCCACCCCCACCCCCATCACCACCCTGCTCCATCTCCGCCCCCACCCCCGCCTGCACCCCCCTTTTCGGTCAACGCGCGCCCTTGGTCATCGCCACCTTCAACGCCCGCACGCTCCAGCCCGACGCTGACCGCTGTCACTGCCTGCGCAGTGACGACTGTCAGTGCCATCGAGTCTCCAATCTTATTGGTTTCTGCATCGACAATAATATCGCCATCCTGGGAATCCAAGAACACAGGCGCACTGCATCGGCCCGCGGATCAACTGCCCTTGTTGCTGACGACATCGACGGCTGGCGGTTCTACTACGGAGGCGGCGACGGCACCGGGAACGGGGGCGTCGGTCTCCTCTGCTCCCCGCTCGCCGTACGCCACATGGGCGAACCCCAGCTGGTCAACGCTCGGCTCCTCGTGGCCACTTTTCATTCGATGGAGGGCCACTCGACCTACGCCCTGACGGTGGGCGTTGGTTACGCACCCCACTCCGGCCACCCAGAACAAGACCGCAAGGACTTCTTTGCAGCGCTGGAGAACCTGGCGAACGGCATCCCTGGTCGCAACTACCTCGCTCTGCTGCTGGACGCCAACGCCACGCTACCACCGGGTACTGGCGGATGTCAGCACGCCCCCAACGGTACGGTCTCCAATGCCAACACTGAACTTTTTGCTGATTTGCTTACGACATGCGATTTGGTCACTGCCAACACCGCTTTCCACATAGTCCAGATGCTTTGGTCACACACACCTCGCCAACTGGCACTGAACGCTGCATTGACTATGTTGTAATGCGCAAGCGTCATCAAGGATCTGTACTAGCTGCTCGCTCGCATGTGATCCCCCTGGTGCGCTCCGATCATCGCATCGTCACCGCCCGCATCCGCCTGCGATTCCCCTCGCCCTTTCGTAAGCACGTGGCACCACCTGATTTGCGCACACTTCAGTTGCTCGAGAAATCTGACGACGCTCTGGAGGACTTCCCTGAAAAACGCGCCCACAAGCGCGCCGCAGAGGCGTTCGTCGACGCGCTGGACATCCCGGCCAGCCACGCCCAGCTGTTCGCTGCCGGCCCGGCATCGGCCCTTCGGCACCTCGCTGACAAGCTGCCCGCGGCCGGGGCCCTACTGCCCCCCCGCCGCCCGCCCCGCTTCACCAGCCTGCACCGGCTCCCCGCCGTCATCCAGGCCCGGCAAGCCCTGCGCGACAACAGCGACCCCGCCCGCTACGCCCGCCTCAAAGCCGATTACCACTCGGCCATCCGGCAGGCGACCAAGGAGCAGGAGGACCTTCATGTCCGCGAGTACTTCGCCCACCTCAAGGACCAGCACGGCAAGTACGCCTGGACCCGCCTGCGTCACGCCCAACGGCCCGCCGGCGGCGCGCAGCCGGCGCCGCGGACGCTCTCTGGCTCACCGCAGCAGCAGCTCGACCAGTGGTATTCCTCCCAGTCCCGGCTGCTCGGCGCCCCCCCGCCGCCTCCGCCGCTTGGCCCTCTGGCGGCCGCACGCCTGGCAGTAGCACCGGCGGACGTCCCTGCGCCGCCCACGCCGCCCGCCGCTGAGCAGGACTACACGTACCCAGCCCTGACGGAACCCCTGGCCGACCCCAACGAGCTCCCGCCGTTCACCGAGCTCGAGCTGAGCACCGCCGCCAAGCAACTCCGCTTCTATGCCGCCGTTGGACCTGACCAGCTCCCAGCCCCGGTGATTAAGCTGACGGCGCTCACGGGGTTCCTGCTTGACGTCTGCAACCGGATCCTGCTTGCCGACGCGCCGCCGATTCCTGAGTGGCAGCACAGCTACCGTATTATGCTGTACAAAAACAAAGGTTCCCCTGACGACCCCGCCAACTACAGAGGAGTCTGCATCCAGAGCGCCGCACTTAAGTTGTTCATGCGCATGATCCTCAACCGCCTTCGTTCTGCTCTCGACTGTCACCTTGGGGAAAGTCAAATGGGCTTCCGTCCTGGGCGCAACACCGTCATGGCCATCTTCGTCGCGCGTCGCCTCTTCGAGGAAATCGCTCTCCTGCAACCTGGTGAGTTTCCCGCCATCCTGATCTTCGTCGACTTCATCAAGGCTTTTGATTCTGTCCTCTGGGACGCTCTATGGGCTGTACTTGCTCGCGCTCGCGTCCCCACTCCCCTGATTACCGTCATCCGCACGCTGTATGAGGGGTCCACCACTTCGGTGCGCACTCAACACGGCATTACCCCGCCATGCCCACTGCAGACCGGCGTCTGGCAGGGTTGCGTCCTGTCGCCGTACCTGTTTATTATTGTAGTGGATTATGTTATGCGCCAGGCACGTGCTCGCTTTGCTAGCATTGCAGGCCGTGCCCCTGGCCTAGCGATCACGAACGAGCTTGGGGAAGGGGGGCCGACTAACAAGCAGAATTTACTAGCTGACCTCATTTATGCCGACGACATCACGCTCATCGAGAAGCCGGAGTCTGCCCAACTTTGGCTGGACTGCCTGGCGCTCGAGGCTCGGGCGGTTGGTCTAGAAATCAGCCCCAAAACGGAGGCCCTGGCCCTCGGCATGGCAGGGCCCCCACCCACACTCCGCCTCTTAGACGATGCCGAGGTCAACTACCCTCCTTCAGGCCGCTTCAAGCTGCTCGGCAGTTGGCTTCCCGACTGCGAGGACGACATGACGACACGGATCGGCATGGCGTGGGCGCACCTCCATGACCACCGCCGCTGGTGGAGCAACCCCGCCCTACCCCGGATCGTCAAGCGTGACCTCTTCAAGGTCGTCATTCTGACGATCCTGACCTACGGCGCCGAGACGTGGACACTGATGCAGGAGCTGGAGCAACGACTCGACGGCGCCGTCACCAAGATGCTGCGCAAGGCCCTTAACATCCCCTTTGGTTTGCACATTAGTAATGAGGATTTGTACGCTGATTTGCCCTATGTTTCCCACATTATTAGGCACAGGCGCCTGGGCCTAGCCGGGCACCTGGCCCGCACAGATCAGGTAGATACATCAGATAGACTAGCTGGCACCAAGCCCGCCCAGCCTGGGCGATATGTCCTCACCTGGCGTGCCCCCGGCCGCGCGCGGCAGGGCCGCCACCCGTGGACTTTTCGTGATAGACTCGGCATGGACATGTGCTACACTAGACGTGACGGGCTCACCCCCGGGCAGCCTCCTGGTTTGTCTGTAATATGGAGGCGCAGATGGTGCGCAAGGATAGATGGCAAGTAGTGATGAAGGAGACCACCCCCAAGCCTGTGGGGGCTCCGCGTGTGACCAAGTATGGCATTCATAGCGATTCGGGCCGCGGTACCCACACCCCTGTAACTAGGACCTAGATAGCTTATAGCATCCATTCCATCCCATGTTCCCCTCCCACTGA
Organism: Mesostigma viride; assembly: GCA_009746045.1. NCBI lineage: Eukaryota > Viridiplantae > Streptophyta > Mesostigmatophyceae > Mesostigmatales > Mesostigmataceae > Mesostigma > Mesostigma viride. The sequence goes on along the minus strand of RPFO01000587.1, from coordinate 136,367 downwards.
GGACTTATGCTCACGTGACGCAGTCACGTGTCTATTAATTAATTAATTAAACATGCATCAAACATCATGACTGGATGACCTAATATGACTGAATCAGGCAGCCATAGCCAAAGCATCATCCACTCTCACAACGTGTTGAGCACATGCCTCGTGGGAACGGAGGTGCTGGGTTTTCATTCCATAACGCGTGCAATACTGAAAGAAAGAGGCACGTGTAATGCAAGGCTTGGATAGGTTGAGTGATCCATGAGCTTACATGCAGGCAAAGATGACGCTGGAATGCATGCTAGCAAATGGTGGCAAGATGCTAACAACACGTGATTATACACCATGATTATGGGCACCCAGCTGATCTTCTTGCACAATCAACGCAGTATAATAAACCATCAACATCCAATCCTCACGATATATGCACGGCTTGACGACGTATACAGCACCTAAATACTGCACAACTGCAACCTGCTATGGCTGACATGCAAGCAACGTCGAGTAGGATGGCGGTCTTAGAGAGGCTGGGCAGAGGTCGGTAGAATTAATTAATTAAGTAATAGACACGTGACTGCGTCACGTGAGCATAAGTCCTCAGTGGGAGGGGAACATGGGATGGAATGGATGGTATAAGCTATCTAGGTCGGTAGAAATAAGTGGAAAACTGGCAGAAACTAGGTAGAAACACGATATACTTACGCCTGCAAGCACTATTGAGCCGGTGGCAGAGGCCATTTCCAGGAAAATACAGCATACCGTAGCAATAGCCACAGTCACGCCTTACGCTATTTGCAGGCACCATCATGCCCGGAGCTACCCAATAAAAGTCTGCACAAATCTCGGTTTAGCCGAGAGTCCGGGCGTTCGGAATGAATAAACATGTGTTAAGAAGTCGAAACACCATGGAAATACCAAGCATGGTGCCGCAGCAGACCCGAGTCTTGACGTAATAATATGTATGCCGGTTTCCAGGGTTTCCGCATGAAAGTTGGGTGAGAAACTGGAAAAAACTACGTTTCCTTTGCCCCAGTACCTCAACAAACTCGTAGAAACCTAATTATCAACCTTTGAACGCATCATCATGGTCGTGCTACCCAACAGCCACTGAAATTCGCGCGAAAACTGGCGAGATCTACTTGCCGCCATCGCCGTCGTCTTCACCTTCGTCCCGCGAAAATGCCTGATTTCAGTGGTACATATTTGTTTGCAGCTGTCACAAAAAAAATACCAAAAATACCAGGATTTTTTCTTGAATTCTAGGAGATGTTTCTGACCTATGTTGAAAGTTTCAGACCAAAAATCGCATGTTTAATAGGTTTGCCACGTGTCAGATTACAACGCGATCCATCGCGTTCTAACCCTACAACGCGATGTATCGCGTTGTAAAAAAACACGGGTTAAAACCCTATAAAAATCACTACAATCTATCTTGCCCACCAGAGCCATCAAAATTTCCTTATTCCCTCACGAGGCCGCCAGCGCAACAAAAAATTACCGTCGCAGTCAGCTCGGGCATGCGCCCCAGGCAAAGTCTGCCGCAAGCCGAGGCAACCAGGTCCTGTTCACCTTTGTCCAAGCAATCAGTCACCTCCGTCATTCTTGTAAGCCACCGCATCCCTCAGCCTAACTCCCCGCACATGCTAACCACTACCACAACTACCTAACCGCGCTAAGAATGATATTAGCATACCATTTCACTAACACGCCATTAGCCGATAAACGGTACCAGGCCCCCGGAAGCTCCGCACACACCCTGGCCGTGCATGCTCTGGGTGTAATAGCCCATGCATCAGACCTGGCGACGTATGCTCCACCAGGGAAGCTGACCAAGTTCACGCCCCCCCGCCAAGAAATATACTCAGCTGCGTGCAAAGGTTTAGTCGTGACGGTTCTGCCACATGATGGGCTCCAACTACACCAAGGAATCGGGCTTGCGTTGGGACACCCATGGCATCCACTTGTCATCAGCATCAAAACTTTTCCATTTGTCGCGGAATTCCGCCAGAGAACATGAATCCTTCAGAAACCGTGCAGGTATCCCTTACCCCCCCCCCCGCTTCCTTTTTCCCTTTTCAAGCACCTGACTAGCGCATGCTCCTGGCTGTGCATTCTCACTTCAAAACTCGGCCGCTCCTGGCCGGTGCAATAATCGGCTGTGTGCGCTCCAAAGCTCGCCAAAAACATGGTCTCTGGACGCACTGCCCCTGCGCCCGCGGACACGCAGTGCCCCACCGGGCCGTGCATGGCAGCTGTTAAATTGACGACCTGGCAGTGCATGGCCAGCGTTTAATGCTCCTCCTGGCCAACGGCGCTGTGCGGCGACGAAATCTGCGCGTCGCATCTGCCGTGCGTGGCCAAGGTTCCCTATGCCACCTGGCCATGCACACACTCTGTCGACACTCACAAACCACCGCCCCTTTAATGCACCACCTGGCAGTGTGTGGCCAGCAGCCAGTTTATCGCCTCGGCCGACACAGGGCACTCCTGCACGTTGACGTGCGCCAGCCTCTCGCAGTTCTGCCGCAGCGCGCACAAGCTGGCGTCCGTCACCCTGCGGCAGCTGCTCATGTTCACGTGCTTGAGCCAGCGGCACTTGTGCGCGACCGCCATGATGCCAGCATCTGACACGCCCGCGCACGCCCACACCTCCAGGTGCTCCAGGTAAGGGAGCGCGCCCGCGAGCTTCATCAAACCGGCATCCGTCACCGCGCAACCGCCTACGTTGATCTGCTTCAGACCACGGCACCCAGAGGCCAGCTTGGCTAAACTGGCATCCGACACGCGGCCACCCCCCCCCGCCACGAACAGGACGGCAAGGTGGGGGCAGCTGGACGCGATGGCCATCACGCCGGCGTCGGTGACCCCCTTGCAGTCAGTGATGTCAAGGAAGGTAAGCCTGGGGCAGCACTGGGCGAGTGTGCGTATGCTGGCGTCCGTCACGGCGGGGAGACAGGATATGTTGAGGCAGCGGATGTCGTTGCAGTAGTGCGCCAGCTGCGTGATGCTGCGATCCGTAACCCGCGTCCATGAGAGATCCAGGTACTCGAGCTTGGGCGCCGACTGGACCAGCCGCGTCACGCTGGCGTCCGTCACGTCCTTACACCCGGCCAGGATGAGCCGCTGGAGAGGGAGCAGCTTGTTGGATTCGGCGATGGTGGTCACCGCCACGTCGGTCACGAGCGTGTTGCGGACGTCGAGGAACGTGACAGGGCGGTGGAGCCGGCCGAGCAGCCCGATGGCCTCGTCAGTCACGTCACCGCATTCGGAGCAGTCGAGATTCTGTAGGGTGGTGCATTTGTTCACGACGACGCGGAGGCTCGCCCCCGTGACCCGCGGGCAGTAGTGCACGTTCAGCTGCTGCAGCTTCTGGCACCGCTCGCCCAGCAGCGAGATCGAGCGGTCGGTCACCCCGGGGCAGCCGGCCACACTGAGCGCGCACAGCAGCCGGTTGCGGTCCGCCACGCGCTCTATGCTCACGTCCGTCACGTCCTTGCACCAGCCGACGTCGAGCTGTTCCAGCCGCCCGCAGTGGTCGGCGACCACGAGGAGCGAGCGGTCGGTCACCGCGATGCAGCCCCAAACGACGAGCTCCCGCAGGGTCCCTGCGCACCGCTGGACGAGCACAGTCAGGCCGTCGTCCGTCACGAGGCATTTGAAAAGGACGAGCGACTCAAGGTGGTGGCAGGAATGGGCGACCGCAGCGAGGCCCGCGTCCGAGATGTGGGGGCTCCCGCGCAGCTCCAGCCGCTGGAGCAGGCGACAGCTGGCGAGTGAGGAGAGGCTGGCGTTGGTCACGCCGGGGCACCCCTGGAGGACGAGCTCCTGAAGCGCGCGGCAGCAGTGGCCGACTGCGGTGATGCTGCGATCCGTGACGCAGGCGGTGCCGCGGATCTTGATGCGGCGCAGCTGGGGGCACATGCGCGCCAGCCAGGCGAGGGCGGTGTCGTCGTCACAGGCTGGGTCGGTCTGGGTCAGGGGAGAGGGGTCGCGGCCCGCGGGGCGCAGGTCCTGGTCGCAGATATCCTCCAGGGAGGCCAGGGAGTCGTCGACTGCGTGCTGGTAGGTGGTGGACACGGAGCGCAGCCGCAGCCGCTCGAAGATGCCCATGTGGCGGAGCACCTCGGCGCCCAGGTGGGGCACCGAGATGATGTCGTCCATGACCACGTCGTCGCCGTCGGTGTCGGCGGTCAGTGCCGGCGCGCGGACGTCCTCGGGGAGCTGCGAGAGCGACATACGTCCTGCGGGGGGGGTAACAATCGTACCGTGTCACGTGCACGCGGACGTGCACCCGGAGGAGTGAGGTTTCGGATGATAATGGACCGCGGGGATGGCTTCCTAAGAGTCGCCCCCAGCGTTGAATTACACTGCGAATGCAACATGTCCAACGATAGGCGCCGTAAGAGAGTCTTACACGCATCGGGCAGCCAGAGCAATCAAGGAGCATGGAGGCTTACCTCTCAACCCGGACGTAAATTCTCCTCGGCTGGGGCCCCGGCCGGGTGTGATGTGACAACTCATTTCCGGGAGACAGAATTGGAAAAGAAGCCCTCACAACAGAAGAATATATATGGTAACAGTACGCCGGCCTAGCTCAGCTGTGCGACCAAGAAGCCACGCTGGTCGAGGCGAAGACAAAGGTCACTACAATTGCGCCAGCTGCATAACGGTACCGACCAGCGAGTTTGCAATTCGCAATTGTTAAGCACATTGCATTTCAGATAATGGTGGCAGCGCGAGGGCGCCCACTTATCGTGGCCAAGATAGTCCACTTGTGCATCGCAATCAGGGCAGTTTGAATTATCTAACTGCGGGGACAGCCATTTGTCGCAGCGTAGTGTCCAAGCCGGGCGAGCCCAATGCCTGGAAGCGATAGCTCCCCGTACAACTCCGATTCCCGGAAGCAGCACGGTAGCAGTCCGACACTTTTTTATTATGAGACGCCCATCCGTTTATGTAAAGAGCCATGCGGTCACTGGTCAGTCAGTCGGTCACGTCTGTCAGTCATGATCACGTCAGTTTATCCCTTCGGTCATGACCAAAGGTTTAGGCTGCGGTAATAAGTACGCGTCCCTGGGCGCAAACAAACCTCTGAACGCATTAATAGTTACAATATCCAAACTCACGCTAGTTACCGAACCCGTACGAGCAATCTCACTTGCGTGGCCACATGCGGTAATTCAAGCAATATCAATATCTCAGCAGATCAAAATATCATATCATATGTATCATATAACATAGCAATATCTCATTTTTAATTTCTTATTTTTAAATTTATTTAAATATCAATATCTCATTTTTTGTATGTTTGTGATGGGATGGCATGCTGACAGTTCCGTGTTCTGGCCCTCGGCCGTTTCCAAATCTCTGCTGCAGTGCTGCCCATGTGCGGCGTGGGCATTGGGCAACAACAACAACAGCAACAACAACCCTGCGGCCTACTGTACAACAACAACAAAGACTGGTTGGACCCTGGTTGGACATAATTCTGATGTCGAGATCTTGCAGGATACCGTATACTGTAGACGTACTGACTACTGACTTGACTGAAATACTGTAACTCACAGTCAGACAGTCAGTGGGAATCCCACGCCGTTCATTGTGGTGCGGTGTTCCGGTTTACGTGCGCAGTACAGTAGGACTAATGTACTGTAGGGGTCAACCGGTCAAGTCCATTTCTCACATGTTTGCCACCCCCCTACAGTAAGGCAGGTGGGACCCAACAACAACAACAACAACAACAACAGTACTTACAGTTACAGTACTGTAAGGCAGGACCAGCCGTTGGATCCACTACCGCACTACGGTATTAATAACCCTGTCGGTTCACCGGCGTGGGAATAAACTCAACTCAACTCAACGCCGCACATAGCAGAATATACATAACTCTAGGATCAAACATTCACGGCTCAAGTAAAAGCTTTTTGGCGAGAGTGGGTGGCCAGCATCCCTCACTATACCGATCATTGTCGATGGATGCAAGCCGGCCTACAACATGTACTGCAACTTTCTAAGAAATACACTGCTGAGCTTAGACAACAGAAAGGCCATGAATACCGATGTTACGAACGTATTGTCAATCGTCTACAACTTCAGCAAACACTCACTACTTATGACATGGCGAAAATGCAACAAGCCCAGCTAGCCTTGGACAAACTACGATACGAAAGACACGCTAACGCCATAGATGCGGAAAACCTTTGGTGGCACACAACGGGGGAAAAAATGAATAAAGAATATTTTGCACTCCTCCCGAAGCAACGAACACACACGCTGATAACTGAAATTCACGACGACCAGGGCATCCACACCGACACCCATTCCATACTAAACAGCGGTCATCAATATTTTACGAAGCTATTCCGAAGTAAACCGCACCCTCAAGCACCTCAAGCTATCCACCAAGTCCTTCAGGCGATACCACGGCGCCTCACCACCACGCAGCAGCAAGAACTAGATCAGACACCCACACAAGCTGAGACACAGGCTGCTATGCTCAAAATCAAACTCGGTGCACCCGGAGTGGACGGCATCCCTGTAGAATTTTGGAGGAAGTTTTGGCCCGACCTTTCTGCCGGCTTTTACAAATGCGTCCTCGAAGTATGGCGCACAGGTATCGTCCCTGGCAACTGGGCAGAAACCGCACTAATCCTCATATTTAAAAAGGGGTCTAAAACTCAATGGCAAAACTACCGTCCCATACGACTACTCACGGTTGCGTACAAAATCATCAGTAAAATACTACAACTACGCATTTACACAGTACTCGACGACCTAATCGGTCCGGAACAAGTCGGCTTCCGCGCTAACCTACACATAAACGATAGCATTACCATGCTTATGGACATAGTGGAAAAAGCGTGGCGCCACAACATACTCGGCATCATACTATTCTGGGATTTCAAAAAAGCTTTTGACCGCATGTGTTGGGACTACCTTGAGAAGACATTGCGCGGTTTCGGATTTGGTGGCACTTTCACGCATGTCACCATCGGTATGATTCAATCGCTCTCATGGACCCTACTCCTAAACGGGCACTTCTCACGCACAGGCACTAGCTCTAGGTCACTCCCACAAGGCGACTGCATGTCCCCGCTCCTGTTTCTTCTTGCGCATGCCGGGCTGTTCTTTTTGCACGCTCGCGACAACAGGATCAGGGGCTTCCCCATCCAAGGTAAACCGCGAGGTTTGTTCCAAACTGCTTATGTTGATGACACCACTAATGTCTGCACCTCCACTACCGATGTGCATGCTATCATGGAGAATATCACGACATACTCTATGGCCTCTCAACAGCGGTGTAACGTGCAAAAGTCCACGGGGCTGCACATCGGGAGAGGATCCTCCCCCCGCTTATCACTCCCTAATCTGCCTGTGACATGGGTCCAGCCAGACGGTCACCACCTATTACACAACTGCCCTATCGGTTGCACTATGGATGGACGTCTTGCTGAACACCCCACCTTTTTGTATGACAACACAACACACAGTGGCAAACTCACAGGCATGCTCCAAGCGGCATCAAGATGGGCAGCGGTTCCCCGTCTCAGCCTACGGGGCAGGGTCCTCATCACCAACCAAATGTTATTCTCCAAAGTGCTCTACTACTGCCAAGGTCACCCACCTAACGAGTACACCACCAAGATCATCCAACGAATCGGCAGCAATTTTGTTTGGAAACAGCAGGGTATCATAACACACACGGTGCCGGGATGGATCGATCGGGACATGTCCTATATGCCATGGGTTCAAGGAGGCTTGGGCTTACATAATATGGAGTGGCGCTTATGGTCAGTGTACACCAAACAGATCCTAACCGCTTTCATAGGCGTAAACGCACACCCTGGTTGTATGTTGGCACAAGAAGCTTTCGCCACAACCTATACCCACAACAATGGTACATCATGGCACTTGGGGGCAGCAATACTTACATGTGCGCTCACTTCGTATAAAGGCTTATCATGGTACTGGGCACGTATGTGGAAAGGTTATAAGAACCTAAAACCGGACAGAATTGCTCACCCTACCACGCGGGAAGAGGTGGCACGCCAACCATTATATTTCAATGATTTGCTGCGCGATAGTGAGCATAATGTGTTTGGTGTTTTAAGCGGCCGCAACCCATATGAGGGCTTTTTGACGGCCAACCCGCCGGTTACGCGAATCATCGATTTATACGCGGCTGACGGTGACCGATATCGCCTCCTAACATACACGGAAATCAGTGCGTGGATCGCAAACATGCCCAGCCGACCAGCTTGGGACAACCTTCTACAAGCAATTCCCGCAGGATGGCATACCCTCATGACAACCCCACGCAAACCCCTACAAGTCGGGGAATGGGTGAGCTATTACCCGGATCGCGACACGCCCATACATAAGGGCTGCATCGTTGCGGTCGCGTCGACGGGCGTTACCATACAATTGCTCCAGGAGACACCCGACGGTCAAGGACTTCTCGGCAAATTGATTACATCGTACGCCTACATTCCAGCATTTCAATGTCACCGCATTCGAGTGGTCCCGTGGTCACTGTCACAGGCGTGCATGTTACCCTTGGACCCCACCACAGTGATACGCGACACCACATGGCTACATGTTGGCAAAGGGCGACTGGACACGCTTGCTCTAGACCCGCTAGAATTTGGGTGGGTCCTCACATCTGGCGGCACCCCCATGACGAAGTGCCTTTTCGAGTACACGGCAGACTGGGGATACCGGCTACTTCTACATAAAAATCATAGGATGCACCCGGGTCGCCTGCGCTGGCACCCCGAGTGGCCGGGCTACACCTGGATCAAGAACATTACCTTGGCAGTTGATCACCCATTGGTTGACAAACGGGCCACCGACGTCCAGCACCTGCTTATGCATCGGGCCATCGGGGTCAATTCCCAATTGCACCACCGGTACTCCCACGCGGCGGCGTGCTTATGCAACTTTCCAGATGAAACAATTGAGCACAGATTTCTGGACTGCCAACTCGCCGGGGTTTGGCAATGGCTGCTGGGTATATGGGCCAAGTGGATGGCTATTACAGCTCCCCCCACCACCGTCACACTATCTACGGTTATTTTCGGCATCACGGGATTACGGGACGCGAGCCTCACAGCCAACCAGATGGCATGGATATGGCTACGCACGACGATGCTTCACACCATATGGCAAGTTCGCAACGAGACCGTATTCACGTTACGTGCCGCGTACACGAGAGGTGCCGTGGTCCGCCGGTTTATCTCCTCTTGGCCGGAACCTGGCTATGCGTCGTTACTGGCTCCTGGCGACGGAACAACACAAAGTATGGGACCCGGGCCCTAACAATGACACCCCCAGCCCCCTGGAAGTCTTCCATGCACTCATGGGCATGAACCAGGTCTTTACACGTATGCCGGATGACGATATATCTACAGTACAATGGCTACCTTGGTCGCAGGGCGCGCCTTATTAATGCGGGCACCCCAATTTAGGCAAAACTAGGCATTTCAGGCTATTTTTGGCATACCTGGGTCACCTTAACTGTTATATGGAAATAAACTAACACCCATTTCACCGGAATATACATAACTCAACTCATCAGCCCTAGTCGAGTACTGTAGCCGGCAGCTAGGAGAGAGCTTGGGGGAGCGTGCATGGAGTTGTTTGGCCGGGACGTGGCCGCCCCAATCTGGTTGCCTGCCAACTCGGCAGTCGGCGACGAGGCACGAGCCCACGAGCCCAACGAGCCCACAGGCCTTGGCTAGTAGGTACCATCCGTTGCAGGACGGCCAAGTAGACTGCGATACCTCTAGAACCACAAAAAATGGCCGGCCTGTCGCACCGGGCGTAGTAGATGTCGAGCTCGTCCGGCCGAGTCTCCGTGCTCAGGGCGGGAAGCATATAGAGGCCTCCAGCGAATGTTCTCGATCAGTCCAAACCGGCCGTGCCCGAAGTTATGGTGCCGCGAGGCCAGCAGTGCAGTGGTCGCCTGTGGGCAAAGTTTCCTAAAAGCTGCCTGCACACGATAAAAGTGCCCGGGTTACTGCGCCCTGTTCGCAACGGGATTTCGAATTTTCAGCCTTAACGGTGCCTGATAGCTTCCTACGAGTCGTACCTGTGCAATCAGACTTCGTAGCCATCGAGTAAGGTGAGCAGTGGTTGCCGTCTCTAGTCGTGGTTTTGGCAGGACAACAACTTGCAGCACGTGCGCGCGTCTGATCGCCGAAGTTGCCCACTACAGTGTAATGGTTGTCGTAGCACACCGTGGGTTGAAGGGAGGAAGATAATGGCTTTTAAAAATGTTTGTGCCTGAGGACCTTATCGGCTTTATTATAATGTTATTCTTATTTTTAAAAATTTCCGACCGAACTTGACAAAGTTGATTTGGGAAGATACGGTGTGAGGCAGCAAGGGTGCCATTGTTCCATAGCTGTCGCAGTCACTTTCGTTTAATTATCACCAGCCCTACTATGCAGTGGTCGTCTGCCTCGGGTGCGGCAGGCCACCCCTGTGTATTCCGTCTATTTACCCTCCCTCCGGTGCATTGTTCTTGTCGCCGTTGCTGCCGCGTGTCCCCCCAGCCCAACACGATGAGCGTCGTCGGCCTGGACATCGGCAATGACAACAGTGTGGTGGCTCTAGCGCGTCGCAAGGGCATCGATGTCGTCCTCAACGACGAGTCGAAACGGGAGACGCCCTCTATGGTCGCGTTCACCGAGAAGCAGCGCTTTCTCGGCAACCACGCGGCGACGGGCCAGACGATGAACCCGAAGAACACCATCTGCAACATCAAGCGGCTGCTAGGGCGCAAGTTCAACGACCCGATGCTCCAAAAAGAGCTCCCCCTCCTCCCCTTCCAAGTCCGCGAGGGCCCTGGGGGTGTCCCTGAGGTTGTCGTCCAGTACCTAGGGGAAACGCGCGCGTTCACGCCCGCCAAGATCCTCGCCATGCTTCTGGGCAACCTCAAGGCGATCGCAGAGAAGGACCAGGGCAACGCGATCACCGACTTCGTGCTCGGCTGCCCCGTGTACTTCACCGACGCGCAACGGCGGGACCTGCTGGACGCGGCCGCGATCGCCGGGATTAGCGTGCTGCGGCTCCTGCACGAGACGACTGCCACCGCGCTGGGGTACGGCATCTTCAAGACAGACCTCCCCGAGAAGGATCCCGTGAACGTGGTCTTTGTGGACGTGGGCCACGCCTCGCTCCAGGTGTGCGTGGCCGCGTTCCAAAAGGGCAAGGTCAAGATCCTGTCATCTGCGTTTGACGACAGCCTGGGCGGGCGGGACTTTGACAAGGCGCTCGTGGACCACTTTGTGGCGGAGATCAAGGAGAAGCACAAGACGGACGTAAGCGGGCAGCCGCGCGCTATGCTGCGTCTCCTAGCGGCGTGCGAGAAGCTCAAGAAGATCCTCTCGGCCAACGCGGAGGGTCCCCTGAACGTGGAGTCGCTGACCCCCGATCTGGATTTCCGTAGCCTGATCACCCGGGACTTGTTCGAGCAGCTCGCGCAGCCTGTTCTCCAGCGCGTGGTCGGCCCGCTCCAGCGCGCGCTGGAACAGTCGGGCCTCACCAAGGAGCAGGTGTCGAGCGTGGAGCTGGTCGGGTCGAGCACGCGCATCCCCGCGCTGGTCAAGCTGGTGGAGGACTTCTTCGGGCGGCCGCCACAGCGCACGATGAACAGCAGCGAGAGTGTGGCCAGGGGGTGCGCGCTGCAGGCCGCCATGCTGTCGCCCGCGTTCAAAGTCCGCGAGTTTGAGGTGGGTTGTGCAGAGTGTAGCGAGTTTGAGGGGGTGAGGGTGTAGAGTGTAGCGAGATCGGAGGGGGGGTGGGGGGGTAGTGATCGTCGTGGTGGGTGGGGTAGGGGTGTAGGGGGTGGGTAGGGTAGCTTGTTGAGAGTGGGTGTGTATTGTAGGGAGTAGGGGGTGGGTGGGGCATCGGATATGGTCGCCAAATTCAGGCCCTAATGGCGAGTTTTTCATCTCTCCACTCATGCCCCCCTCCCCCCCCGCCTCCCCCTCCCCCTCCGCCTCCGCCTCCCCCTTCCCCTCCCCCTCCGCCTCCCCCTCCCCCTCCTCCTCCCCCTCCCCCTCCCCCTCCCCTCCCCTCCCTCCCCTCCCCTCCCCTCCCCCTCCCCTCCCCTCCCCTCCCCTCTCCCCTCCCCTCCCCCCCTCCCTCCCCTCCCCCTCCCCCTCCCCTCCCCTCCCCTCCCTCCCCTCCCCTCCCCCTCCCCTCCCCCTCCCCTCCCCCTCCCCCCCTCCCCCTCCCCTCCCTCCCCCTCCCCCTCCCCTCCCCCTCCCCTCCCCCTCCCCTCCCCCTCCCCTCCCCCTCCCCCTCCCCCTCCCTCCCTCCCCCCCCTCCCCCTCCCCCTCCCCTCCCCCCCCCTCCCCTCCCCCTCCCCTCCCCCTCCCTCCCCTCCCCTCCCCTCCCCCCCCCCTCCCCTCCCCCCTCCCCTCCCCCCCCCCCCAGCATCCACCAGTCATCAACAACTCCTCCCCCTTCCGCATCCCTATCCTCTTACCTGGTCATGTTTTCTCTCTTCCCCCTCCCACCCACCCACCAGATCAGTTACTCCTTTCCCTTCCTCGTCCCCACCCCCTTCCCTCTCATGTTTGCTCTCTGCCTCCTCCCCCCCCCGTCTCCCCCCCCCCCCCCCGCCAGATCATCGACTCTTTCCCCTTCACGATCCGTCTCGCCTGGTCGGGCGCGTCCCCCACGGTCGAAGAGGGCGACAGCATGCATCCCAAGGAGGGAGAGGCCGAGGGAGAGGACGCCAAGATGGCCTCCTCGACCACTGACAGCGTGGAGGTGTTCACGCAGGGGTGCGCGTTCCCGTCCACCAAGATGCTGACCTTCTTCAGGAAGGAGGCGTTCCATTTGGAGGCGTTTTATGCGACGCCAGAGCAGCTGCCGCACTGGCCGGACCACCGCATCGGCTCGTTTGCGGTACGTTGGCAAGTAGAGACGAATATCTCTGTGTGCCTTTGGGGTAGGTGTGCTGGTAATCTGGGTGTTGGTATGCGCATAAACAATGGTACAGTGTCCGTACATGTGGCCGTCAGTTGGACGGACTGAATTCTTAAGCCGCACAGCTCAGCCACACAATCGGATGGGCCAGATTACCTTGTTACTGTGTTGGTTGGGCAGCGACGCGGCGGGTGTCGCATGGATGTGGTTGTTGCATGGACACTTTTTTGTGCGGCCCCGTGCGCGTATGTTTGGTAGGCGCTGCTTACTCGACGCTTCGTGTGATTCCGCCCCCTCCCCCCCCACACACTCAAGCACACTCAAGCACACACACGCACACACACGCACACACACACAAACACATGCAACCCCTGGCACTGCCACCCCTGTTCCGTCATCTAACCCTCCCTTCAATCGACCCCATGACCTCCCCTTCCCCCGTGCACCATCATCCCCCCCAGATCGGCCCCTTCAAGGTTCCTGCCGGCAGCGAGAAGGCCAAGATCAAAGTGCGTGTGAAGCTCAACCTGCACGGTGTGCTGCTCGTCGAGTCCGCCCAAGTCTACGAGGAGGAGGAATACGACGCGGTCGTTGAGAAACCCAAAGCGGCGCCCGCCGCCGCCAAGCCGGCCGCCGCGTCGCCACCACCACCTGCCGCGGACGCCAGTGGCCCCTCACCCATGGCAGAGGATGGGGGAGCGCAGGTGCCGGATGCCAGTGGGGCTCCGGCGGCGGACGCGGGAGCGGCGGCAGCGGCCCCGCCTGTGGCCACGGATGCGGCGCCAATGGAGGTGGCGACGGTGAGTAGCCAGGCTATAAAGAGGATACAAGGAGGCTCTTTAGCGTGGCGTAACCATGCGGTAAGGAGGTTGCCCAAGTATAACCGTGTAGGTATAGCCGTGTCGGTGTAACCGTGAGGTGGCGGCAGTGAGTGCAAGGAGGGCATTGTGGAGCGCAGGTTGCCTGGCTAGTTCTTTGTAGCTGGTTATATTTCAGACTATATGTAGGCGCTTTTTGCGCGGCCGACCCGTGCGCCCACCCTTCTCCCCACCTCCCTGTCGTCCCCTCTGCTGTCCGCCCTGCTTCCCTTTTGTGTTTTCCCTCCTTCCCTTTGTGTTCGTTACCCCTCTGTTGCTTCAGTCCTCCGCCCCTCCCTCCCCTCCGCGTCTGCCTCGTTTTGCCTCCCCACCCCTTTTCTTGCTTTTTTTTTGTGTGTGTGTTTGGTAACCCCAACCCCCATCCTCCCCCCCCCCAACCGGACGTGGTTCGTTATAGCCTCTGCCCTTCACCGGCGCATGTGCGTCTTTCTGCTCCTGTAGCCCTTTCTGAAAATTGGCTTGCGCGCGAGAAGCGGTCGCACCTCCCAAGTCTGGTTCTTGTAGCTTCCGCCTCTCTTTTTCTCACAACCATTGCCACCCCTCTTTTTTCCCCTCGGCGCCCTCTCTTTCCATCCATTGATTCATCCAACAGGAGGTTGTGCGCAAGAAGCGCACCAGGAAGACGGACGTGCCCATCGCCTCGACGTCCTCGTCCCTGAGTGAGGTGGAGCGGCAGGCGGCGATCGAGAAGGAGTACGAGATGCGGCTGCAGGACCGCGTGATGGAGGAGACCAAGGACAAGAAGAACGAGGTGGAGGCCTACGTGTACGACATGCGCGCCAAGGTGAGGGGGGAGGGGGGGGTAAAGGAGGCGAGGGTAGGAGATGGGTGGGGTAGAGGGTGAGGGGGGCGATATGCGCGCCAAGGTGAGGGTTACGACATGCGCACCAAGGTGAGGGGGGGGGGGGGGGGGGAGGGTACAAGATGAAAGGGTAGGGGATGGGTGGGGTAGGGAAGGGTAGGGTAAGGGGGGGGGGGGGAGGCGATCCTTTCCCGTCACGGGTTGTGCTCGCCAGGTGCCACTATATTTGTATCGGCCATGCGTCCTGCGGGGCTACGATTATGACTTGTAAGCTCGCGCGGTGTGCGGCGCTCATTGCATGTGGTGTTTGCTATGATTGACGCTGTGACGGATGTTCGTGCGGGGCTACCATTATGACTTTGTAAGCTGGCGTTGTGTGCGGCGCTCATTGCATGTGGTGTTTGCTATGATTGACGCTGTGACGGATGTTCCTGCTGCGATGGCTGGTGGCGTCACGTCGTTGTGATGGAACCTCCTGCGTGGCGCCAGCTGTCGGACCGGCTGGACAAGTTTGTGACGGAGGCGGAGCGCGAGTCCTTCTCCCGCAAGCTGACGGAGACGGAGGACTGGCTGTATGAGGAGGGCGAGGACGAGAGCAAGGGCGTGTACATCAACAAGCTGGAGGAGCTGAGGAAGGTGGGTGGGGGCAGCATCGACTAAGACAAGTAAGACAAGATATGGGGGCTGACGCCTGCCCAGTGCGGGAAGGTTAATTAAGTTGGTCACTTGGAGGGGTGGGGAGGGATGAGGAAGGTGGGTGGGGTCAGGGGAAGTTTCCCTTTTCCACAAAAAGGGATGGGGGGAGGGTAGGAAGATGGGTTGATAGCGTGTGCTTTGGTAGTGGGGTGTGTTGCTGGTGGGTGTGTTGCCCGTGGGTGTGTAGGTAACAGGCGGTGCTGTGAGCCTTTCATGGGGTGTCAGGCTAAAGAAAGCTGATGGTTGTGTTTGCTAAAGAAAGCAGACAGCCTCATACATGCTACACCTGAGTTACAGCTACGGTTTGCTCATAGCTGCAGCAGTGGGTGGGTGTCTACTGTCTAGGCCGCTGGTGCGCATGTAAGGCTGATGCTGCATTCCCTTCCTCCCCCATTTTAGCCCCCCCTCGCCCCTGTCCCCCTCTTCCTTCTTCTTCCACTTCAAGGGTCATACTCGCCTTCTTTGTTTCATTCAACAAGTACGTAGTTGGTTTGTAATGCCCCTGGAGTACGAGTGCCAAGCTCAGGTTGCTCGCGGCACCCTTGCTGCGCGTTGGGTGTCGCTACCGATTTTCTAATGCCATCAACTTGCTTCATCGGGGCTCTTGGTTGCCATCATCCAGATGGGCGACCCCCTGCTGGTGCGTGTGACAGAAGACGAGGGCCGGCCCGCCGTCATGGCCCACCTGCGCAACCTGATCGCTGGCTTTCGCGCCATCGAGACCGACCCTGCGTACGAGCACATTGACGCCGAGCAGAAGAAGAAGGTGCTTGATGAATGCGCGACTGCGGCCGCGTGGCTGGACGAGAAGCAGGCGCAGCAGGCCGCGCAGCCACTAGCATCCGCCCCCGCGTTCCTGTGCAACGACGTCCAGAAGAAGGCCGACGTGCTGGACCGGGTATGCCGGCCGATTCTGAACACACCCAAGCCCAAGCCAAAGGTGGAGCCCAAGCCCGAGCCGGCCCCTCAGCCCGAGGTGAAGATGGAGGAGGGCGCCGCGCCGGCTCCTGGGGCATCGGCAGCCGCCCCTGATGCGACTGACGCAGAGATGGGTGATGCGGAGCCAAAGGCGCCGACTGGCATGGACCTGGATTAAGCGGGCGTTGCATAGGTCGCGTTTCCTACTTGTACAGATGATGGGTCCTGGCTGGTGGGCCCCTCGGTCTCCTGTTGGTATGGCTCCTGTTTGAAGGGATGTGCCCAGGGTGTGTCGGTGGCAGTGGGCGTTCGAAAGGCTTGGAGAGACAGCTTCCTTTGCTGTTCGCCATCGCAGCGCGGTGTCCTATGTTTCAGGTGCACTGCTTACGACGTGGGTCATGGCATCATTTTTTCTTGTTGGTCAAGGATATAATCGGGAGTGCGAGGGCCATGTTGTCGTTGCTCTTATCTAGCAGATAGTTTACGATACTGTAGCAGTATGTCATTCTTTCCCTTGGATGGTTGACAATTTTAATAAACCCAAGCAGGTCAGGAAAGCATTGCCGGCAGCCTGGCAGTAAGTGCTTCCATAGGATTATTGTCAGAATACGTATAAATATTGCAGTTCAAGCGGGTCTGTATGCAACTTTTTATTTTTGCAATAAAACTGCAAGCACCTCTGAACCAGGTCATTGTCAGGGCTATGTATCATTGTGGTCACGTACGTACACCGGCTTGTGATTCATTATAATATCAACCCGTGTTGTACTAAGTGAGACAGAGAGAGCTTGTTTACAACGCGCTACATCATGTTGTACTAAGTGAGACAACTATTCCTGGACGCATGGCGATCCAACGCCGTGGAAGGACTAGGGTTAGAACGCGATGTATCGCGTTCTAATCTGACACGTGGCAAACCCAGTAGACATGCGATTTTAGGTCTGCAAATCGGTACGGAGGCCGTCACATACATCCTAGAGAATCTTTTCAAAGATTGGAGCATTTTTTTGGGGGGGGGGGGTGACGGCCGTACACAAGAATCTACCACTGGACTTATGTGTCAGCGTGGGTGAATTAACTAATTTTAAAATTAGTTAAACTCGTGCTCTCGTTGGGGAGTCACGTACGGAGCATTAACCCCCATTACTTAATTAATTAATAAAACACGTGCTGTCGTGCTCCCGTTGGGGAGTCACGGAGCACCGAAGTGCTTTTAATCCCTGTGTGTGCGCAACAGGAGAAAGGGCAGAGACCCCCAGTCTCCTTCATGCCAAAGGCATGCCACAGCGGCATTCGGGCGCGCTAGCTAAAAGGACAGGCTAACGATCCGGCAAACTGTGGGTGCAATAAGACCCATGTGAGCGTGGCATAACAAGTAGCGTGGGCAAGTAATCTGAATTAACATAGCCAGGGCGTAGCATGGCTGTACTAGGACTAGGCTAAGGCTATGGCTGGTTATGTACCCTGCGTTGGCGGCACGTGACTAGGTATGTTGGCACAGCTAGGCAAACATTCGAAGCATGGCTGCCTTAGCGGCAGTGACTCCAATGGTTACAAGCTAGGGCTATTGCTATTCTAGCCCGCTGGGGGCGTCCACATCTTGTGGTTGATCATCAGGTCCCCGCCCCTCCAGTACACCTTGGGCTTCTGGGCCGGGGTCCTGCTTATGGCAGAGGTATTCCGGCCACAGGTCGCGTTGCTGCTGTTGCTGAGCGGGGGTCAGGTCGTCATCCAGCGTCCAGGTGAGGTCGTGCAACCTGTTGCGACGAGAGAGGAACCGCTGCTTATCCTCAGGGGAGGGGAAGGTGAGCAGGACTGGTGGGGGAGCCGCCTTGTCCCGTGAGTGGGGAAGGCGACCCCCATGGATGGATGGATGGATTAAAAAATTAAATTAAATTATAACATGTCTCCGTTGGGAGATCATGTAGCACATATTCCAGGTTGGATGGGTGGTGTGGAGGAAGCCGCGTAATCGAACTAACCTAACTCTAAGCTATATCTAGTCTAGAAAAGCCTGTCTACGCTACTCATCAAAACGATGATGGATGGATGGATGGATGGATGGATGGATGGATGGATGGATGGATGGATGGATGGATGGATGGATGGATGGATGGATGGATGGATGGATGGATGGATGGATGGATGGATGGATGGATGGATGGATGGATGGATGGATGGATGGATGGATGGATGGATGGATGGATGGATGGATGGATGGATGGATGGATGGATGGATGGATGGATGGATGGATGGATGGATGGATGGATGGATGGGTGGGTGGGTGGGTGGGTGGGTGGGTGGGTGGGTGGGTGGGTGGGTGGGTGGGAGGGTGGGTGGGTGGGTGGGTGGGTGGGTGGGTGGGTGGCCGGTGGGTGGGTGGGTGGGTGGGTGGGTGGGTGGGTGGGTGCATGGATTCCGGATGGATGGATGGATGCACCCAATTAGTGTATCCCGGTACGGGTAGGGTCAATTAATACGATACGGTGAGGGTCGGCAGTACTAGTAAATACGCAACAAATACGCAGTAAATACGGTAAGCACAAAAAAGAGCCCATTTTGTATAATTTTGTAGGGATTCAATTGTCCTTGCTGTTTAGGGTCTCGGACCATTGTGCACTTCGCTGTCATGCACGACCGGCGCGCCGGCTGGGGCCCATGATACAGACAACGATTGTTTAATATATATGTGAGGCTGTGTGGCTTTCCATTCATCTTGAACATCAATAAATTAAATTTAATGAATCATCGATCACTTATCGATCCGTGCGGATAGAATGAATAGTTATGGCCTCAAGGCCCTCTAACTAAAGCTTGAACTGCATCCATGTGTAATCTGACTCGATTTCGCAGATCATGTCAGGCTCCCTGCGCCATTTGTCTCAATTTGCAGATAGTACTCTTTTCCTAAAAAAGATCTTTTACAGATAGTGCCCCACGCATGACCTGCTCTCGTGTTTGGCACGCAAGTACTAGTCTTACTACTTGCTTGCCGACTCGATCCGGCATGCACAACACATATTAGCGTAGCACCGCCACGTTAACACTGGGGCCTTGTGTGGAATGGTACAGAGCACCAATCTAGATCGATGAAGCAACATATAGATGACCACGCTAATATTTAATCCATGATTCGGCAGCTTTGTGCATCATATCATGCGTCACGACCAGGAGATGAAGATCGAAAACACACAGGGAGGACCGACCTTGCCCCCAGCATAAGCTACACCTGGCGTTCACATCAATACTGCATGCAAGGTATGGGGTCTGAGCTGGGCACCCACAGCCCAACCGTAGCCGTGCTGTCCATGACCGATGACCGTGCGAGGCCGCGCCGTGGCATGTTTCTTGCGCCAGAGCCTCACAGGCGGCCACTCAGAATTTCGGTGATGCGTGAAACTGTCCCTAGAAGGAGCGCGCCATGCCTTGCCCAGGCGCAGGGGGTTGGTGCTTGTGCTGCTGCGTGTGGCCGACTTAATGCCACTCACATGCATGGGGCTGACCAGCTGCACACATGCTATCGGTAGTAGGTGCGATTGCCTGGCGTCCCGAGACTCATGCGTGCACGCCTCCCCGCCACATGCAACGTACACTACCTCCTCACATCGTGGCGCGAAAGCCCTCACGGCCGGCACGCGTCGGCGCGCGGCAGGCTCTAGGCCACCCCATAGCTGCACCACAGGCACGTGACTGCCAGCAGAACACAAGCTCGACGTGCCACGAGCAAACGGTCCACCCGTCGCCCCGGCCGATGCCCTCCTCCTGCCCCCCTTGCTCCCCCGGCCCCATGGACCCGTCTGCCCCGAGCTCCATTGCAACGGCACTTGCCCACCCAGATCCATCCCAGGCTCCTCCCCTTCCCCTGCCCACACATCCTCACCCCTCAAACCGATCTCATCCACACTACCACCCTCCAAACCACCACTGCCTCCCGCTGCCCTGCGTCCCACACTGCGCTGGCTGCCCCCAGAGCCAGGCGATTTGACCCCTTCCGACCACGCAGGGTTGCCGTCGCCCTCGCGGATGCCGGCAGAAGCCTGCGACAGGTCGCGACCGTCACTACCCTCCACCGCTTGCAAGTCCGCCCCTGCTCCGCCGATCTCCCCGCTGGCATCGTTCACACGCGTCGGGGTTGTTGCGGTACCCGGTGCGCGCTGGCGCCTCATATCCCTCGGCCGTTTGGTGACAGACGACAGAGGCACGTCGGGACCGTAACTTGCCACCCCCTCGGGCCCGGGACTGGCCCCCACTCCTTTCTCCCCCCCGTCGCCCCTGGCCACTTTGGCCCGCCTTCGCACGGGTGCTTTCGACCCCGCAGGATCCTTGGCCCAACAAGGCGACGTATCCGCCCCTTCCTGCACAGAGCCGGGAACCGCACGAGATGTCCCATTCTCTTCATCCGCTTTGCCCGCCAACCCAGGCGTGGCATCGGCGGCCACCATTCCTCTCATGGTCACTGTAGCTCTCGTCGTCACAGTGGCGGTCACGGCCACAGTAGCATGGGTGGCCCCGGAGCCATCGCAGGTCACTGTGGCCTCGACGGTCACTGTGGCCTCGGCGGTCACCGTGGCCTCGGCGGTCACCGTGGCCTTGGTGGTCACTGTGGCATCGCTGGTCGTCACGATGGCACCTGTGCTCCCATCCCCAGTTCTGGCCGCCATCAGCAGTGCCGCGTCCTCCACCGGGAGTTCCACGCGCCGGATGCCAGAAGTGCGACGCAGAGGCGTCAGCCCGGGTGCGTGCGGCGGCGTGAAGAGCGTCTGCTCGTCCATGGGGCCACCGTCGCTGTACCTTGAGTTGTCGCGGCTCGTGTGCATGGAGGCGTTGGGAGAACCGAGGAGTCCCACCCCTTCAGAGGTAGAGTTGTCCCAGCGAGGCCTAGCGCCACTATTTTGCAATGATGGGTGGTTGCCCGCGCGCTTCGATGGTTCATAGCCGCTACTGCCGTGGCCGTCACCCTCCGGCCGTGGTTTCCTTGACCGTAGGAAGAGCAGCGGACGGCTGAAGCGGGTGCACGTTACGTCCTCCGCATCGTATGCGGATAAGGGGACCGCGTCCACGGCCGCCTCGAGGCGCTCGCGGGGAAAGGGGATGTAGGTGGAGTGGGCCGCTTTCTGCACGAGCCGTGGGGGGCCGTGGCGAGGCAGCCGAGGTTGCAATAGAAGCATGGTGAGGCCCAGGATGAAAATAGAACCATTGGATGGATTAGGAAATACAACAAACAAAACATAACAAAGCATGGCAAGATACGGCAGAAAGCAGAACAAGACACCCACAAAGGTGAGGTGGCAACAGGCGCGGGAGTACAGGGATTACAAGGCTGCAACAGGATGACCCTGGACCAGAGCGCCGCCCAGTAAGAACCCCACCTCCCCCGGTAAGAACCTCCCCCAGTAGCCCCACCTTGTGCATCAACAGCTTGAATAGCCCCTCCGGGTGCTCCAGCAGCTGCAATAACCCCCCATTATCTTCCAAGCCAAACCCCGTTACCTTCCAAGCCACCCAGCGTACTGGTGCAGCCGCTGTCAGAGCCTCACCTTGTGCTCCAGCAGCTTTGAATCTTCCACCCGCAGCTTCTGCCGGGCGCGCTCTCGGAGTCTCCCGAGTTCGCGTCGGCGCGTCGCCAACGCCGACAAAGGGTGGCCGTTGCCTTCCCCATCCCAGCTGTCAACACCTTGTCTGGCGCCACCATCAACCACGCGCCCAACGCCACGGTCAGCACCTTGCCTGTCCCCGCCTTTCACCCCTCGGCTGTCCCCTCCGTCACTAGCCCCGCTGCCACTGCCGTATCCTCTGTCGCTGCTGCCGTCTTCTCGGGCATCCATCGCCGCCGCGCTCGGGTCCGTAGAGGCCAGCGGCCACGCTGACGGCGTAGCGCCGCCGGTTGGTTGTGGTTGCCCGTGCCACATGGCCAGCTCGGCCTCCTCCTGCAGCAGCGACGACAGGCTGGGGGTTGAGAGGGTACAATTGGGTGAAGGGGCCGAGGACATGGTTCGGGGGGGGGGGGGAATATGCTGAGGCAGTGTGTGGGGGGGTTGACAAGCCGAGGCAGTGATGTGGGTGCTTGACAGAGCAACGAAAGGTGTAGAGGGTTGCTGACGAAGATCTATCTAGAGGGGTGAGGGGTGATGAGCCCAGGACAGTGCGGGTGGCGCAACAGTGCCGTAACGAAAGCCTTGGGGTGGCAAAACATGGGTTGCGAGATGTTGGACTGGGGCCCACAAGCACATGGGACGGGCGTGGGGGGCACCGAGCAGCGATCCGCACACTTAAATCACCACACATGCATGACCAGCGACACGGCCACAACAACAGTCACGTCTTCACACATGCATGACCAGCGACACGGCCACAACAACAGTCACGTCTCCACCCATGCATGACCAGCGACACGGCGGCAGGACCACTCACGCTTCCTGCTCGCGCCGAATGGCAGAGTACTCCTTGTGGAGCACCGAGAGGCGCCCGCTGAACCCTTGGCACTGGACAGGGTGGGAAGCAAACGGCACACGCACAAGTGGCAGTAGGGGGGAGGAAGGACGCGCACGCACACACTGGAGTATCAGAGCCACTGGTGGTTGAGAGGAACGCCGCATGCACACATGGGAAGACAAGAGGAAGAACGAATAGGAATGAGAACATGGGCGAATACGAAAAGGAATAGAAAAGGAATAGGAATAGGAGAAATTGCGCGAACGTATGAAAGAAAGCTGCAGGACATGAAAGAAAGCGCGAACCTTGATGCCACATGGCGAATGGCCTTTGCCACAAAGTGAAAGAAAATGGACGCAACAAGGGGCCATTTGTCTGATCAATTACGCACGTGGCTGCGTAACATTGTCTTCTATGTCACGAGCATGCTGGCATTCAAAGGTTGGTTCGCAATGTGCGGGCAAGGCCCATTGGATTCCAATCTAACATCAACTAAAACCTCACAAAAGCCCACCCTCCCTTCCTCCCTCCGTCCCTCCCTCCCTCCCTCCCTCCCTCCCTCCCTCCCTCCCTCCCTCCCTCCCTCCTCCCTCCCTCCCTCCCTCCCTCCCTCCCTCCTCCCTCCCTCCCTCCCTCCCTCCCTCCCTCCCTCCCTCCCTCCCTCCCTCCCTCCCTCCCTCCCTCCCTCCCTCATCGATTTCCCGGTGCCGGCGCCCGACCCACATTCTACCTGCTAACTAATACCATTGCCGTCACGCCCACCCTGTCTGAAAACTTTCTTCCCGATGGTCTGTGCATGTACTACGATGCAAATTGCCACCAAGGCTTCGCAGAGGTGACCCCGAGAAGAAGGGATTCCGTCGTTCCAGCGCTACGGCACCTGTGCAACTGCGCACACATATAAATTTCATACATACTGCAGTAGTATGTAACAGTCATGGTAACGGTGATAGTATTGCTAGTACTAACAGTACTAGCAGTAATAGTCATGGAAAGAGTAACAGTAACAGTAATAGCAATAGCAAAAGTCATTATCGAAGTAACAATACCATAGATAATAATCATGACGAATTGACGATAAAAGTAATGATAATTCTGCCGCACGCACCGTCTCGCACACGCCAAACTCGAACACGTCCCGAATCACCGAGTCACTGTCCATTAAATGCCGCAGCGCCGAGGGAAGGATCTCCCGCCCACCCACGCGCGGCAGCAACGCAAGCGCGCACTTGTGTGGCTCCAGCGGTAATGCCAGCGAACGCGGCGCCCTCAGCTCCGATACCGGCACATACTGGCGCCCGTCACTTGCCCCCCCTTTCCCCGCTCCTACCCCTCCTTCCCTGGCCACTATCCCTCCCCTTCCTCCTTCCTCTCCTCCTCCCGTCACGACCTGTCCAATTTCCCTTTCCCCCGCCATCATTCCCCGCTTTCCCGCCCGGCAGTAGCGCAGCAGCTGTGCCACCGAGGGCGCCTCGGTGGCCGCGTACTGCCACCCGTAGTCCCAGCACTGGCCGTCCAGGTACATCTCCAAGTTCCATAGCAGGCCCTGGAGGTAGCCGCCGGGGTCCGACGCAGGCTCATCCCTATCCCGCCCTACCCCGCCACCATCCTCATCCCCATCCTGCCCTACCCCTCCACCAAAGTTGGCCTCGTTCCGATCCCGTTTCCTGCCCCCATCCCCATCCCCCCGGTCCACCGAGGCATCGTCACAGCTTCTCGACTCAGCGCCGTTGCTGGCGCTGTCCTTACCCTCGCGAGAGGGCCCGCGCGATGTAGCAGGGGGTGCGCTGCGAGACCGATTCTGGTTACCGCGGCCCTGCCTGCCGTTCATTCGGCGTCTACCGCGCGATGGTGATCGGCGCGGAGTGTAGTCGTCGGCATCCTGCTGGTCCCCATCACGGACTCCACCAGACGCGGCCGTGATGAGCAGCGCCTCGAGGAGGGGGCCGTTGAGGTGTCGGTCGGCCGTGATGATGGTCTGGCCGTGGAACGTGGGGGATGCCAGCAGCATGGCGTACCAGCGCCACACCTTGCACATGCTGAGGCCTTGCACCTGCCCAGGTCCATGGGGCGGGGTGGGGTTACGGGGTAAACTAAGTACTGGCACACGGCAAAGAGTACCTGCCCGGGTCCAAGTTGAAAACAATAATAAATTGATTCTCAAGCTACTGGGTTGGGGTAGTGGGGTTCAGAGTTTGTGGGGTCGTGGGAGGGGCAGGGTTCTGGGGGCAAGGAAGTACTTGCGTGTGCATGGCGGAGGTATGCCACGGTGTACAAGCTGTCTTAATTCCCCACTGCTATACAAGCGTACGTATGGTGCATACGATATTTGTAACTTTCGTGTAATTATTTTTGAATGAGATTAGCACAGTACTCCGTGGCATGCCCATGCGCATGACACGCAAGTACCTACTTACTTACTTACTTACTTACTTACTTACTTGCTTCCTTCCTTCCTTCCTTCCTTCCTTCCTTCCTTCCTTCCTTCCTTCCTTCCTTCCTTCCTTCCTTCCTTCCTTCCTTCCTTCCTTCCTTCCTTCCTTCCTTCCTTCCTTCCTGCCTGCCTGCCTGCCTGCCTGACTTACTTTACTTACATACATACTTACTTACTTGCTTCCTTCCTTCCTTACTTATACAAGCGTGATGCATCTATACACGCCCCAGCCCTGCCCCAAAGGGTACATCAAGTGTGTGTGGGTGTGCATCTGAGGATGACGTGGGGAATAGGCCCAATAAGGCGGCGGGCGCTGGCGACGGCAGGTGAGGCCCTGGGGCAGAAGGAAGCAACCGCAGCAGCAGCAGGCCACAGGGCGCAAGCTTGCATGCGCGGGTGATGGTCTTAGTTAATGGAGGCCAAGCAACTGAAAAGGGGGGGGGGGTAGGGGGGAGGGGGGTAGGGGGAAAGCACCCACCTTGGGCACGTGATCATCGATGCCTACATCACATGCACGCACCCTACTGCACACGCAGTAAGATGGCACAGACACGACATTAACTTCGTTCAGTGCATGCGCACACACCTTGGGCAGGTAGTCGTTGCCCCCGCAGAGGATGCACAGCACGATAAAGTCGTGCATGATGAGGTGGACTTGCGCGGGGGCAGCCGCGTGGGCCGGAGCCCTGCCACCCCTGGAGGCCCCTTCCCTCCATGCCCCCACCATGCTCTCATCCCGGCCCGCACCCGCCCTAGTAGCAGGGGTAGCGCTAGCAGCACGCGGTCCCCTCGCGCCGGGAGAAGCCTCTAATTCCATCAGGGCATCATCTGCACGATCAGTCGCATCGCTCTTGTCACGCGGCGCAGCTCTCTCGCGGCCATTTCCATAAAGGGCATCTTGTGGCACCCCACCGTCAGGGCCATTGGCCGTGTCTCCTGGCATCGGGTCGCCGCGCCGCTGCCGAGGGCCGACACGGGTCGCGGGCCAGGGCTGACCCAGCACGTCGCGTGCCAGCACGGAGGACAGCGCGGCGCTGGAGAAACAGAGCAGCTTGCCGTCGCTGGAGGCTAGGTGGGCGTGGCGGCGCATGGAGGCGGGGCTACCTGATGGGTTGGGGTCGAGCCAGTGGCGTAGGGTGGCAGGGGTAGGGCGGGGAGGGGTGTAAGGTGTTAGGGGTGGGATGGAGGGTAGGGGTGGTGGGGTCAGGTGGGGTGGAGGGGGTGGGGGCGGAGAGAGATGCGGTGTGGGGAATGGGGGCAGGGAAGACGAAAGCAGTGCCGTGGGGAAGACGGAGACAAGGCCATTGGGCGTGTGGAAGACACACGGCCGTGAGATGAAAATGCTCCCAAGTGCGGATGGCTGGCCTATATCTACTACTAGAAAGGCTTAATGTCCCCCCAGACAGGGGAGAATTCTTGCTGGTCACTATGGACGGATGGCAGGTCACCATAAAGACGCACCTCCCCTTGGATCACTTTACACATCAACGATGTCGTGACGGGCGGTGCCAGGGCCAGACGCAGGCTGTCGCTGTCTACAATAAGAACGACCGCTTTCAAGGAAAGGAAGGAAAGGAAGGAAAGGAAGGAAAGGAAGGAAAGGAAGGAAAGGAAGGAAAGGAAGGAAAGGAAGGAAAGGAAGGAAAGGAAGGAAAGGAAGGAAAGGAAGGAAAGGAAGGAAAGGAAGGAAAGGAAGGAAAGGAAGGAAAGGAAGGAAAGGAAGGAAAGGAAGGAAAGGAAGGAAAGGCCACTACAAGGGTTCACAATAACGGGCCCACCTCCCCCCGTGATGACGTAAACATCGCGGACGGGAGACGCCAGCGCCAGCAGCATCAAGTCACTGTCGCTGCCGATGATGGCGTGCGTGTCCGTGGGGAGCCAGCGGGGCCCCTGGCCCCTGCCAGGGTGGTGGATTCCCCGCTGCATGCGGCGCAGGATCTTGACCTCGCCCTCGCCCGGGACTGCGGTAGGCAGCAGTGAACAGGGCCCACGTGCACAGTGATGCGGCATACACGCAGAGCAGATGCCGAGTGAGGTGGCAGGTAGGAGGGCAGACTTGACACGAAGGCAGGGGAGAAGCATTATTAATATTTTTGTTCCTGTTCTTGTTATCAGTATCGTTGTTATTATTATTACTATTATTGTTATTATTATTATTATTTATTATTGTTATTACTATTATTATTATTGTGATCGCCCTCTCCTAGGACGGTCGGATGTGGGCTATATTTGACTAGACTGATAGTTCAGACTACCGCGCCCCCACTAGACCCCTTCTGAAAAAACCTACCCCGACTAAACTACCCCGACTAAATTAGTCGGGGGTTTTGTCGGGGTACACCGGTCGAAACGGCACGTTTCGCCCCTTCTGAAAACACGGACACGGGTCGGACGGCAGCAGGTAGCATGTGCACTCTGAGACCGCGTAAGTGGCCTCTGACGCCACTGGACGTATATATTTGACCTATGACTAGAGTATTTTTCAGTTCAGTTCAGTTCAGACCAGCAGAGTTGGTGCGCAAATCGGTACAGACGCCAGCAGGTCCAGAGGCGCACCCCGACGAAATTAGTCGGACCCCGACTAATCCACCCCGACTATTTTCCGACTAACGCGAAAATAGTCGGGGTAGATTAGTCGTGGTCCGATTACTTTCCCCAAAACGCGCCGCGCCAGGAATTTAGTCGGGGTAAATAGTCGGGGTTGGCGGTCTTCAGAAGGGGTCTACTCTCTCCATTGCGCACCCCCGCTTTCTTTCTCACCCCCCCCCCACAAACCTCCCCCCCCCCCATACACCATTTTCAGAAGAGACCTTCTTCCTCTCTCCCTGTCTTCTGCACACCTTTGCAACACTATCGCACACCCACCATTGGCAGAAGACACCCTTTCTCTCACGTGCACCCACATACCCCCCCCCCCCCCCCCCCCCCGCAGCGGCCTGCCCCCAGCTGAAATTGCCCACCCACCGTTGGCGGACGACACCTCGAACTGCACGCCCGCGAACTGCTTGCGCGTGGCCAGCCGCTGGCACGCGTAGTAGGCCAGTGCGTCGCCCAGATGGGACATGAAGCGGGTGCCCGGCGTGAGGCCCAGGGAGGAGAGGGAGTCGAGCTGCCGCCCCACGTCGCGCGCGTGCGAGCTGGCGCGCCGCTTGCGCTGCGTGATGATCTTGGTCAGGGGGGCGGGTCCGTCCATGCAGAGGACGACTGATTTCTGGTGCAGAAGAAAGACGATAGCATGCAGGGGGGGGGGAATGGGGGGAAGCGACAGGGGCCGGGGATGAGGGTTGAGTAGCTGGTTTACGCGGGGCTGTCCATGCGTTTAAGTGTCAGAAAAAATGAACCACACCCAGAAGACGACCTTTTCTTGATGCAAGTACAAGATTGCAGCATGCATCGGTACACAGGCCAGGTGGGATGGGAAGTAGCAGCAGTACTTAAATGTGGTCGTTCGTAATTTAATAGATGCACAGGACGAGCGATCTCTGGCGCTGAGGGGGTGGGTTGGGGGGCGCAGCGGGTATAGGCAGGTTTGGGAATGGGGTTTTGAATAGGGTCTGATGAGTTCCACAGTGGGTGGGCGACGAGCATTCATGGTAGCATATAACAGTATACTGCCCAGGGTGGGGAGGAGGCGCAATGCAGACAGGGGGGGTTATAATTGCAGGTTTCTGCAGACCGTGGGCACAGTCCGAGGGTGCACCGTCAAGGGCCCGGGGGGGGGGGGGAGGGGCAGTGGCGCCCAAGGATGTAGATAAGATAGGGGGACAAACGTAACTAAGGAGGGAAAATATATTCTCGCAGAAGCATCGATGATAGGCAGGGCAGTTAGGATGAATGACCGACAGTATACAAGACTATGACAACCAATGACCAGCCCGCCAAGGACAGATTGAGAATGTCAAGGAGACAACCAGCGCAGGCCAGAAATCGGGAGAATCCGGACCATGGTAGCTCGAGCCTGCCGTTATCGTGTCCGCGTGTTCGAGTCGTTCAGGATGATGAATATGAATGGTGATGGAAATGTGTAGCCTTGTGCATTGAAATTATGGCTGGCTTACGTGTAGAGCGACTAGATGACCTAGACGGTGGGGCCGGAAACAGCTTGCTTGATCAGGGCGTGTGTTTCGAGCCTAACTGGCCGGGAGTGTCTAGTGGTGAGCACCATTGCTGCGATCGCTCTCCCACCATTTACGAGGAAATACCCGCAAATGGAAAACCACTGAAAAGGTCTAGCTAGTCAGTCATGTCAAAAGGTCATGTCAATGTGATCACGTTGACATTCTGTATCCCGTTGACATTCAGTGGGAGGATGGTTGGAAACATATTTGAGATAATCATGGCAGATTGTGGAAGGAAGAACGACGAATGATTCAAGTTGCAAAGGTGATGGCACGATGGCTTGTGCAGGCTCACAGTGTACGGAGTGGCAACTCAAGCAGTGGTGACGAGCCTTCCGACACTTGCCGCAGCATGGAAGTCCTTCGCCCGAGATAGAGGAAGGCTAAGCTAGTACAAGTTCATGCACAACACAAGCAAATTAATACACATGGTCTACCAAGCGCACCAATGTTCGCGACAACGGTACTGCTGGTGGTCCAAAAATAAATGGTGACAAAACTTTGTTTGTAACATGGGCCAAACATTTTAAGCCCAGCCACGGAAAGAGCCTTTTATGCTAACCTCGAGAGAAGGTATAGGGTGTGACATCAGCTAGGCTTACCGCGGGGGTGCAGATACTGAAGCATCGGTCCAGTTCCTTGAAGATCTTCAAGTAGAACTGGGGTTCCGTCTTGGAGCTTCTTATGCTAGCATGCAGCACTGTGTTCTGCAAGACAAACCAGCAACCAGAGCAAGGCATAAGATTAGCCGGCACCAGTGTGAGACGGATATGCAGCGGCTCTGCGGATGAAACCATTGTCCGCTATCATGGAAGCAAAGGCAGATCTGGGGGTGCACGCGCAAATGCCTCATGGCAAATTATCTAGGGCAATTCCTAAGACAACCAAGGAGCGTGGTTGCACCCCAACCCACCATGTCCACATAGACGTGGTCATACACCGATGCATCTTGCATGGGCACGAACGCTTCCGTGAATTCCTCCAGCATCCATGTGTTAAAACCGCTGATTCCCATTTTTTGACGAAAGAAGAATGATGTATTTCAAATTAAGGGGAGTCCGAACTGCTGCAGAATTTACCAGGGCATAAGGAATCACTTAGGGAACAACCCTAGATTGGGATTATCTGTCAAGCGAAACAACTACGTTTCACCACACCATGTCTGCACTGCCAGGCTACAGGCCATGCAACTAAATTATGCCACATGGAAGCCCTGTATTAGTGCTAAGTGCTTACTTCCTGGAAAATACAGGCCCTGTTATTTAGACCGTCGGCGTTTAATATGTTTAGATACAGGCCCTGTTATTTATATCCTTAATTGCTCGTGGCACCGCAGACCGCAGACTGCGGACCACATTGGCAATTCGACATGTAACGAGCATCAAAGTGGCTCCTTCGTGCCTGTCATGTCTCCATTGTTGGCTTGACTTTGACGCTCGAGGCCACTAGTACTGCTCTAGGCTCATCGAGGAATCCCAGTCTTGGTATCGAATGTTATCGAGGAATCCAGTCTTTTGATCGAGGAATCCCAGTATGCATTATTTGGAAAAGCTGGAATTTGGATCTTGTGGTTCTAGTGAGCCGTTCAAGCTGGCTTCAAGTCTTCGATCTCAGTTCGCTCGAGATGCAAGTCTAATTATGACGAAGGGGCCTTCTTCTTGCAGCTGTACGCGACGTGCGCGCTCGCCGCTCGGCCTCAAATGGGGTTGACGAGTTCGTCAACCCCCCTGGCCTGCGACCCAGGTGACGAGTTCAGTATCATGGAACGTGCAGGATATAAGTATCTAAGATAGTCCATCTCAACTGTAAGACTCTGACACTAAAACAATTAGTGGGTACTATGTTACACTACCGAAATGCTGTTTTACGGGTGTAAGTGTGCATTTTCATCCAATTATTAACCAAAGATGTAAAATGGGTAATTAGTATCAGCTAATCCAAAAATTAGGGTATCCACGTGGAGGTTGGGCTGTGCCAGGTGATAGAATATGCCACAATGCTGTTCAAAGGTCCCCTCCCCGGATACAAGAGATCGGGTCCCGTTAATAAGGTACCGTAGTGGTCAAAATCACTTTGCGACAAACCTCTTTGCGAATCGACCTCGCAAACTACTTTTCATGGGCTTCATTTTGGGTCGCAAAGTTCAAAACTTACCGCGTCGCGCCTGCGCCGTGCCGCACGCAGACAGGTAGAACGAACGCGTGGCGCCAAAACTTTCGCGCCTTTTGTCACTTATCATGCGAAAGCCAAAGGTTTAGGCTTGTGCTAGGGTTGTACCGAATAGCGTTTTGGCTTGCCGAATCGGATACTCGGACCAGGGGGGTGCCCCGAACCCGATGCCGAATATATTTGGAGCCTCCCGATACCGATACCGAATATGTTCGGAGCTGAAGGGCCCTTCCCGAATCGAACACCGAATAGTTCTCCGAACTATTCGGACGCCGATCGAATAATGACGACAGTAGCTACTATAATGTATTAGGTAGATAACTTGTATCATTTATATTAATGAGACTTATATTAATTATTTTGTATCAATTATCAGGCGGAGCCAATTTTCGGAAGAACCGTTAGGTTCGCCAGAATTGGCGAAGCTTATAAGGCCGTACACGTGAGAAAACATAGGAATAGGGGATGAAAATCCGTCAATCCATCCATACATACATCCATCCATCCATCCACCGAATTTGTCCCGAATTTGCAAGCATAAGGGTGAGGTTCTTCCGAAAATTGGCTCCGCCGTAGAGTTTCAACGGGCAAGTTGCAAACACGCACGTTACTTGATATATTGAGATACACTTAGAGCCTTTCCACATATGGTGACGAATTAGTGCGAATTAGGAGGACTCGGATTGGTCCGGACCGCAGTTCCAGGCTCGAGGTCTAATTCGGCGCGGCGAATTAGAATGAATTAGCGGTGAATTAGTCGGGACGGGGTTTCCACATTCAGTTCCGATCCAACGGCGGCGAACAAGTTCCCGCCTTTTTGTGTGCATCATGGCACGTGCTTGACCCTAAAAGTGAAAACTGCACCCCGTCGCCCAGCATTACACGCCATAACCATCTGGCATCGCTGTGATTTTAAGCCTTGCAATGGCTGAGCCGCCGCCTGCGGCGCTCACGTTTAAGACGCAAGAAGATGTTCTTGAGGCCGAGGTGCGCGGCCAGATCACAGCGGCCTATGCCATACATTGGATTAGGCGCCTTAACGAACTGAGTCGAGGGAAGCGAGGAGGGGACGCGATGAGCGCCATCTAAGCAGTTGCTTGTCATGTCTATACGCCCGGGCATCTCATGATCTGTCTACCATGCACGCATTTTCCTTGGATGAATCAAACAGCTTTTGACATTTTAATGGCGACAATGAAGTCCGGCCACGACAATATAGCGTTGCTCAGAGCTTCGTTGCCGAGAAAGGTTTAAGAGGTGCTTTTTCCGGGCAGATAATGTAACTCTGCCTAGACCCCGGTAGCTTTCAGCACGCGCATATTGCTTGAGGTAAGCGAGCCACGACGCCTGCAGGTGCTCCTGCCGAGGTGGAGACCTCCGAGAGCACGTGGATTAGGCTCATGCGTCACAGCAGCATCGACCTTCATTCTCCTGGTGTACGTGGAAGGTCACTTTTCAGGATTAACATATCTGAATGTTGATTGCCTGTTCATTTTCCGTCAATTGAGCAGCGATTGAAACCATGAGCCATGCACGTGTAAGGTGCAGAATTCAGTTGATGAACCCAAGCAGGTAATGTGCAAAATAGATGAACCCAAGTAATATGTGCAGATGTTTCGTCCCACTGGCTGTGTGCTATTGCATGAACCGTGTAGGCCCTTGGCGTGTACTCACTTGCTGCAACCGTGCCCACAGCTGCTTGTCAATACACGCGGCAGGCACAACGACTTTTGCCGTGAGGTGAAACATTTAACTCCCCCACACCTTGCATTTTTCACTCTTTCTTTTCCCTATCCATCCTACCCCCCAGCACACACATGGCCACACGCCCACATACATACACATGCACATAAATGTTCACACACACATGCACACACGCACGCATACACACATGCACACATACACACATGCACACACGCACGCATACACACATGCACACAAACACACATGCACACACGCACACATGCACACATGCACACACGCACACATGCACACATACACACATGCACACATACACACATGCACACACGCACACACGCACACACGCACACATGCACACATACACACATGCACACACGCACACATGCACACATGCACACACGCACGCATACACACATGCACACATACACACATGCACACACGCACGCATACACACATGCACACATACACACATGCACACACGCACACACGCACACACGCACACACGCACACACGCACACACGCACACACGCACACACGCACACACGCACACACGCACACACGCACACACGCACACACGCACACACGCACACTCGCACACTCGCACACACACACACACGCACACACGCACACACGCATACACGCACACACGCACACACGCACACACGCACACACATGCACACTGTGACATACACATGTATGCACACAATATCACACACATGCACACACCCACGTGCGCACATGCACGCTAACACGTGCACACAAACATGTGCACACACCCACGAGCACACGTGCACATGCATACAAACGCACACAAACACAGGCCGACTTGCACACATGCGCCACACACATCAATCCATCACCAATAAACGGGTTGCTTGGACCCAACGACCTTCTTACTCGCCTGTCCACCCAATGTTCTGCCCATCCTCCCGCCTGCCCGCCTGCAAGTCTGCCACCCGCCTATCTGCCCACCCATCTGTCAACCTGCCTGCCTGCCTGCTTGTGTGCATGCCTGCGGGCCTGCATGTGCACCTGCGCCCATGCACCTATTATGCCCCCATGGCACATACATGCAGCCTAGCTAGTTGAGTGTCTCTAGGCACGCGCACATGGGTGGCTACATGGGCATTTGCCTGTGTCTTGGGCTGGGGCGTTGGGCTGATTAGTTCAAGAGTGGGCGGGAAGACGGTGGTATAATTGGGTGGGTAGGGACGGAGTGGATGGATGATTGGGGGGTTGGATGCGGGTGGGACTCAAGTTAGTGTTAAGTCCAATGTTGCCTATAGCATCAACAAAAATAAGCGAGAAAGCAGCCTAAATTCAAGGAGCCTACTTTTTGTAACATGTGCCAAACTGCAATTAATGGTTGCAGGCTCACAAGCTGCCAGATTCATAACGCACATGGAATGAATTGCATGGTTACAGGACAAGCGTGTGGTTGGAAATCTTACAATGCCTGGCAACGTCTCTTTCATGTGCCCACTGAGAACCGCTGTTCTTCGACACAAGAAGGCTTTGGCAAGCAACGAGCTTCGGCCAGGGCCTTCATTTCAAGGAACCGTGTGTGAAGCAAGAACTCAGGATTTACAAACAGAAACTATACCTAACTTTGCGACCTTCATGCAGTATGTCATGTGCATGGCTATGTAGTATGTGCCAACAATCACAACGAAAACGTGCGAAATTGCAAACATTGCCATGGAAGGGCAGGAGCCACGCACGCAGCAAATTAAAACGGTTCGTGAACCAGTCTGTCGGGCATAAAGACAGCAAAGTCTGGCCAGCAATAATGCAGTGCGATGCGAGACAAACTCGGTAAATATGGGCAGGCAGGCGCAGCTCGTCCTCAGCAGTGCTATCTAACGTGACGGCGCCTTATTTCCGCGTGCACGGTGCCGAACATGGCACTGGCCTGATTCCAGTTGCAGCAACGCCAGATGCCTTCCCGTCATAGAGCAGAGGCTTCACGTACGTCGCCATCGTTGGCTACCAATCGCTATGCTTCCCGTGATAATGCACTACGCGTCCGAACAAAATGTCGAGAAAGCAAACAATCTACACGCGAGAGAACTGGGCTGATAGCTTTTCAGTACTGGTTTTACCGTGCCTTCAAATTCCATTAGCTTACTTAACCATGGCTGACTAATTTTAGCTAACGCGATCAACATACACACTACACGATCAAAGGAATCACGGGTCATGTGAAATGTTGCACGGAAGTCCGCGTCCGTCATGACACCCCCTCGCTTTGCTGATTCCCAAAATCCACGTCCTGCGGCCCTATCATATGCCCACGGGCGACCGGGCTGCCACCCGCCTCGTCGGTCGTCTGGCTTGTCGTCCATTGCCATCCCCATCATCACTTGTGTGGCGGTTGCCATGTATTCCGCCTCGCGAGCCGCATTTTCCTGAATAATGCGTATCGCGGCCTGCTTCCTGCGTAGCTGCAGGTAGCGCACCAGCACGATGAGAAATATAACTATTAGTCTCGCGATCATGGCTACGCACTTTCATCCACTAACGCGCGGCAGCGATGGTGGCCGCACTGTCTTCCCGGCGTGCACGTGTTCCCCGCCCTTTTCACGTCGTGTTCCCCGCCCTTTTCGTGCATCGACAAAAAAAAAAAAATTAATTCTGACTGGAACTGGCCGGAACTGCTTTTTTCGAGTTCCAGGAGTTCCACCCCAGTTCCGGTCGAATTAGCGGTTAATTAGAATTACATTTCTAATTGGACGGCCCAATGTGGAAACCTCTAGTTCCGGAACCGACTGCCGAATTAGGACCCTAACTCCCCGGAACTGACGAATGTGGATTGTGGAAAGGGCCTTAGTGTTTAATCCGGCGGAGCCCATTTTCGGAAGAACCAAAGGTTCGAAGAAAGGGCGAAGCCAATTTAGTTGGAGAGGTGCGTGAGAAGGGGGATGCACGATTAGCGTTACCATTGGAGGAAACTTAGCCGACGGTGGATCTTTGTTTAAAGTTTTTGCATCTGCGGCTGTAGTGGTACGGTCAGTAGAAAAAGGTCCAGTTTTTTGGGAAACTTCAACCGGCGAGTAGACCATCAACCGAATTTCGGACAAACGGCTAGTTGTATTTTCTGCAAACGGCTAGTTGTATTTTCTGCAAACGGCTAGCATGCGCCAAAGCCCAGATTCCCAGATTCGCTGTCAAGCCTGCGTCCAGGTCCGCACTCCGGCTCGCCCGTCACGAAGGTGTCATCCTACCCTAGAGCGAAGCTTCGGAAGCGAAGCCATAAGAAAAAAAAATACCCTACCCTGCCCACCCATCGCTTCCGCCAAGGCTGCATGCCATTGAATTCGTCTGCACAGGCTGCATGCGATAGCAATCGGACTTCATCGGCAATTCATCAGATGAGAATGTTGAGAGGCATTCATCATTTCATTTCTTATGTGTCCATGAGCGTCCGGTCCGGCGGCACGTCTATTTGACTCGCATCTACAGGTGCGCTGAATCCGATATGTCCGATATGTTGCCTTGGGCGCCCTGACTAACATCAAGATTATAGGGTTCCTGAAGGGTTGCAGCTCTCTTCACGTGCTGTCATCAATTGATGTGCGTCTTCCTTCGTGCTGCTCATGACCGCATCGCATTTTGTAATGCATTCTTTATGGCATGTCGGGATTGCGTTTCATTCAGGCCATCCGCTATCGCGCGCCTGGATTTCCAACTACCCGCGTATATTCGCCGGTACCGTGGCCCCTTCGCCAGGCCCTCCGCGCGCGGGCCATGTACCACGCACCTTGAGCTCACATTTTCCGTTTAAAATATACCGAGCCTCCCGCAGAACGGTGCGTTGTGCCATCCGCGCATTCAATGTCTTCTTTTGCTTCGTTACCATCCTTTTTTTCATTCCCAGCATTGAGTTAGTTAGGGGAAATGCTGCTGGAATTTGCAACTTCTCAGGCTCAAAGGTGACATGCAAGTCTATTGATAATACAATGTCTTCTTTTGCTTCGTTACCATCCTTCAATTCATTCCCAGGTTTGTTGAATTAACAACCTGCCTTGATTCAATTATGCATCAGCGGTAGACAAGAGGGTGTCAATCTCAATTGATCTCAGTGCATATAGGGAAAGCCCATGTTAGAGTCATCTTCAAGGCTAGTCAACTCACAATTAACTGACACTACGCCCAATTGGTGTCGGACTTCAGTTGGTCCTTCTCGTTCCACGTCACAATGAATTAAATAATTGAACTCGTGCTCAGTCCTGGTGGGTAGTCACGTGGTATTCACCCCCGGGGCCGGTGAATGGATGGGTGGGCCGGTGCACACTGTCCGACCGGATTATTAAATCTATAGCAAGGAGCCCGACACTACTTAGGAAAAGAGACAGCAAACGCGGATAACTAATTAATTACACTCGTGCTCCCGTTAATTAATTAACGTGCTCCCGTTGGGGAGTCACGGATCATTAAACGCGGATAACAATCGTGCACGTCATAGGACAGGATGAGCCTGACTAAACTGTTACCAGGCGGCAGGGGCGTAGGTTACATTAGTTTAGCTAGGATTTTGTAGGTAGTTTTTTTCGCGGCTCCGCTACAGTATCCATGACCCCCACCTGTCCATGGAACTGACGGACTGATATGTGCTACATGTCCTCCCAATGTTATAATTGAATTTGACGTGAAAGTTACAACGCACGTTAACATTTAATTTAACGTGATAGTTACAACGCACGTTACTTTATTTAATTAATTTTATTTTTTAAAAGCAAAGCACCTACTGTCACGGAGTTTATGACCATCCTTCTCCAACTTCACCTCATCTGCCTGGGTGGTTATCGCTCCTAACGGGGGGGGGGGGGGCGGCGGCGTGGCGTGGCGCGGCGCGGCGGGGTGGCGGGGCAATACTAACTCTAGAACTAGACTGTTCTTCCGAAAATGGGCTCCGCCGACGAAAGTTTTAACGTGAAAGTTACAACGCACGTTACTTGATACTTAGACGAGCACAGTTGCCTTCCCTGCATTGTGCATTCAGCTTTTGGGCGTTGGCCTAACTCTGAGTCGGCGGAGGCATGACCGCGCCAGCTGGTGAGTGGAGGCTGGAGGCTGCGCCGCCCGCTAGTAGGGATACTACTATTCGATATTCGGAACTACGAATATATTCGTCGAATAGTAGGGTGTCCCGATTTCGATACCGAACATATTCGGAAGTAGAGCTTGCCTCCCGATACCGATACCGAATATGTTCAGACGGACAGACCGTTCGCCGTATACTGAACATATTCGGTGTTCGGTTCGGTATTCGGGGGATATTCGGTATTCGGAACACTATTCGGTACAACCCTAGCTTGTGCAGCCATGCACGTTGTCTTGGCACGATGGCAGAAGAGCGGGGAGGCCGGCAGGCCAGCAGGCAGTCAAGCCTACTGGCCTATAAATTTACAACATCGAGTACCTGCCAGTTGCCACTGACCATAAACAAGTCGATGGGCTCGCAAACCTAAAACTTTGCCTTCATTTTGGGTCGCAAACTATAAATTTCACCCTGTTTTGGGGTCGCAAAGTAGGTTTGTCGCAAAGTGATTTTGACCACTACGGTATGTACCGTTTGGCAGCAAAAATATCTATTAAGTACCTTTTGCTGTCAGCCACGCAGATCCGCGCACAAGCAACAGCGCAACTTGGACCTGACGGTGACGACATCGACTCGTCAAGATCAAATTCCCGCTATGGCCGTCGAGTACGCGATGCGACTCATGCAAGTCGATTTGAGCTACTCGCGGCAGTCATCGAGGCGGGAGCTGAAAACTGTAACATCTTCCTCGGCATTGCCTTGCGCATATCGGGGCTTTGACAAGTGTTCATAAGTGTGCAACATGCCCGGCAAGTCCGGAGGTGGCTTTTCCTGAACCTCTCTAGTCATGCGAATGCCGCCTCCCTGTTTCCTGGTCCTGGCGGATATAGGTTAACTGCCCATGGGGTTGCCGAATGTGATTGTTATCGAATTGCCTATTTGCTTGGTGTGACGCTCAGAGTCGAATGATGTGGATGGTTCATTTTGAGGCTTGAGGCGTACTTGGGCACATATCTGCAAGCAAGACGAGAAATTGGCGGATAAAGTTTAACGGGTGATTCTTGTTTGTAGAACCGCACATGCCATCGCCACTAGTAGTCGACCCAAAGGTTGAAATTGGCCATGATGGCGATGTGAGCCACCATAGTGATGACGATGTAAAGGCTGCGGAAAGGAAAGCCGGACGGAAAAAGGTGCGCGGACGCCGTGCGGGTGGTCGAGCGCGCCCGCGGCAGACGGACGCGGCGGCCAGCAGCGGCTCGTCCGACCACCAGCAGCGTGCGCCGCAGACGGAAAGCGGGGATAGCTCGACATCCTCATCCGAGTCAGAAACAATGTGGCTGAGCTCCGAGCAAGTCGAGGATACGTCGAGCCAGCGGCACATGTGGCGGATCAGCAATCGCGGCTGCAGCATTGGCCGACGGGAGCGAAAGATGCGTCTGGCCGCGAAGCGGGCGGCCAAAGCTGGAAACGGCTCCACCGCTAACGACACCTGCTCGAGCCTTGGAGCCCATGCGCCAGGTGCGGGCGCCAATGGGAGCTCTCTTGGGGCGCGGATGAACGGGCACGCGTCGCCATCGGCTACAACGGGGGCAACGAATGGGGACGCAATGTGCGTGGATGATCTGCATGGCACCGATGAGCCTGGAGTTGAGGGCATGCACGCTCCCGCATCATCTACGGTGATGGTGGGCAGCGGAACCATCTAGGGCAACGTTTGCCTTGCGGATCCGTAGGGACTCGTGGGTCATGGAAACGTGAATCGACCTCCCGGATGCAGTCCTTGGGAGAGGAAAGGCGGCGGGGTGTTTTTTTTTGGCATGGCCCTACAAACTAATGGAGGCGGCCTGCTCCCCCTGCACTGGTGGGCAGGGTGGCTCGTGGTTTTTGCTTCGCAGGCAGCCGTCCGGGTGGTCGTTACGTTTGTATGGCGGCAGCCCCTCCTGAGACATCCGCCCCGCCCCCCTGGTCCAGCGGCAAGACATTTTCCCTGGAGCCAAGCGCGAGTTGTGGTGTACGGGTCGTGGCGCAACGGTCGCATGTACTGCGGGTCGTTCCACCCGAGACGGCTCCCGCGGGTCGCCACCATGTGGAGGCGTGCGCAATTAACTTGTGAATGCGTCACCTGGCCGTGAATACGTCACCTGGGCTGGTCCTACCCCCTACCGTGTCCCCATCTCTTGCCTTTGGGTGCGCGCCTGCCGACGACAATGACAACAACAACAGCAACATGTTGAGGACCGGGCCGCCCCACACCCCTCCCGTGCCCCTGTGGGCTGCATCCTGTGCCCCCCTGGGCTCGCCTGCACTACAGTCTGGCACCACGCGCCTCCACGTGCCGCGGGCGTTGCAAGAGAGCCCACTTTTCTTATCAGGGGGCAAATGCCATGCCTCCATGTGAGCGCGCCTACACAACCCTGTGCCCGCGTGCTCCCCCATGCTCTACTGCCCCCCCCCCCCATCAAAATTTATGTTTGGGAGGCGTCGACCGTCGCTGCGTGGAT
Organism: Mesostigma viride; assembly: GCA_009746045.1. Taxonomy (NCBI): domain Eukaryota; kingdom Viridiplantae; phylum Streptophyta; class Mesostigmatophyceae; order Mesostigmatales; family Mesostigmataceae; genus Mesostigma; species Mesostigma viride. Next base: position 95,746 of record RPFO01000587.1, on the reverse strand, counting down.
GAGTGTGTGGCATGCCACGGGGGCCAGCGTCATTCAAGGGGAACGAATCACGCCGTGGAGTTGCTGCGTCAGAACCCTTGCGACGGCAGCCAGCGTGTTCAATGCTCCCGCGTGTCGTCTGTCTACGCCATGCGCGCGTATAAACTGAGCCATCCCCAGAGCTTGCTGCCGCGTGCGTTAGGTCCCAGCACATGCATGGGCATGGCTAAAGATACCCCCCAAGCCCCGCTGCCAGGTCAGGAGCCTGGGTGTATCCGCCCCGCGGTCGCTCGATTCTCGCACCAAAGCCCTTGTACGCACCCCCCCGTGACGGCGACTGTCATGTGGCGGCACGCCTGGTATCTTCTGACGGCTGTCACGCACGTGTGGCCAACGTGCCGTCTGCCGATGGGCGATGGCGTGGCCCTTGGCGCCCCGAAAGGCAACCCCTTTTAGAAAGGGGTGGGTGTCTGAGACCCTGCTCACACTGTAGCTTCACTTGGCCAGCCCTGTACAGGGGTTGTTTTCCAACCTTCAAGGGGTTGGTGTAAACGTCGCCTAACGGGAAGGCCAGCGAGGCGTGTGCGTGCTCCGGCAGAGGGAAGGGGGAGGCTACCCCTGGGGGCTCACGTCGGTGCCTCAAGTCACACGCCCCCCCCCCCCCAGCGTGATGGGGGTGGGTGGCGTTATTGCAGTATGGGGGTGGGCCTCTGTTCGTGCCTCCCTCGGAGAGGCACCCATGTACCCTCTGCTGTGGGCGACAAGGGTCATCCCCGTTCCTGGCTCCCATCGCGAGCAGCATGCATCATGGTTGCACCTTCTTGCGCACGCCCGCGCTCGTGAGCGCAGCAGCCGCGTGTGCATTCATGGGGCGGCGGAGGTCGGTCGCTCCTTGCCCACCGTTGCCCACCGAGGGACCTGCAAGCTCCTCACGTCCTTCATGCTCCTCACATGCTTGATGCTCCTCACGCTTAATGCATGGGGAGGTCGCAGCGCTTCATGGGGCGGAGGAGTTCGGCATGGCGCCGTCGTCGAGTCCTGTACAGCCGGGGGTGATGGCGTGTCTGGGTGGAGCCGCTGCTGTCGGTGCTGCAATTGTCGCACGGCACCGCTGGCTGATCCTCCCCATCAATCTGGCCCCCGGTGATGCCGCCCCTGTGCTCCACGACAGCCCTCCCTCATGGGCCGTTGGTGCCCTGTGACTCTGCCAACAGAGGCACGGGAATGCATGAACAAATGAATGGCCAATGATTGGCCACGGGCATGGATGCATCAATGAACAAATGAATGATTGGCCGGTGGGTGGCGGACAGGAAAGCGCAGTACTCGCGGCCGCCCGCTGCTGGCAGCGCGTTGTGCCCCATGAACGCAGGCCAGTGGCCTAGGTTCACAAGGACAGCTGAGTGTTTGATTGCACTTGGTCACGTTTGCTTGCACTCGTACGTGGTCATGGCCTGCATCCTTGGGCATAACAATAAGACAACCAGCATATGCATGCATCGGAGGGCAAGACCTGCCTGGCAGCATGCTGCTCGGTCGCCTACCTGGCGGCCATGCGGGGAGCTGGGGACATCTCCGCTTCTATTCGAGTATGCAGTACCGAGGGGCTTATTCGCGAATCCAGCGGTGAAGCGTTGGTGGACCAGTGGACCATCATAGGGGGTCGCCATTATGGGCCATGCTGGCGGCGCGTGTGGCTGTAGGTGCCATTGAGGGCCATGCCGGTGGCGCGTGTTGCCATAGGTGACGTTGAGGGCCATGCTGGTGGAGCGTGTTGCCGTAGGTGCCGTTGAGGGCCATGCTGGTGGCGCGTGTGCCCGTAGGTGCCGTTACGGGCCATGCTGGTGGCACGTGTGGCCGTAGGTGCCGTTGAGGGCCATGCTGGTGGCACGTGTGGCCGTAGGTGCCGTTACGGGCCATGCTGGTGGCACGTGTGGCCGTAGGTGCCATTGAGGGCCATGCTGGTGGCGCGTGTGCCCGTAGGTGCCGTTACGGGCCATGCTGGTGGCACGTGTGGCCGGTAACGCTGTTTGCGGTTGGACTATGGCGTGATATCGGGTATCCCGGTGGGCCCAGAGCAAAGTCCAGTCCACAGCATTTGCTGCGGCACAGTGTGATGTGGTCGCTGGGTGTGTGGTTGGGGAGGATGCATGCCCCTGGTGGAGTGCCAGATGCGGACATTTCAAGGGGGGGGCAGGAAGGTTCTGTTCGTGGCCTTGGGGTTTACGTCCCCAGCTGTCATGGACAGATGAGTCCTCCATTAATGCGCTGCAGTCCAAAGTGTTGGGAGGGTTCCTGGTTAATGGCGACCCTCGTGGGAATGCATTTCTCTGTCCTGGCTAGGACGTGCTTCCGTGTCCCTTTTTTAGTTCGCCTGGTACAGTCTGGGCAGCTTAGCGGCTTTGGCCGTTTGTTTGGCCAATTGCGTTAAATTTTTCCGTGGATGTGTTGCTCAGTTGCAGTTGCTTTAGACTTATGACCAGGCCAGAGTTCTTTCTGGAGTTGAGACTTAAGAGTATTGGCGAAGGCTTTTTGCACAACTTTTTTGTGGTCACGGTTTGGTGGTCTTCCGGGAAAACTTTTTCCTGTGGTTGTTACAGAAGTGGGTGCTGCTAAGTAATCATTCTAGTTAACGATTTATTGGCCATGTACACAGGCCAATCATCGTTGTGAAACTGGTCGGCCGCTGTAAAGTTAGCAACTATGGTTTGCAGTTCTTTGCTGCCATGAGACAAGGTTAGCTAGTGCAGCTATAGGCCAGAAGTCTGTAGAATCTGGACCATGGTTGCTCGAGCCCATGCCGTTAAATTAATCTGCTGAACCCCGGAACTTACAGAAGCAGGCCCCATATTTTTAAGTAATTTTGTGACATCAGAACTATATTCTTTAGGATCTCCAATATAAGCGTTAGCCGTAATATTCTTCACTTTACCGCCTTCAATATTAGGAATAGAGTATTGATCCAGTTTATTTTTTATGTTATCCATGTTTAGGATGATGGGGATGAATGGAGTTGGAGCTGCATGTAGCCTTGTACGTTAAAATTATGGTTGACTAACATTCACAGCCAGACCTAAATGGTTTAGCTAAGAAAGCAACATCACATGAAGTGAGACAACTCACATCACATGATCATATGCAACATCTGATCGATCACATTTACAAACTACATGAACTGACTTACAGTAGTACATGAACTGACTGATAGAAGCTCCGTATGACCATGGCGGCCGACAGAGTCTCGGTTAGTTGTCAAGTATGGAGCACGTTTTCCGGCTGTCGCACTTCAATGCGATATGGCCCGGCTTGCCGCACCGGTGGCAGTGGACGTGGTCAAACTCACATTCGGCACCCTTCAAGCACGTGCGATAGTTGTGAAAGCGGCAAATCTTGACGCCGTTGGAAGCGTACCGCGTCGGGTAGTAGAGCGGGTACTTTGGTTTGGGCAGGTCATATTTGGGAAGTGCGTATTGTGGCTCCTGGGATGCACCCGTGCTATCCCGGCTCAATTCCTCACCAGCAGTCACTGTAAGGTCCCCGGCGGTCACTGTAGTCTCTATACCAGTCACCGTAGGGTCGCTAGCTGTCACTGCAGGGTTGCTATCGGACACCGCACAACTGCTCGCCACCGCATTGGGGTCATAAGCAATCCCATTGGAGTCACACGCAACCGCACCGGCACTGCTAGCGGCAACTGCTGGGTCGCCCCCCAAGCCCGTGACGTGTGCAAACAGCTGGTCCCACCACACCTCGTCCCCAGGCACATCCACCGCGCTGGTCCCGGCAAAGAACCCAGCCAGCCACGTGCCATGGCCCAGCCTCGTTGCGCCCGCCTCGGCGCCACTGCTGTCATCTGTTACAAGCGGCGCGGCCCCACCACCACTTGCATCTGACACACACGGGTCGCCAACACTGCCACTGGCATCCATCACAGCTTCCCCCACTGCGACCGGGTTGGCCCCACTGGCGTCTGACACAGGCGGGTTGACCCCACTGGCATCTGTCACAAGCGGGTTGGCCCCACTACCGCCACCGGCATCCACCTTCCGGCGGTGGCCCTTGATGCACGTGACCGCCGCCTTCAATAGCTCGCGGCTCTTGACCACAATGGTCGCGGGCGCCAGATGTCGCTTGACAAACTCCACCGTGGGCACCACCTGCGCCAGCTGGCGGTCCCCGCCGATGTCTATAAATACCGAGTCGCACCCGCGCGCCAGCTCGGTGATGCGCGCCGGGTTCTGGAGGATGTCAAGGCACTCAAAGGGTATGTGGGGGTACTGCCGGCGGGCTGACTCCACGAGGTCACGCGCCAAGTCGACCCCGATGACCCGCCCGCAGTGCTGCGATAGAATGTGAGTGGACACGCCGTAGGACGAGCCGAGGTCGAGGACAAAATGGTGGGGGGCCACCTGGCAGCGCGCGAGGTGGCGGTAGTTCTCGGTGTCGCCACAGATGATGACGAGGCGGTCGCCCATGACCACCTGGTGGGGGACGATAGTGAAGGTTGCAGGTGGAGGAATGACGGTGCGGGGTTATTCCTCTTCGTATCTTTTATCTGTGGGGCGGTGCTGAGGAAGACTAGGAACATGCATGGGCACGCAGTGGGTCTGTTAACAGTCCACGTCTTGTTAAGGTGGTGGGAATGGACCACAAGTGTAAAGGGCGGTCACCCATGACCACCTGGGGGTGGTGGCAGTGGTGGGAGGTGGCATACGGGTGGCTGGGCACGCAGGTTTGGGAGCCACGGGCGGGGTGCAAGGGCGAATGGGCATCACTAGATGGGCGGGCATGGCCATCCAGGAAGGCCAGGGGCATCAAGTGGGTGCGGAGGGAGGTGGCAACCTGGTCCGCAAATTGGTTGGTGAACACCAACCATGAGGGCAGCACGACGAAAACACAGGCAGCAGAAATAAACCCGAGGCACGCTGAAGAGCGACCCTGCTGCAGCTATTAGTAGCAATCTTGGCAAACACATCATCCCTGAGCTTGCATGAATGCGTTCGGTTGCAATGGTCATGGCCCAAGGACTGTTGAGGTGCGGCACACACGTTATTGATTACATTGAACAATTAGTTCCCCAAGGAGGGCCATGGAGCCAATATTTCACGGTCACGTGACTCTAAGCCTGGATGCAAGTACCGCCCTGGCTGCTGCTGCGCGGGCACGGGCCCACAATATCCAGAACTGGGATCTATCTAGCTGCTCAGGGGCATGCATGGTATGTAGCACATCCCTGTGGCGCGCGGCAAGCTTTACCTTGTTCAAGCTTTACCTTGTTCACACGGCCCGGCCGTACGTGGTAGGTGGCCTGGTTGTCATGATACAACACAGGGATGCGGCCGTAGTGGGGGTGGCCGGGGTCTTGGATGACACCGCCCAGCGCGCGCGCACGACCTGGGGCCACCACAGGGCCGAGTTAAGAGGCCAGGTGTGCACGGGTATGCATGACAAGGAGTGGAAAAAGACGTAAGCGTAGTGGAGAGCATGCCAGGTAGCGTGAGACAAAGACATGGCATGTGCGTGCCCGGGGGGGGACGTATAGGCCCAAATCCTGGGCCAAGTAAGGGTACGCTTCCAAAGGAATGGGTAAAGGAAAGGCCCAAGGAACCTGCCAAGGAATGGGCCGGGCGATTTGGCCAAAGGGACTTGCCATGTAATGGGTCAGGGAAAGGGCACACATCTCAATGAGGTGAACACACGAGAAGCATCAATGCTGACTTGGTTAAGTGATTTCAACTAGACACACGTCTCTGTTTGGAGGCTGTGGAGCGATGTCAAGGGCTCTCAAGTCCGTACGATGAAAGAAAAATAAAATAAAAAGTGGGGTAATGTGGGCCAGTTGACCGTCCAAGTGGGTCAGCACAGCCGTACCGAACTAATCGAGAATCAGGTTATATTAAAAAATAAGTAGCTGATGATGAGCATTGGCTAAACTACATGCCACTGTTAAGAAACCACCAGCAGATCGGCCAGCTGGGTCGGGGTCACTGTGGGTGTCTTCTCCATACCTTCCCCCCTATGTTTGCCATCACCATATCTTCCCCCCTATGTCTGCGCCCCTAGGTGCTGGAATACACAGTGGTGTGCAGGTGCACATTGTGCACCCAGAGCAAGTGTAGTTTACACTCTACCCTTGCAGGAAGTAGCCCATAGTGTATTAAAAGCCATATTCCTCTTCTCAGGGAAGTGTGCTGCATTTACTCCCAACGGAGTTATGTTACAATTCAATTCAATTCAAGTCACTGTGGGTGTCCATGCCCTGGGGCATCGCGAATGCGTTACTCCACAACGATTGTAGCGGGAAGGGGTGTGATATGGTAAAAATAGAAGACTGTTCTGTAGTACGGGTAGCGAGATAGATAACACCTGGTGTACAGGCATCACGAAACAGGCGGACGCAGTTCACGAAAAGCAGTTATTATAACGAAGGTAGACTATAAATTCCTAACCAGTCATGTGGTGATCCAGGGAAGCGCGACCAAGGTCGCAAATTAAGAGGGCCACCAGCCTTAAAAACGTCGGTGCGGACACGCGGCGCTCACCGGTGTTCTTGTTGGACCGAAGCACGACGAACACCTCATCGCCCTCAGCCACGGGTTCAGGTCTCACCGCCGAAAATACGACGAACTTGTAATTGGCATGTGCTTTGGCCAATTGTTGGGGTAGGGCTGGCAGAGTCCCTAGCGCGGCAGCCGCCACGTCGCCCATTGAAACACCCGCTTCTATATGATAGCCTGCGATTCGAGAATGCCAATGAGACTGTAACACCGGCTTCGCGCGCACAAACCAACGTCTCTTCAACGAATCCAAAGTAGCAGCTTACGAAATGTGGTAGCGAGTCACGTACATGCACCTGTTAAGAGTAACACAGCAACAAGAACGCCTTTGTATGACGAACAAGTCAGCTGTCTGCCTAGCAGTGCAAGCAACTTAAATCAAAGGTGAACCAGCAATATCAACTTCGACGGAATTTCATAAACGCCGCCTCAGGGCTAAATAAGCGTGCCATCGTGTCTAGGTGCTGGCTCCTGCCGATTGAACAAACTACTAAAATGCAGAACACGATGCATGCGGAAGAATGATAATTGCTTCGCGTAACTAGTACCTCATGATTATATTATCATAGTAGCAAGGACTGGAGGAATGGTGTCGGCTACGCCGGCGTAATAATTTTTATTTTTTGGCCATCGCGACTGGGCGATTTTTTTCTCCGCCAAACTTCGGTGCGGCCGGCAGCACCGAAGAGATAGAACAGGCGCGAAGTACCTACGAATGTTCGAATCTGGTATCGTACCAAACCATTAATGTATCTGCTAACTAGTGCATGATACTTACCTTAGTATTTGACGAATCCTTGAGAACAGCCATATCTGAACCAACAGGAATTGCGGAGAGTGGTGTTCTTTATTCCCGATTCCGTCCATGCCGCCGCCCTTTGCACAGGCATGCAAACTCCTGCAAAGCGCGATGCACCGGTAAATCCATTGGCGCGAAAGCGCTTGAAATTTGAGCTCGCCCTGCTCGCGCCAAAAGCAATGGGACGTCGTTCAAAGTCGTAACACTGCGCGCTGCCATTGAAAGAGTTTAGCAACCAAGGGGCCATTAGAAAGCTGAGCAACTACAAAGACGATTTGATTCTTAGCCCAGTACTTTGGCCACCATGGCCAACCTAATTTCCCACAATGCCATTGCCAAGCTCGGAAAGGATAGCGATATTACGGGACTTGTGTTCCAGGTATTTTGTGCCTCTGACTTTGTTTCAGCTCAATTCGGTCACTTACAGTCCACAGCAGGCGCTAACCTTGCTTCGTCAACGTTGGTTGGTTGCTGCAGGTCCTCGACGTCACCAATTCACAAAGCAGCGCTGGACGACCCCAAATCAGGTGTGTCTTCCGTTTCCCTGCTTTCGCAGTTGATGCCAGGCCTTAGCAGTGCACTGCAGCAAAGTTTCAATTGCACAATCATACGTCTTACGCGGCCGAGACGACTCGGCAGAAGCTAATTACAGAAATCCACATTTAATTCACGAGAAGGTTCACGAGAAGGTCTATCTTTGCTTCACTCCTGCCATGAAACAAACCTTTTTTCTTTTTTTAACAGGGTTAAGCTCAGCGACGGGACCAAGCGCTTGGACACCGTGTTCGGGCCATGCCTGAAGGACATGGTGGATAACGGCGAGTTTGAGGAGACCGGCGTCATCCGGATTAAACAAGCTCAGCTGAACGAGAATGCTCATGGGAGCCTGTACGTTGATGAAATGGCAACGCCGCTGCAAACCCGGTCTGCCAACCCCTTTTTAAAAAATCCTGGAATAAAATGTTAAATGGAAATCCTGCGTGTTGAGGTCATGCTGTATCAAATCTCCCTGATGCGTTTGGCTGCAAATTACCTGTCAAATGCGCCCTAAGCTGTCCTTTCCTTGATAATAGGGTTCCCTCTTTGCAGATGCAGCAACTGCTCATGTATCCTCCCAACGGACGCATGTTTTTAAATGAACTAATTTGGTTAGATATCCCTAAAACAATACCTGGTTAGATATCTCTTCTTTAGCCATTACTTCATGATTTCCTTGGGAGCTCCTTGTGCATGCTTAGCTATCAGTGAGAGAAGCTAGGGCCCGCTCTCTCCTGTTCGTTGTGCATAGGTGTTGAATATTTGTACCCACGTGACGCAAGTCACACTGCCACCCTTGGCTATATTGTTTACCCGACTGGCCCTCGGCTATTTATGTCACCCCATTCGCCCCCGCCCCCCCCCCCCGTTCCCCCCCCTCCCCCTCCGTGCACCAGTGTCATGATTTTGCTTGAGGCTGAGGTCGTCTCCCGTTCCCTTGGGGCTGTCATCGGCAATCCCTCGACGGCACCCGCGGCATCCGCGGCCGTGAAAGCAGAGGCCAGCAATAAGAGCAAGGCGCCCGCTGCCCCCGTGGCGGAACAGACACCCATCGCCAAGAAGCCACGTCTCTCGGACGAGTCTCGGCCCAGGTATGCTAAAAAAACAAAGGGGTTGATAAGCACACATCAAGCCTATGCCCCACACGTTGAGCCCATGCCCCACACGTTGAGCCCATGCCCCACACGTTGAGCCCATGCCCCCCACGTTGAGCCCATGCCCCCCACGTTGAGCCTATGCCCCCCACGTTGAGCCCATGCCCCACACGTTGAGCCCATGGCCCAAATTTGAGCCTGTGCGTCACCCAAGGCTCCCCTCCCCCCCTGCATCCTGTGTCCGCCTGCGCTCGGTCGTCTGCCCGTCGCACACACCCGCAGTCTGCCCAACGTAACATCCCCCCCAACCATGAATATTCATTGATTCCCCGTAGAAGGGTTGCTTCCCGCCCACCATCCAGTCCACTTCTAGCGTCCACAACCTCACTGGCATCTGCCCCCTGACCCCCAGCCCCCAGCCTGTCCAGCTCCTCTAATGTACTATGTTGCATTATCGACACGTATTACTTCCCACCGCAACACGCTCGCTGTTGGCATCCTCCTGTGGCTCGTCCCCCCTCCCCACCCCCCCCACCCCACCCCACCCCACCCCCCGCGCCCACGAAACACGGTTCCTCCCATTAAGAGGGGCACCTTGGTTCCTGCCCACCCGCAACCCATCCCCCTCCCACTCATATGTTCATTGTCCCCCCCCCCTATGCTCTGGCGTCCTCTCATACACTCTTGGCGTCCGACCAACCCCAGCCCGTCCACCTCCACCCGCCTGGCGTCAAGCCGCCGTGTACAGCCGATTGAGTCGCTCAACCCCTACTTTGACAAGTGGACGATCAAGGCGCGCGTGACGAGCAAGGGGGACCTGCGCAGCTACAAGAACGCGAGGGGGGAGGGGCAAGTCTTCAGCGTGGAGCTGACGGATGAGCAGGTAAGGCACGCCTACTGCACTAGTGTTCTGCGGACCGACGAGCAGGCAGCGTGATCATAAATCACACGAGCGCGATGGGGGGGGGAAGGGGCAACTTTTCAGAGTGGAGTGGACGGATGAGCAGGTGATGCATCCCTACTGCACTAGTGTGCTGCTTATCAATGAGCAGGCAACACCGTTATATCATGTAAACCATGCACTTACGCCCCCATCTCTCCTCGCATTGCCCTTCGCCATCCGCCCACGCTCCCACTGCCCTAACTTCCATACCACCCCAATGCCGCCATCGCCCGGGACACCCTCACCGCCCTAACCCCCCCTGCTGCTCCAACTCGTCTTCTTCCCCCCCCCCCATTGGGTCGGCTGCCATGCACGCCCCCCATTGCGTTGGCCCCTCACCAGCTTTCTTCCCCTCATGTGCAAGCGTGGTTCCCCTTGCCTGTGGTTTGCCACGTCCACAGGGCACCCAGATCCAGGCCACCATGTTTCGTGAGGCGGCCGACAAGTTTTTCGAACTGCTTCAGCTGAACAAGGTAAGGGTTGTGTGTGTATGTTACGTGAGCGCCTCCTATGCACACAGTTGCACTTCATAAGCATTCTATACACATAGCCACACTTCATAAGTACATTATGCACATAGTCGCACTTCATAAGTATATACACATAGCCACACTTCATAAGTATATACACATAGCCGCACCTCATAAGTATATTAGGTTTTCCGCTGCTGCAGCTCCACAAGGTGACTGGGAGGAAACCGTACCTTAGACATACCATGCATGAATACATTTTGTGAATTTACTCAGATGTCGACTATGTAAGCGTCGGTTGTGCGTATTTTGTATGATGCCTATCATAAATAGGGCTGAATGCATTCATTGAAGATGCACGACTAGGTGAACTGATGACGACTAGGTGAATTATGGGTGTGCATATTTACATCATAGTGGTACAGGTGCCTTTGTGGAGCAGGTGTAGTTTACATGCTATCCTTGCAGGAAGTAGCCCAGAATATATTAAAAGCCATATGCCCCTTCTCAGGGATATGTGCTACATGTACTCCCAACGGAGTTATGTTCCTAATTAATTAATTAATTAATGAATATTTACATGAACGGGAATGAGGTCAAACATACTCAATACTATAAAGGTGGTGCTGTGGGAAGGGAGCAGACGGATCCCGTGCGTCACGCCTTCCCTTCCCCCCACCCCCACACCCACGTTTTGGAGTATAAAACCTCGCACATTAACTTTTTAATCCTCCTTGCCTCTGACCCTGCAAACCGCCTTATTTATTCTCCTTTATTATGTTTGCCCGCTGGTCCGCTTCTCCATCCCCTGGCCCTTCCATCCCCCCCTCCCCCTCCTACTTTCCCCCCCCGTCCTCCTTCCCCCCCCCCCCCCCTTCCCTTCCCCTGGTCGCCCTCCCCCTCCTTCCACCTGCTCTCTGCCATCGCCATCTCTCATCGCCTCGCACAGGTGTACTACATCACGGGCGGCAAGCTGCGCATGGCCAACCGCAACTTCACCAACGTGAACAACCAGTACGAGATGACCCTTGGCGAGACCAGCATCATCGAGGAGTGCGAGGACGCCGAGTGCGTCGCCGTGCCTAAGGCCGTCTATCACTTGGTTCCCATCCCAGAGCTCGGCCTGCACCTGCCGGCGCCGGACGCGGCCAACACCTATGCCAAGCTGGTGGATGTGCTGGGGGTGGTGACGTCGGTCGGCAACCTGGACGAGATCACTCGCAAGTCAGACGGCAAGAGCTTGCCGAAGCGCGATGTGACCATCGCAGACAGCAGGTGCGGGCTATTTGCTGTTATTGATTGTTAGGACAATTGCTTGTTGGGACCATTGTGGACAGCAAGTGGGTGGTTTGTCGTGTAATGTGATAGTTGTCAGTTCCAATACACAAAGGGTGTGGCATGGACCATCATGGACAGCAGGTTAGTGACTAGCCATATAATTGTGTGTGAGGAATCTTAATAGCTTTGAGTGACCGTCACGAACAGCAGCTGATCAGCATTCCCTGTGACGTTCGTGGTAGTTTGATGATGGTTTGTCTTGCAACTCCACACGCATGGCAGATGGGTGATAGGCTTGCTGTGCGGTCCATTGTGAATCGCGTTGTGAGGTGTCCTTTGCACACACAAGGCGGGGTGGCTTGTTTGTGATGTCGTGATACAGTGATAGTAGTATAGTGATATCATGATAGTAGTATAGTGATATCATGATAGTAGTATAGTGACATCATGATGGTAGTTTAGTGATATCATGATAGTAGTAGTAGTATAGTGATATCGTGATACTAGTATAGTGGTATCGTGATGGTGGTGTCGTGATATCGTGATAGCAGGATATAGTGAAATAGTTTGGTACCCTACCGGATTCGAACACAGGGCCTCTTGCATGATTTCGCGGCTATAGTGATCTCTCTTTGACATCGGAAGCATCATCATCATGGGTATAGCAATAGGCAGGCCTTTTATCATTTCAAGCGATGCCTATGGTCCTTATACCCGCTGTCCATTCGTATCCCTTGCTGTTGTGCCCATCCAACACCTGAAGGCTTAAGCTGTCCCTGTCAACGCCGTGGAATCATCGCCAGTCCGCTGATCAATGCGATGCACTGTCGCCTCCCCACCCTTTGTTGTATATACCCATGATTCACCTCAGCGCTAAAACCGTCACCGTCACTTTGTGGAACAAGCTGGCGGAGGAGTTTGAGGGCGACGTCAACAGCGTCATCGCCATTCGCGGCGTGAGGCCCTCAGATTTCAATGGTGCGTGGACGCATTTGCGCCCCTTTTTCAGGGGACAGCCCCAGGTTTTTCTGTAGGGGATTTGCACAAAGCCACATGTGGCGTTTCAAACTTCCAGAATTCATGTTGACTTCGTCACTGCATGGCTTTTAGCCAATAAGCGCAGGCTCGGCACGGCCACATGCGGTGGGCTAATCCATGGGGATACTGCCCTCGTTGGTGCAGCGAAGTGATTCCCTGGCGCAGAAACTACAGGGTAGACTGGTCCGGCGCGACACTACGCTACGCTCAATCGCCCACTGCTCAATTCTCACTGCTCGCTGCGCACTGCCCACCGGCCGTTGCTCAGCTGACCAGCGGGCCAGCAGTGGCCAGCCCGCAGCAGCCCAGCACTCCGCGCGGCACGACGGTCTTTCAGTATTTCCACGCTGCCCTACAGCACCGTACCGTAGGTGGCTTGGTGCACTTGGTCATGATGTCGAGGGACGCAGCGCCCTGCATGGCTGGTACCTCGGTGCAACTTGAGCGGCTTCTGCACACTAGGGCGGTTCTTGTTCTTGTTCTTTGTTGCTGTAAACTCTCTTTTGTTATTTGTTCATTCTCCTTTGTTATTCGTTGAATCTCCGGTATTCCTGCGCCTTGTTTTCGTCCGCAGGCATCTCCCTGAGCACAGTCACCAAGTCCCAAGTGATCCTCTCCCCCGACTGCCAGGAAGCGGTTGCGCTGCGCGAGTGGTGGGTTCACGCCGACCATACCGTACACAACAGCTGGTGCCACGCGATTGCTGTGGTGCCACGCGATTGCTGTGGTGCCACGCGATTGCTGTGGTGCCACGCGATTGCTGTGAACAGCTCATGCCCCCCTTCGTTGCCATGTCGGAAGGCCTCTTCCCACAGGGCATGCACCCGTCACAGCACAGCGATTGGGTACAGGAGAGATAGGCTGGAAGCGGGTAAATAGGCTTCGTTGTCTGTCTAACAAGAAACTGAGTGGATTGGAAGAGACGGGTGGGTATAGTTGTAGTTGGTGGCATATAGGCATAGTTGTAGTTGGTGGCATGGAGGCATGGATGCAGTTGGTGACATGGAGGCTGAGTACTCATGGCAAGGCTCCCTTCTTCTTCATCTCACTTCGCATGCCTCGTACCCTGCAGGTGGGAGGCAGAGGGCGGCACCGCCCACCTGGAGCCCCTCTCTGCCGGCATGGCGATGGGCGGTGGCGCGCAGGGGCGGGGCGCACGGTCGGCTCCGGCGGTACGCAAGAGCCTGCTGGAGCTCTCCCAGCATGTGGTCACGGGCGACAAGGTGAGGGTGGATGTCGTGCAATAAGGCTATGTCTGCAGCAGCGTGCGGTGACGGGAGATAGTGTGAGGGGGACTGACCTTGGTAGTGGCATACAAGTAGCCAACTCATGGGTGTGCTGTCACACCCTTGGTCGCCTCACGCTTGTTTTGTTTCTCGCCGTGGCCATTGCCATTCGATACTGCCCCCCTTGCGCCACTTACCCTTGGCCCACTTGACCTTGCGCCACTTAACCTGGGCTCTGCCCTCCTTGGCCTGCCTCCCTGCCTGCCATTTTTGACCCCCCCCATCCCCTGCCCCCCTCCCCCTGCCTCCCCGCCCCCCGCCCCCCCGCCCCCCCCCCCCCCGCCCCCTTTGCCCCTCTTGTTCCCAGCCCGAGTACTTCAACACACGGGCGGTGATCACGTTTGTCAAGAAGGATGCCCCCCTCTGGTACAATGCATGCCCGACCGACAAGTGCAACAAGAAGGTGACGGATGACGGGTCGGGCCAGTTCCACTGCGAGGGATGCCAGAAGAGCTTCCCCAACTTCACGCGCAGGTGGGTGCGCTGGCTATAGCCTCATGCAGCAGATTTGAGTAATGGCAGATGGATTGGCTTGGGACCGTAGTTTGGAAGATCGGAAGGGCGATGGTCATCGTGACCCTGTGCTTGGGTAGCATGTATTTCTGAAACTAGGGAGCCTGACCTGTTTAGGTGAGGTGTCACTTTTTTTCCCCCTGGCAGTAGGCTGTCAACGTGTGATAATCTTTAAAAGTGTTTATTTATGTATGTGTATATCTACTCATGTATGCGTGTTAACGTATGATCATCTCATTCTTCTCTGGCAGCTATGGGCTTTATGTAATGCAGCATGTTTCCTCCAGCATGGCTTTCCTCTCTCCTCCCCACAAGTACGTAGTATAATTGCCATCACACGAGCCCACAAGCATGCTTGTACATGCTCCTTTTCTTCCCCCATTCATGTATTACATACCATAAGAACATGCGCGCGCATGCCTTGCTGTCCCCTTCCCCCTTCCTTCCATCCTCCATCCCCCCCCACCCCGCAGGTTTGTCACCTCCCTACTGGCATCCGACTACTCGGGCGGCTGCTGGTTGAACGGTTTCCACGAGCAAGTCCAGACCATCTTCCACTCCTCCGCAAATGAGCTTGCCGACACCATGGCCGCGGTGGGTGCACACGCTGCTATGTAGTTTATATATTGGTGTAAAGTACTTGTGATGTTGTATGACCTAACGTATGATGTTGCCTATACACTTATGGTGCACAGCTGCGTCGCATGGCCCAGTAAATGGCCACGTTGGGTGCCTGCGTCGCTGTCATGTAAGTCAAGAAACCTGACACGAAGAGTCGTAGGACGTATGGAAGTGGGTTTACAAATGAGGGACCATTACGCGCTATGCGTGGGCTGCTATCTTGCGTGGCTAAGTGAATGTCCACAGTAAACGCTAATGCCATCATCACTTGCGCTCTCACCCGCTGATCTCTTGAACGTGGCCAGTGGAAGTTTCTCGAACGCTCGTGCCTATGAGATCAGGCCTGCCCTGCTCCTCTTCTATTCCATGAATGCGGAGTATTAAGCACCCGCTGTTAAGCACTAGCAGTTCTCAGCAGAGCGCAAATAGAAACGGGAGACTTGGAAATGGGAATTCATAACTGCACGGTTCCACCGCTGAATCCCCTCACGCGCTGATCTGGCACGTGAGGCGATCCCAGCGGATTCGAGCCGTCCCACCAGCACCATCCGCGCCGTTCGCCATCTTCACCTGTGCCTCCCCTTGCCTAGCTCTCACGCCCGACTGTTCCTCATGTCCTGCCTCTGCCTCTGGTACTGTACTCTATCTCTCCTCCCCCCCAATCCCCCCACCCGGGTGACGTGCGACAGGACCCCAAGCAGTACGAGAAACGCATCCACGAGGCGCTCTTCCAGGACCTGTCCTTCCGGTGGGTGGGCGTGTGCAAATGGCGAGCAATGAGGAGGGTGTGGGAAGGGGGAAGGAATGGGTGGAGGTGGAGGAAGAGGGAGGAGTCGGTAGAGGTGGAGGAAGGGGGAGGAGTGGGTGGGGGTGGAGAAAGGGGGAAGCAATGAATGGAATAAGGTGTGGGGGGGGGGGGGGGGGGGGGGGATCGCTGGGCCACAAGATTGTTCCTGTCTGCATTGCATGACCCTGAACAAGGCAGCAGCTCTGGCGGCCAACAGACCTCATGACGCAGCCTTAGATTTCCCCGGAAGGTGCTTTATCGGCTATCTTAGATGAGTTGATATTTGTCCGACAGATACCCATTTTTCATTTGCCTCGCCGCTCTGTGGCTGCCCTCTCACCTAATGCCCACTGCCCCGCCCTCCCCTTCCCCTGCTGCCCCCCCGCAGCGTGTCGGTGCGCAAGCACGAGTACAACGGGGAGACTCGTCAGCGGGTGACCATCGTGGCGGTGCAGCCGACCGACCCGGTGGCGGAGAGCCACTTTTTGCTGCAGGAGATCGCGAAATACGTCACGGTGTCGTGATTCGTACCTGCCAAGTAGCGGAATACTGAATACGTCACGGTGTCGTGAGGCGTGCCAGCTGTGCGCATGCGGGCCCTCCACCCTGTGCTCACATGGACGATGCGCTGTAGGTAGCAGACTCCGTGGGATGCCCTTGTACATGCACATAGTGACTGATTACTAGTAACCATTACTAGTAACTGATTACAAGTGAGCATATGACACATACATCGCCTCCCGTTGTTCAACCGCCTGTCCGCTAATAACTCTATGATCTGGGGGACGTCATAGATCATGTATTCACAGATCATATAACACATGGGGTCCCCCATATGACACAACCCAGCCGCTACAAAGCCCAACCGCAGACTGCTGATGAAGAGATATGCAGCAGATGTCCAGCTAGTCGGCCTGGCCGTGTTTGGGAGCCTTGTGGGGTGTTCTCTGGGCTGTGTCCCGTGTATGATTACCACACCCGCTGCTGATGCCGGGAGGAAACCGCATCAGGTCAGATCCTGGGCTAAGCCCTGGCACCCACATGCCAGGGACCCCCTCGCTCCTTCTGGAGGACACAAGACACGCAGCAGCCGGTGGATGGTGGTTGTCCGTTGAGTCGCGCTTCTGCTTGCGTACGGACACTTGCCCACCGCTTGCATACGGAACCGTGTTCAGGAAGAGGCTCCCATGGCAGTTGCATGCTCCCACACGCGTGCTTGCCACGTGTGTTGGCGGCGTCGGGTGGAGGTGGACACGTGTCTGATGGTAATGACAGATCTCAGCTAATCCCTGGCCAGAACCCTAGTATTCGTATGGCCAGGGTAGTGGTGCTGCCTTGGTGATCTCCAAGGCACACTTGTTCCGTCTGTTGTAGAGGCAAGGATTATGAGACATGCTCTGCAAACATCACCATTTGGTTGCTATTATTTTCTGCGGCTGCTGAATGGCCAGGGAGAGGCAGCAGCTCTGGGTTGTGCTTCTGGAGGCTTGGTGGCGCGGGCTCAAACTCAAAGGTTGGCCAAGCATGAACGGAATGGCTGGCGACACAACTGGCAGGTCACAGGCACCTTTAGTGCCGGCATGTTTCAAACTAGGCTGGAGCAAGTTGGGTTGGTGTCTGAGGTGTTACCGGGGAACGATACTTAATGGAGGGAACGTTACCGGTTACCACCGCGTTTCCATCCTGATCATTTTAAGTAGAATACATTGTGGATGCTGTGATACTGCTCATGCAGCAACACCAGAACTATTGCAGGTGGGTGACATAGTGCCCACCGCATGAGGTGGTTGCAACACTGCCTGGATCTCCTGAGCAGCATGTTTATTCATTCTCAAGTAACAGGTTTGCCATTTGTACATTCGTTTTGTAAACTTACTATAGAATGGAGAATTAATTCTCTTAGATTGCATACACAAATCGACCGCATGCGTGCACGTGACAATGTTTGTTTTTTATTTCTGTGGTGTTAGACGTAATGAGGCTAGCATAGTGCTCCGTGACATGCACGCCAGCATTCACGGAAGTTTTGGCAAGCATGTACTTACTTGTCCTCTTTAGACTAGCTATAATTGGCCACTCTGGTGGGTTACAGTAGGTAGACAACCTTCCTCGTCGGCCCGCGGCTAACTGGCTTCGGGGACAGCCTCTAATTAGTCCCCCGTTCCACTACCATGCATCGACCTAACAGTCAACTGAGACACATGGTGGTGCCGGTATTTCGGGCTAGAACGACAGCTCTCAGCAGCATGCAAGATTAGCAACACCCAACGCATGCTAGATTTTCTACGCCTCTGCGTTGCGCAAGCATCCCCGAATACCCAGAGCAGGCGGCAGGCTCGCATCCTACGCCTGCAGGACAAAATAAATGCGATGAAAAGCACTATTTCGTTCGCTTCCCTTCCCCCCGTTCCACCCCCACCTCCACCCCCCGCCGCATCCACCCCCATCATCCATCGCCGTTCTCCCCTGGTGGGCCAGCAGCTAGGCATCCTTGGCCCTTGCCACCTTCAATGCACGCACATTACTAGCAGACGACGGCCATAGCTATCGGGTAGAAGAGCTCGTTGCCTTCTGCATAGCCCATCGTGTATCTATTCTAGGCGTTCAAGAGCATAGCCGCCCGGTGCCACTTGGCATGGTGAGCACTGATCCGGCCTGGCGGGTGGCTGGCGGTTTTACTTCGCTGGCAGCGGCACATTGACCAGGCCAAGGTGGTGTTGGTCTTTTGTGTTCGCCGCGCTGGCAGTTGCTAGCCTCAGCACGCTTAAGTTTCTAACCCCACGCCTTATGGTAGCACATTTCACCTCCGTCGAGGGGCGGTCTAAGCACCACCTCACGGTGGGGGTGGGCTACGCACCCCATAGTGGTCTACCTGAGTTGGAACGCCAGCAGTTTTCACGAGTCCTTGCATAGCCTTGAGGGGGTCACTCCGGCCCGCCACTTTTTGGTTATGCTGCTCGACGCCAATGCCACGCTCCCCGTGGGCACTGCTGGCAGTCGCTTTGCGCCTGCTGACACGGCTGCTAACGACAACACTCCCCTGTTTTCTGCCTTTTTGCGGGATAGCTCAGGATGGTTGCTGTCAACTGCCACTTCCAACGTCCCTCACAGGACTTGGTCACTTTTCGTGGCCCTAACGGCCGTCAGGCCCAGTGTTTGGACTATGTGGTGGTACGGCAGCCCATGTGCACCTCGGTTCTGGACACCCGAGTGTTTGACGTGTACGCCCACGGTGTGCTCTGACTGACCGGTTGGTGCGCGCGACCATTCGGCTCCGGTTCCACGTCCCCGAGCGCCGCGCCCCAGTGGTCCGCCCTGACTGGTCTGCTCTACGCCCGGTCCGGGGAGATCCTGAGGACTGGACGGACGCCGAGCACGCGCGGAACCGGTGCCGACTGGAGTACCTGTCGGCCCTGGATGCCCGGGCGGACGTCGACGAGCTCTGGACCAGGGTGCCCCCAACGCTGCCATTTTTGCGGGCTTTGCGGCCCGTGGCCCCGTTGCTGGCGGCCCGGCACCTGCCGGTCATGCCCCGCCGCCGCCCCGGCCCGCTCTACCACCAGCTAGGACCCCAAGGTCTTGGCGCCGCCCGGCCGGCACCGCCTCAAGCGTAACCGGGACCCGCTGCAGAACACAGTGCTCAAGGCCGCCCTCGTGGAGGCCAGTACGAGCACGCTCAGGACGCGGAGGCGGCCCAGTGCATCGCAGATGCCAAGGCCTGTGAAAGTCGCAACCATGCAGGGCAAGGACATGTGGTACCACCTCGTCACCGGCTCGGCGGCCGGCGGCAGCGCACCCCGGTGGAGCACACGGGGGATGGCAGTCATGGCACGGCGCCGGTCAGCCTTGACCGCTGGTTGGCCCACAATGTTTCCTTGACCGGTGGGGCTCGCGGCCCCCCCCCCCGGCCGCTTCACCCCGAGACGGCCGCCCGCCTCGGGGTTGCCGGACCCCCGCCGCCGCCGAATGCCCCCCTCCTCGATCGGCCGCGGACTACCAAGTCCCCGCCTTGCAGGAGGGCTGCCTTGCCACCAACGACGTCGTCCACCCCTTCACTTTGAAGGAATTGGACGGCGCCCTTGCTCGCCTGCGGTACGATGCGGCCGGGTCGGTGCCGACCACCTTTCTGCTGAGCTGCTGAAGACCCCTGATCCGGCGGTTGGGGATCTTCTGCTGGCGTTCTGCAACCGTGTCCTGCTCTCTGACGAGCCTCCGCCTGCTGAGTGGCAGACGGCCATCCGCGCCATGCTGTACAAGAAGGGCTCTGCTGCTGACCCCAGTAACTACCGGGGTGTCTGCCAGTCCAGAGCGCCGCGCTGAAGGTCTTCATGCGCATGATGCTGCACAGGCTCCGCGCCGCGCTGGACCCACACCTGGGTGAGTCTCAGATGGGTTTCCGTCGTGGTCGTAACACTGTCATGGCTGTATTTGTCGCGCGCCGGTTGATGGAGGAGGTGCGTCGCCTTTGCCCTGACAGTTTGCCGCTGGTCTTCATTTTTGTTGCATGACTATATCAAGGCCTTTGACACGGTCCTCTGGGAGGCTCTTTGGGCCATCCTAGCTCTGGATTGGGTACCACCAGCGTTTATTGCTGCCATTCATCGACTGTTTGAGGGCTCACAGGCAGTAGTGCGGACTGCGGAAGGCACCACCCCACCATTCCCCCTTCACCACGGGGTGTGGCAAGGTTGTGTCCTGTCCCCATACCTGTTCATTATTGTCGTGGATCACGTCACTGATGCGCCGGGCACGTGCGCGCTTTACTGCTCTTAAGGGGTTCGAGCCAGGCTTGGACATCCTTTAATAACCAGCGCGAGCATGCACGCGGCGGGGTCAGTTAAACCTGTTTTAGTACCGCCTGGCCGACCTGATTTATGCGGATGACACCACCCTCATCGCGAGCCCCGAGCACATTCAGACCTGGCTGGACTGTCTGGGCCTGGAGGCGCGGGCGGCCGGTGGGGTTGGAGATTAGTGTCAAAACTGAGGCGATGGTGATTGGGGCCTCCAGCACACCGCCTCTGCCGCGCCAGCTGAGCACTCGACGGGACGGAGGTCCCGTTCCGCGATCGCTTCAAACTGTTGGGGAGTTGGCTCCCTGACACCGCCGACGATGTGGACATCCGCATCGGCCTGGCCTGGGCTAGGCTTCGTTCGCTCAACACCTACTGGCGCTCCAAGGGCCTGGGCGAGCACCGCAAGAGCATGCTCTTCAAGCAAGGTCCTCGTCCTCACAGACTGTGCTCACGTATGGCGCCGAGGCGTGGACACTCACACCCACACTGGCAGCTAAGCTAGACGGCACAGTTTACAGGATGCTCCGACAGGTCCTGAACGCAGGGTTTTCCTAGAGCGCCCGTCATTAGAGCCTTTGTATCAGGGCATGCCTTGTATTTCGGACGAGATTAGACAGCGTAGGATAGCATTAATTGTAGGACACCTTGCTCGCACCAGCCAGGTCGACACCGCCCGTGGTCTGGCAGGCCCCCAGCGGCTTGGCCAGCCAGGCCGACGCCAGCCCGGCTTTTTTGACAAGCTCACCCACAATCGCATCCTGGCCTGCGTGGGTTTTGGATCGCACGCCTCTCTGACGGAACTGTGCAAGCAGCTCTTCATCCAGGGTCGCCTCGTCGATGCTTTCCGGAGGCGCACCTACAATTTCGACTCACATCCTCAAACTCCGCCGCCTCCACCTTCAGCAATACGCCCTCTTCTCTGACTCCTTGGACGCTCCATCGAGGAGCTCTGGCCCCTCCAGCCCCTCACCACCACCTAACGGTTGAACGAATCCTCCATCCGCTCACTCAGTCCTTAAGGAGGCCCTCGAGCAGCACATGGCCCCCCTCGCTGCAGATGTGGCGGCCATGGGATATTACGCGGCTTCGCCCACCTCCATCCATCCAGCAAGGACTTAATGTGCTACATGATCTCCCAACGGAGACATGTTATAATTTAATTTTAATAACTCCGTTGGGAGTATAAAGTGAGGACTTATGCTCACGTGACGTACGCAGTCAGGTGTCCATTAATTACTTAATTAATGATCGATCCCAACGGAGTCATGTGTTATAATTTAATTTAATTTTTTTAAGGTGCTGGGGCGGCGGGGGTCGCCTGCCAGGGCTTGTGGTCTGTCTGTCTCAACAACGTAGATTACCGGCCCCTAGCTCCAGTGTACCTGCTTCTTCCCTGCTGTCTGATGGAGCCGGAGGTAGGTCGGCCATAGCTCCCGTCGCCGTTGTTGCCGCGCCAGGGTCAATTCGTCGTCCAGCGGGTAGGAAGTCCCCACCAGCCGCTTGCGACGCTTGAGGAGCAGCAGCTTCTCTACATGTACTCAAAGCTAGGGCCGGGGAGCATCGGGAGCGGGGAAAGGCGGAGGACCTCCAGCCAGAGCTCGCCTATGAGGGAGAAAGGGGGTCTCTGCCCTTCCTGTTGTGCACACACAGGGATTAAAAGCACTTCGGTGCTCCGTGACTCCCCAACGGGAGCACGAGTTTAATTAATTAATTAATGAGGGGGCCATGGGGGCAAGGATTTTGTTAGGCTTGTATGCTATGCCGAAGCTTGCTATGCATGGGGGCAAGGCTTTTGCTATGTCGAAGCTTTATTAAGCACCTACAGGGGATGCCTCGCGATCGTTTCGACGGGTCCGATTGTGCCCCCTGCATTGCATGCCTGTGGCATGAGGGAAGGGGGGGTCTCTGCCCCCTGCCCGCTGTGGACACTCAGGCATTAAAAGCACTCTGACCAGTGAGTTAGGTTAATATTGTGCGGAAACCTTTTGCCACTTGGGCTTCTCAGGTTCCGCACAATATTACCGGCGATAACCACTCGCCGGACACTCAAGTTCACACCGGTGCTTAACCTAACTAAAACCTAGCCTCTTGGGGCGAGGACGAATCACTAGGCTCGGAACACCCGTATGCATGAATATCATCGAATATAAGCATCTCGTTGGTGCAAATATCGATATGAATATGATCGAATATGAGCATCTCCTTGGTGCGCATATGATTAGAGCCGGGTGCCAAATCGGAACGAATTATTCCCCAAATAATCCGCTTCCGAGTGGATTCGAACCTGCGCCCCGCAAGGATCCAGGTCTTAGTTAGGTTAATATTGTGCGGAAACCTTTTGCCACTTGGGCTTCTCAGGTTCCGCACAATATTACCGGCGATAACCACTCGCCGGACACTCAAGTTCACACCGGTGTGAACTTGAGTGTCCGGCGAGTGGTTATCGCCGGTAATATTGTGCGGAACCTGAGAAGCCCAAGTGGCAAAAGGTTTCCGCACAATATTAACCTAACTCAGTGCTCCGTGATCCCCCAACCGGCCGGAAGCAATTAATATGGTTTAACTGAGGCTGCCCCATGGTCCAGAGCCCCCAAATCTAGGCTTGGAACACATTTACAGGCACCGGATCGTCGAGAGAATACGTAATTAAGGCCTCGATCTCACGGAGCGCCTGATCGCCCGGGTTTTAGGGGCATGCGTGACTTAGAAGCATGTGCATGTGTAATTGGGCCCATCAGCATGTGTACCTGGGCGCAGCTAGGGTCACGAGGCATGATGCACAATCTTCAAATTCAATTTTTGTACTTTGGAGATTAGCATAGTACTTCACACGCCTCTGCGCTGGACACACGAATACTCACTACTTACATGGGCCTGCACAAGGTCGCAGCCCTCTTTGAGACCCCATATGCACATTTGAACACGAGAGAGCAACATGTCTCATCTGGGTTGTTTCATTTATTAAAGACGTAGAAGCTTGACAGAATGTACGCGAGACAACCCGTGTCTACATCCTGTAACGTAAATAAATGTTACATCCAACACCAGCTAGGCTATACTTGCACACCCCTGTTTGGGGGTCGCAAAGCACCCAAGTTGAACCAAGCTTGCCGTGTTAGCAAGACACTATTACGGTAGTACAACGACCCTATGTGATGGGGGGCATTGGCAGAGGCATGATATGGGTATGCGCCAGACTCAGGACTTGGCAGGGCATGACCCACTGTCGAGCTCTGGTGATAGAAATCCCACATCAATAGCGTTCGATAAAGGCCTTCACTTGCTCGGCATGCGACTTGTGTTCAAAAGCCTCGATTTCAGCCTGCATCACACATGCCAGGAACAAGAAAAGCCGGAAGAAGTTAGCATGTATCTGTCATCCTTACCACACAAACTCATGAAAAACGCATCAGTGAGCTCCCAGGCGCAAACACCTCACAGAGCGTAGGAGAGATATGCTAAGCTACATGCATGTATACCGTATTGGCTAATATACTAAGCTATATGCATGAATACTGTATTGGCTAATATGCTAAGCTATATGCATGAATACCGTAGTGGCTAATATGCTAAGCTATATGCATGAATACCGTAGTGGCTAAAATACTAAGCTTTATGCATGAATACCGTAGTGGCTAAAATTACATCGCGGACAATTGTTTCGGATAACGCCCCTGTACAGTGTGCAGGAGGTACAGGGTATAATACCTCGAAAAACTATCGAACCGTGGCCTTCTTTCCTCGCAAAACTACAGTACTGGGTTTGACTTGGGTTGAAAACACAGTTGTTTGCGATTTCTTTTCGGCCACTATGGTAGTCCTTATGTCAGTCCTTATGCAGATCAGTTATGACGGATATGCATAGGGGTAGCCAGAACATGCCCATGTTCGTGTGGATGATCGGCCGTGCGCGTATGCGACACAACTGAGACTTACATGCAACAATTGGGCCCAACTCGTCTGCAGCACCACCCATTCATGAGCTCACCTTGCGGATCGTGTCCATGCATAGGTGGCAAGGCCTGTGTGCAAACACCCGCAGCTCATGCTTGTCGGGATAAACAACAGCATCATATATAAAACTGAATGCTGCCAGCTGTCCGTGTGTGGGGGGGGGAAATAAGGTCCGTATGTATTAGAGAAAAAGGGGATTATAAACGGCAGCCAGTCGCTACAACGGCCTTCCCAATACCATCGACTGAGTCCCTAAGCGGAACGGTGTCAACATCCAACTGGCGCCAAAATTGTACATACAGTCAGCTTACAGCTACTACACACCACCGTATAGGGGTTGCTTGCAAAGCGATACTTCTCCACAGCCATAAAACGCGCACCTTCCGACTGGCGTTAACGCTGGTGGCGGATACACGCATGCACCCATGGACAACTCATGCTACTTACCGACACCCGACGGCCGCTGCCCTCGCACATGCTACTTACCGACACCCGACGGCCGTTCCCCTCACACATGCTAATTACCGACACCCGATGGCCGCTCCCGCCTCGCACATGCTAATACAGAAAGTAGACAGCAGCTCACCTTCCAAATGCTACTTACAGATAGCATCCAGCAGCTCACCTTGCATATGGCATCCGTCACATAGCGCTACGTTGCGAATACACACAGCTACAAGGGGCTACTCTTCATCATGACCATGACCGTTTCCCTTAATAATTATAGCATGGGCGCGCTCACCTTCCGAATGGCGTCAATCGCGGTGCAGAGCTCCTCCCCCAGCTCCTCCCTTAAACCGACGTCCGCCTGGAACGCCGCCACTGCCGCCCGCAATGTCAACGGCAGCCGCGCGATGCCCAGCTCTTCGCGCTCTGCGTCGGTGAGGGACGCCGGGTCACCGTCTGCACCATTTTTATTGGGGGGGGGGGATGTGAAGGAAGAGAATGAAGGAGAAGAAGGGGGGAGAGGGGGGAGAAGGAGAGGGAGACGCGAAGGGATTATAGGGGAGGAGGGGAAAGGAAGAACGTGGACAAGAGGGCCAAGGGGGCACGAGGCGAAACAGGATGGATGGGACGGAAGAGCGGTCAGGTCAAAGACCTGTGGGGTCTCTTGTCAGTCGGCGGGGCGCTGTGGCTCCTCACCACGACGGGACCGCCGCCACGCCGGTATGATTTGCATCTACCTTGCTTGCGCGCCATTGCTGCTTTAGCTTGTTGGTTCCGCTTATCAACTGTTCCTTGTGCGCCTACCGTGCGCCTTTTTTTGTTGAACTAAAACCGCAGACATCGCCAGGGTCCACATACCCTGGCACGGGGCCATGAACGTGTCCCCCCTACCCCTCCATCTGGCCGCCGTGTTAAAAAACCTTTGTCATGGTGACGTCACACACAACCCTACGACCCAGGTAGCCCATACTGTCAGGACGAAACAGAGGTGGCACATAAGCCAAGATTTTCAGCCCACCGTGACCTTCTGATATTCATGACAACGGTAGCAACTAGCTTGATGCATTCCATGTCCATTAATAGCACGCGAATATGCAATCTCAGCACATGACACTAGTGTGAAGCACGCGGCTTATTTGGGTGGGGGACGAAACGTTGGCACATAACCAACAAACGCACGGACCCATGCCCGCCAACACCGCCAGTGGGCGAACATGACCCCCCGCCCACCCACCCATGGTCGGCGGCAGCACTGGGCACGCACTATTTGCGATGGGATCGAGAGGACGCTAAACCTTAACCTATGCGCGTGACAAAGTGGGCAAACAGACGTACCCACGGGCGCTCGGCATGTAAACTGTTAGGTGGGGGAGGAAGGGTTGGCACGTCACCCGCCCACAGGACGACGCGGGCAAAAAGCAGCCCACACACGTCAACTGCATGCACACATACCCGCGGGCAGTGGCACCACTGAGCACGCAGAGTTTGGTACGTGACCGAACAGTGAGCCACACACACCCTTTGCATGGGGCAAAGAGGGCAAACACACATACCCCAACAGCCCGCAAACATGGCCCGCCCACACACGTACCCACGGGGGGTGGCAGCGACAGGTCCTGCGCGATCCCTCGCATGCCGGCGGCCACCAGCGCGGCGAGCGCCAGGTGCGGGTTGGCGCAGCCGTCCACGCTCTTGCACTCGACGTTGTTGATGTCGCGCCCGTTAGACGAGTGCAGCCGCAGCGCCGCCTCGCGGTTGCCCACGCCCCAGCAGGCGTAGGCGCCCGCCCAGTGGCTGGGGACGAAGCGGGCGTAGCTGGGGTGGTTGATGTCCAAGTTTCCAGAAACAAGTTCGACATCCAAGATAATAAGCTAAAAGCAGTATATTAATGTTATTATTATTATTATTAATAGCAGTATATTCATAATTCAAAAGACCATGTGTGCGATGTCATATGTTGTCACATGAGTACCATTGAGTGCGTGCACACATAAAACTCTGCTGTGACGTCAGGTAGTCACTACTTGCAAGTACCTGCTCCAAAGTCAAGCACACGTCGCAAAGCACGTCATGCCAATTTCCTGGCTTAACTTGCGAGCTACTCTTGCACACACACTCGCTGCACAATACATCTCGCAACGTGCCTGCTGCGAGGTACATCGTTTCATTCCACTGCAGCACGCTACTTCTTGCAAACGCTAGTACCTATCCCAAGCAAACGTACCCTATTTTTTTAAAAAAATACAAGATAGGAAAATACTGGAACGCACCTGTTGCAACATGGCGCGATGATGGCCAGCAGTGAAGGCAGGTGCGCGAGCAGACCCGCCACAAACTGCTCCGCCACTGACGATATCCCGTACCCATGACCATGACCCGCGTCGTAATTATCCGGCCACCCTTCAAACTCATCCTCTCCTTCCGGGCCCTTGACCTTGCGCTTGCCAAACTTGAAGTGCCCCCGCTCCCCCAGCGGGTCCCTCGCCGGCCGCCCCTTCCCATTCACGTCCCCGCCATCATCGCTGCCGGACGCACTCGTGTCGCTGCTACTGCTGCCTGTGCGGCAGTAGCTACTGGGCTGAACGCCGGACTTTGGCGTGAAGAGGGGCGAGGGCAGCAGACCGCACGAGGACTGGGTCGTTCGGCTCTGGCCTGCCGACTCGATCTCTGCGCTGACAGGGAATAGGTTTGTGGAGCGTCGGTAGATGCTCAGGTGCATGTGCGCGCCGCTCCCCGCGCCGGATTCCAGGTACCTGGACGACGATGGCCCGCCACGTGGCATGCGTTATGGCGGTGGCCGTGTTATGTATTGTGGCATGCGTAATGGCGGTGACCGTGCGCCACGTAGCAAGGTGTGGGGCGGTTGGGACAAGTTGACGACGTGCCGCGTGGCACAAAGATGACACCATTGTGGCATACAGCCAGGCAAGGCCACAGGAACCACGTCGTGGCGAGATCGTGGGATGGCGAGGGGAGGGCCGCGTCAGGGCATACATAGCACAAGGTGAATATAGTGCACATATATCGCACAAGGTGAATATACTGCACATATATAGCACAAGGTGAATATAGTGCACATATATAGCACGAGGTGAATACACTGCACACACATAGCACAAGGTGAATATACTGCACATATATAGCACGAGGAAATGTATCGAGGAGACAACCAGCGCAGGAAATGTATCGATTCATGAAGATAGGTGCCGTACAGGACAGGGGCAGAATGCATCCACTTGTTGTGAAGCTGGAGTCCAACCACTTGCAAAGGGTTGACTTGCCTCGCCGTGCAGATCCAAAGTGCCGCCTTGCAGAACCAACACGTTTCGCCATTCAAGCAAATCCAACCTCACTTGGCCCCCCTGTCAACATGTCCCGCCCACTCACTTGGACAGCAACCTTTACCAGGGCCTTACTTGACCCTCACCCCCATTGCCCTCCTCCACCCTTTACTTTTGAGCGGCAACCTTTAGTAGGCCTTACTTGGGCAGGAAAGTGGCGACCAGCCCGTGCGTGATGGCCACCGCCTGAATCGCCTCCTTGGCCAGAAGCACCGCATCGGCCGCCTCCAGCGCGGGCAGGTGGCCGATGGCCACCTCAAACTGCCCCGCTGCTGACTCAGCGTGGAGCTGGGGTCGGGGTATGTGGGTGTGTGGGTGGGAGACGGGGGGGGGGGGAAGGGGAGATGAGATCAGCCATGGAAGATGGAGCGATGGGGAATATTAGGACAGTAATGGATTCCGCCAGGGGAGGAAACCGCCGAACTATGATGGGGGGCTCTATAGTATACGTGGGGGGCTCAATAGTATACTTGGGGGGCTCTATAGTATACTTGGGGGCTCTATAATATACTTGGGGGCTCTATAGTATACGTGGCAGCGATGCATGGTGTCGTGGAATAGGACACATGCGTGAGCTTGGACAAACGTGGGGTATATGAGCAGAACAGATGTGTGCAGTATAACAGAATATTAGTAGAAGTGCACTAAATAGTAACATGAAGTGCGGTACAACAGTCTAAAGGAGCAAGGGATGGGGCCGGGCGCACGAGGGGCATGTAAAAGTGCGCTCTAGTGAGGGGCTGTCCCGCGCGCAGTGGGTGGTCATGTAGTTTGGGGGTTTACAACTTGCTTTCATATAAGGCTTTGTGACCGACATGCTTTGGTATAGGCTTTGTGACGGACATGCTTCGGTATGGGCTTGGTAACATGCGGCCGAGCCACCCACCTGCTCGTACGGGATGCCCAGCACGTCGTACACCGAAACCCTTGCCCCGAAACCCACCACCAGAAACCCACCTGCTCATACGGGATGCCCAGCGCGTTGAGCGCGTCCGCAATGTCCTCCAGCACGGGCGCGGCCGCGTTCACCGCCACAGAGCTGCAGTACATGCTGTGCGTGATGGGCTCAAACTCCCTGGCAGGAGGAGCGGGCGGACAGGCAGACACATACAAGCAGGTGGTCAGGCACACAGGCAGTCAGGTAGGAAGGTTGGCGGTCAGGTAGGCAGGCTGGTGGGCAGGTAGGCAGGCTGGTGCGCAGGCACGCAGGCGGTCAGGTACGCGCATGAGGCGGCAGTTAAGCTTTCCGAATGGGGGCAGCGGTAAATGCAACTACTGAACGGGAGTCAATAACTGAATGGGGGTAACCATGTTCCCTGGATGCATAGTCTGACCACATACTTCGATCATCTAGGAGACCACATACTCCGATCATCTAGGAGACCGCATACTTCGATCACCTAGGAGACCACACACTTCGATCATCTAGGAGACCACACACTTCGATCATCTAGGAGACCACACACTTCGATCATCTAGGAGACCACACACTTCGATCACCTAGGAGACCACATACTTCGATCATCTAGGAGACCACACACTTCGATCACCTAGGAGACCACACACTTCGATCATCTAGGAGACCACACACTCCGATCACCTAGGAGACCACATACTTCGATCATCTAGGAGAACACATACTTCGATCATCTAGGAGACCACATACTTCGATCATCTAGGAGACCACACACTTCGATCATCTAGGAGACCACACACTTCGATCATCTAGGAGACCACACACTTCGATCATCTAGGAGACCACACACTTCGATCACCTAGGAGACCACATACTTCGATCATCTAGGAGACCACACACTTCGATCACCTAGGAGACCACACACTTCGATCATCTAGGAGACCACACACTTCGATCATCTAGGAGACCACACACTTCGATCATCTAGGAGACCACACACTTCGATCATCTAGGAGACCACACACTTCGATCACCTAGGAGACCACACACTTCGATCACCTAGGAGACCACATGCTTCGATCATCTAGGATACCACACACTTCGATCATCTAGGATACCACACACTTCGATCATCTAGGAGACCACACACTTCGATCATCTAGGAGACCACACACTTCGATCACCTAGGAGACCACACACTTCGATCATCTAGGAGACCACACACTTCGATCATCTAGGAGAACACATACTTCGATCATCTAGGAGACCACACACTTCGATCACCTAGGAGACCACACACTTCGATCATCTAGGAGACCACATACTTCGATCATCTAGGAGACCACACACTTCGATCACCTAGGAGACCACATACTTCGATCATCTAGGAGACCACACACTTCGATCATCTAGGAGAATCCACAAAGACGTAAACAGGCCAACGAAGGGGGTGTGCGGTACCTATGTGAAGGATATCGGGAGGGGGGTACCTGTGGATGGATGTCGCATGGGACATGTCCCTGACCTGGCGTCACCCAGCTTCAACGGCCATAAGACTTTACCGGCCATAAGGCTTCACCGGCGATAAGGCTTCACCGGCCATAAAGCTTTACCGGCCATAAGGCTTCACCGGCGGTCCGGGTCCCATCCCAGCAACCGCAGAAGGCAACCCTCACGCGCTCGACGGGCGACGCAACGACGTGCCTAATAGCGCCGTGCATTACCTTGCAGTACTGCGTTGCAGCATAACATTGGAGTAATACATTGTAGGAGTAGTAGTTGTTGTGTCCCACTCCGCACATGAGTAATACATTGCATTACTACATTTTCCAGGAGCGCTGGCTGTGCCAATTGGCATACCCTGGACGCAACCTGCAGGCAGCACACGGATGGCAAGAAGAATGTAAAATTCTTGCCATGCTGCCGGCACGACTGGGTCGCACGTCTCCAGCTGCTGCCACGCTGCCACATAGCCTCCAACCGGCCCCCTGTTGCCTGCCAAAAGGCCTCAAGGCAGATCTGTCTGTCCCCTGTCACGCCTTGCATCGCCTCATGGCAACCCCACCTGTCCCCCATGACACGCCGCAGCAGCACAAACTCCAGCTCCGTGCCGACGCGCACCGCCTGCACGAGTGCCCCATGCCATGCACATGCAGAGCGCCAGCATAAGCACAAAATCAAGAATAGTAAGCGAGGAGCCGACGCGCGCCGCCTGCACTGTGGCATGCACATGAGGCAGAGTCACCGGTGGCGTAAGGTGCCGCACCTTGTGAAGACCTCCGGTCATAATGCACAAGTCTTCCGGTCACGATGCACAAGTCCTCCCGTCATAATGCACAAGTCCTCCAGTCATAATGCACAAGTCCTCCGGTCATAATGCACAAGTCATCCAGTCATAATGCACAAGTCCTCCAGTCATAATGCACAAGTCATCCAGTCATAATGCACAAGTCCTCCAGTCATAATGAACAAGTCCTCCAGTCATAATGCACAAGTCCTCCAGTCATAATGCACAAGTCCTCCGGTCATAATGCACAAGTCCTCCAGTCATAATGCACAAGTCATCCCGTCATAATGCACAAGTCCTCCAGTCATAATGCACAAGTCCTCCAGTCATAATGCACAAGTCCTCCAGTCATAATGCACAAGTCATCCAGTCATAATGCACAAGTCTTCCACTCATAATGCACAAGTCCTCCGGTCATAATACACAAGTCCTCCGGTCATAATGCACAAGTCCTCCGGTCATAATACACAAGTCCTCCGGTCATAATACACAAGTCCTCCAGTCACAATGCACAAGTCCTCAAGTCATAATGCACAAGTCCTCAAGTCATAATGCACAAGTCCTCCCATCATAATGCGCAAGTCCTCCGGTCATAATGCACAAGTCCTCCAGTCATAATGCACAAGTCCTCCAGTCATAATGCACAAGTCCTCCAGTCATAATGCACAAGTCCTCCGGTCACGATGCACAAGTCCTCCGGTCATAATGCACAAGTCCTCCAGTCATAATGCACAAGTCCTCCAGTCATAATGCACAAGTCCTCCAGTCATAATGCACAAGTCCTCCAGTCATAATGCACAAGTCCTCCAGTCATAATGCACAAGTCCTCCGGTCATAATGCACAAGTCCTCCGGTCATAATGCACAAGTCCTCCGGTCATAATGCACAAGTCCTCCGGTCATGATGCACAAATGTGGACGGCGTGCCACAGGCCATGCACACGCATGAGAGCGGACCGCAGAATCAGGGAACCACCCCATGACGGGACAAAGCGTATCGACTTGATGCTGGCACTATAGTGTCCAAGGCACGTCTATATCGATTGACAAGGGCCGGGACGCCTGCGGTAGGTAGCAGCTGCCTTGTCCAACTGCACCAACGACACATGGTAGCACATTACCTACGCAAACCTGGCGTGCTAGTTTCATACTCCAGTGATATGCGTCTTGCTGGCGTGCCCTGCATTCCGTTCAAGAACGCACACACAATGTTGCCGAGCTGCATCGATTTTCGCCAGCAAAGAAACCGTGCCCAGCTGCCTTGATGATAATTTGCTGCTGCACACCCCATGCCCAGCCACCTACTTAAGTATTCCTATCAACATATGCTGCTGCACCGTGCCAATCTGCAACAAACAAGGTTACCATGCCCAGCTGCGTATAGTAGTACAACGTGGGTGACCGCACGGACCATGCCCAGCTATAGCACAACGTGTGCGACCGCACGCACCATGCCCAGCTGCGTCAACAACTTGGCCAGCACTCGCTTGAGAACCGAGCGAGGGCACAGGCCCCACGCGGCGCCATCCGGGACCGTGTGCAAGTCGGCCATCGCGATGCCGTGGCGCGGGAACCTGGTGGACAGGTGGCGGGAGAGGAAGAAGGGAGGCAGAGGACAGGTGAGAAGGAAGAAGGGAGGCAGAGGACAAGTGAGAAGACAGGGGATGGAGTGGCGGGGGAAGCCGGCTCCCGTCACGGCAGGACAGGGCACGAGGTACGCAAAAGGAAGGCGTATAGTCTAAGCTATATAAGGAAGGAGGCACTAGAGGGGCAGGAAAGAGCGTGGCGTGGGATCAAGGCGAAGAAACGGAGGGAGAGGGGGGGGAGGAAGAGGGGGAGAGAGGAGGGAGAGGAGGGGAGAGGAGGGAGAGGGGGGAGAGGGGGAGAGGGGGAGAGGGGGGAGAGGGGGAGAGGGGGAGAGGAGGGAGAGGAGGGAGAGGAGGCAGAGGAGGGAGAGGAGGGAGAGGAGGGAGAGGAGGGAGAGGAGGGAGAGGAGGGAGAGGAGGGAGAGGGAGAGGGAGAGGGAGAGGGAGAGAGAGGAGGGAAAGGGAGGTGAGGTCCCCGTGTTAATGATCGAGAGCAAGGCAGGGGGCAGGGTTGAGCAAGTGACAACGGTGGCACACACTCATCCAGGGAAAGAAACGTGCCGGAGGGAGGCAGCGAGAACGAGGCTCTCCACGTGATGCTTGCGAGGGTGTGCGATGCTTCTGTGGCACTATAGCCGTGTGCTGCAGGTCTACACGCACCAGGGAAGTTTCTTGATGGGGACGGAGTGGCAGTCGGGTACGATGCGCACCTCACCCTGCGCGGTGAAGCCGCACCCAGGCGGGATGCTGGCGTGAACCATTCATGGGGGGGCGGGGGGGGGGGGGGCATACACACACCGTGAACCATTAATGTCTGTGTGTGTGGGCAGCATGCACACACTGCGAACCATTAATGTGTGCGTGGGGGTGGGTGGGGGGGAGCATGCACACACTGCGAACTATTCATGTGTGAGCGGGAGGGCGGCATACCCACATGGAGAACAAGCAGGGTGGGTGGTGACAAGTTCCTTCGGATGAAGCGCAGACGCACACAGATGAACAAACTGATGCGGATGATGGATGCAACGGGCAACTAACTAGAGTGGTCGTGTATGCACCCTGACACCGGCCAACCAGAGAGGTGAGATTGCCTAGCTGAAATGATGCAACGGGGCTAAAGGTCCTGTACGCAATGACAAGCTGGTTTCCCACGCAGCTGCCCCAACTGCCTGTTGCAACATCCTCATGCCGCTGCCCTCCACCGCTCCACCCACCCTACTGCTGCAGCATTATGCCAGAGGTCCTGTGGTTGGATCCCGGATGAGGCCGACGGAGCTGCTGCACCCTACTCCTGCCAACCAGCCCCACCCTCCTCCTGCCACCAACAGGCTAGCAGGCCCCACCCTTCACCTATTTCACCCTCCTGCTGCCCCCATCCACGGCGGTGCACTGCCACGTACAAATCAGCCCCCTGCTGCTGCCAACCCCCCTTGCTAGTAAACTGCCCATCAGACACACCGTACCGCCCACCGCTGCATGCTGCCACACGTACAAGTCGGTCCAGGAGGCGAGCGATATGTTGGCCTGCGCGAGGCCCAGGCCAAAGGGCATGGTGTGGGAGCGGAAGCGCTTGACGGGGACGACCTGGGGGTGGTGGGCGGAGCAACCAGATCACGCAGCGACCAGAGTAGACAGTGACCAGATTACGTTCGTGGGATCCGATTGCAGGGCACACGCGTTCGCCCACAAGAACCGCGGCCGTTCCATCGATGGGGAAGCAGTAGAGCAGACATGACAGCCGAGACGGGCACCACCTGGGGTAGTGGGGGGACCGGCAGGATGAGGAATGGGGTAGCGCCAGGATTTGATGCCCAGGTCATTCATGAGGGAGCAACAAGAACCTGTATTCATAGCCAATAAGAACATGCATTAATAAGCAGTAAGTACATGTTTTGATAGCCAATAAGGACCTGTATTGATAGCCAATAAGAACATGCATTAATAAGCAGTAAGAACATGTATTGATAGCCAATAAGAACATGTATTGATAGCCAATAAGTGCATGCATTAATAGCCAAGAATAGCCACTTGTGGGGTATAACATTGTCATGCCCGCCATGCCCCACCCACAAACGTACCCGGCACCGCCGCAACCCCGCCAGGTCGCACCACACCAGCCGCACATGGCTCAGATCCGCCAGCGCACGCCTCAGATGCTTCCTCATACGCGATCTGTCCGCGCCAAGGTCCTCCCCGCCCACAGAAGCGTTTGTGTCCGATCCCCGCTTCTTGCGACTGCCCCCCGCACGCGCCCCCTTGGACCGGGTTGGGTCGGGTCTCGTGGGCGCAGCGATGGGGACCTCGTAAACGGACGGGTCGCTCAAAAAGCCTTCGTCGCCCATGACGTCGGGTAGATCGGTGGAGGACTTGGTGTGGCGGGTGAGGGGCACGCTCGCAAAGGGCAAGCGGCTGTGGCCGGGCACGGATGCTGGTGGGTGGGAGGGTAATGGGGAAAAAGGGGGATGTAAAAGTAGTGCGTGGGTTAAGCGTTTGCGTGCGGCCGGGCACTGATGGTGGCGGGGAGAAGGAAACGAAAAGGAGTGGGGGAAACAAGATATGGTAGCATGGTGTGTGTGCGCGCGCGTTGCATGTGTGTGTTTGGGGGGGAGGGGGTTTCTGGTGGGGGAGCAGGGCAATGAAG
The DNA here is from genome assembly GCA_009746045.1 of Mesostigma viride. Classification (NCBI taxonomy): domain Eukaryota; kingdom Viridiplantae; phylum Streptophyta; class Mesostigmatophyceae; order Mesostigmatales; family Mesostigmataceae; genus Mesostigma; species Mesostigma viride. The sequence goes on along the minus strand of RPFO01000587.1, from coordinate 59,877 downwards.
CATAGTGGGCGGGCAGGTGGGGGGGTGGGAAAGGGGAGAGGGGGGGGGCATGGGTCGGTCGGTCAGTCGGTCGGTCGGTCGGTCGGTCGGTCGGTCGGTCGGTCGGTCGGTCGGTCGGTCGGTCGGTCGGTCTGTCGGTCGGTCGGTCGGTCGGTCGGTCGGTCGGTCGGTCGGTCGGTCGGTCGGTCGGTCGGTCGGTCGGTCGGTCGGTCGGTCGGTCGGTCGGTCGGTCGGTCGGTCGGTCGGTCGGTCGGTCGGTCGGTCGGTCGGTCGGTCGGTCGGTCGGTCGGTCGGTCGGTCGGTCGGTCGGTCGGTCGGTCGGTCGGTCGGTCGGTCGGTCGGTCGGTCGGTCGGTCTGTCGGTCGGTCGGTCGGTCGGTCGGTCGGTCGGTCGGTCGGTCGGTCGGTCGGTCGGTCGGTCGGTCGGTCGGTCGGTCGGTCGGTCGGTCGGTCGGTCGGTCGGTCGGTCGGTCGGTCGGTCGGTCGGTCGGTCGGTCGGTCGGTCGGTCGGTCGGTCGGTCGGTCGGTCGGTCGGTCGGTCGGTCGGTCGGTCGGTCGGTCGGTCGGTCGGTCGGTCGGTCGGTCGGTTGGGTGGGTGGGTGGATGGAGGATGTGGATACGCCGGTCTCAGAATATCGAAACTGCATGGCAGAGGATGTTACTGCACGGATGGGGCGGAGACCCATCTGACCCATCAAGTTCCAGGTCAGTCCTACAGTTGACACCGATGTGCAAGGACCCCGAAAGGACATAAACACAACATAACAAACAAATATTGCTTAATTGCAGGGAAAAACGTGACATGACCCACGCTTTACAAAACCAAGTAAGAAGATGAGGAGGGTGGCGTCGACAGCTTTCAATGCCTTCAACAAGAAAAAGCTGAGCGCGCGTCGATGCTGAAGTGCGCTCGGATGCCCCCCTCACCTAGAGGCGGCATGGTGGCTGATAAGTTTTGCTGCGCGAGGTTAAGAGCACCTCGACTTCCCCGACGTGACGGCGTGCGAGGCGAGCTAGGGCGCTCGGGTTCGGGGGGTTGAAGGAACGGCTCCGCCTTTGGCTCCAAGGGCTCGGCATCCATGTCGACGATAACTGGTTCTTTCTTGGACCCATTGAACGTGCTCTCCTGCTGATATTTTACTCTTATTTCGGGGTTGGACCTGTTGGGCCCTTGCGGGCCTTTTGCACAGGCTTGTCCCATGGGCGGGTTGTCAAATTCAGGGTATCATTTACACGCCTGGGTAAATGGGAAAGCAGGCTCCATTTGCTGGCCTGTGAAATTTAGCCTGAAATTAGCGTTACGTGTCCTTATTGAAAAACAAGAAAATCGCCGGGAGCGCTCCCGTGAAATTGTTTTTTATGAACTCTCAATAGCACTGATGCTAGATGGCAATAAAACACTGATGCTAGATTGGCTTCGCATGGTTTTACCCAATAATTCATCTGGTAACGGACTAACGGTAAAGTGTAATGATGAGCGTCACATTCCGATACCAAACTAATGAAACTATGCCAAACCTAATTAAGTTGTCCAAGCTCCCAAATGATGTCATGTGCCAAAGTGCGTCACTGCGCATGTTGCCAGTCAGGCAGTCACCTATCTGAGCCTATCTGTCAATATTATAGTACGCGCTGATACGGTCGGTGGAGGTTACGGTCGGTAAAATTATGTGACGGAGAAAAGCATACAATATTTTTCATGCAGCCAGGCTGCGGAGACGACGTCGCTGGATTTATATTTCGGAACCATAAGGCGAAGAGAAGTATTTGCCTACGACTGCGAGGCGGCACTGCAGCCGTCTCGGACTGTAAACTGTAGACACAAGGCTAGCGCCCCAGGGCAGAGCTCAATTTCTTATGCTTTCTACGATTGCAGAGTTGTAGGCATTTGTTAGAGATAAATGACGGCTATACGGGCTGTGCTCCCCTCTTTCCTGGCGGCTAAGGCTGGGCCATTGCATGCCCTCGTGTCAAACATCGCAAACACTGACTCGAAGAAGGACCTTCGATGCTCTGGAAGTTGTTTGCACCGCTCTTGGGTTCGCCAAAGCTGGCTTTCCATGGGAATATCCTGGAATCAAGAGGCCAGAACCACGGTGTGCAATGCCAAGGGTAAAGGCCGTCGGGCTCGAGGTATACGCACATATGACTTCTGCGCCGTTTTAAGTCCAATTAAAAGCAATCCTAGTACATTAGAGCAAATGACGCGTTTTGCGTTGTTCTGATAAGCAAATTACCGAGTGTACTTGCGTTTGTGATCGATGTTAATTTGTCCAGAATGGGTCTCTACACAGGATATTCCCGGCGACGACGACGTCGACGACGACGATGGAATTGAAATTGTTGAGGACCTGTTCAACATCGACAAAGGCGGCTGGCTGGTGAAAGATCTAGAGGAAAAGTATTCCAGCTTCAAAAAGAAAGGTGGGAAGGGTCGGAAGGAGGCCGCGTCCTTTGCTGACATGGAAGATGACGACGATGATTTCGACGGCGACCTCGACTTCCTTGACGATGACCTCGAAGACGATGACGATGAGGACGATTTCGACGATGATCTGCGGGCCAAGCTGCGGAAGCGAAAGGTAAACTTGCATCGGCGTTGCCGCTTACAATCTAAAGCTCCACGATCGTTAATCACACATCATCTGCCAAGCATATACAGCGTTCCTGCATGTTTGACATTGTGGTGATGGCGTCAGAATGGTCTGTTTTCTGCCCACGGTGCAGTCTCTCTTTTGGCCTATAGAAACAAACATCTAGATTCTATTTGCGTTTAGCATGCCCGTTAGCATTGGTGGGGGGCGAATGGTGGCGGGTCCTGACGCCCCCCATTCGGAGTGCATTCCCATTCTGTCAAGGTTCTCTATCACCCACCGGATCCACCGGCATGCCCTTATGTAGGTTGCCTTCCCCGCCCTTGACCCTACGGATTCGCAAGGCGACCCCATGTCTTGCCGTTTGTCTCCCGGCTCACCTGGCCCATGCCAGCCTTATGACACGGATGCGATGTACACTTTGACATTGTAGTTCAGGTACATCGCGGACGACTTGTTCGTTATATGCTGTCGTTGCATGATGCCCAGCAAGCCATCATGTGCGTAACCTTTCAGTACCCATCCCAAACTTCTGCGTAGCACCCAGTTGACATGGGTGACGTGTGGTTGGATGTTGTGGTAGTATTAGTTTTGATGTTGAGGTCGGGATCCATGGCTTACCTGTCTGCTGCCCAGGCTCCATACACCCGCAAACATCTGTCGCTCGTGCGACACTGACAAGATGTATTTGTTAAATTGGTCATTAGATGTATTGGTTAGATGTTTCCTCACCTAGGCCCCCTAGACACGACGCATTACGCCCCCCCCCCCACCCCCATTGTCTTCTGTCTTACATATTCCCATACGTTCTTACATATGTTATAACAAGTTCCCACATGTTCTTGGTTATTTGAAAACGAGATGTGTTGGTGGGAGGGTTCCTCACCCCACAGGCGAGATGTGTTGGTGGTAGGGTTCCCCACCCCACAGCCGAGATGTGGTGGGAGGGTTCCCCACCTGGCCCCCCGCATCCATGCATCTTCCCCCCCCTGTCGTACCCCACTTTACTTGGACATCAACGGCATGCTTGTTGGCTGTTTTTGAATTCCCCGTTAGGCACGGACATGCCACGTGGATGGTAGCTCACCGAGCCCCGAGGGCCATGCCCCAAGTTCAAGCCCCCTTTTCTCTGTCCACTTTAAGTTGACACGGACACGGAGAAGGCATGCCGCTCGCATGATTCCTGTCGTCTCCCTTGTCATGTGCTCATGCGTTTGTAGTAGGTTTCCATCCGTTGGACGCGGAGGAGATGCTTGTTGGATGATACCTGACCTCCCTCCTCCCCCCCACGCACACAGTACCCTGTTTGTTGTGTCGAAGTCAGATAGTGTCTGACCTCCCCCCTCCTCCCCCACCCACGATGGCTATTCTGCTACACACGCCTCCTGTCGTACACTTCACCCGTTCGACACGGACGATGAGTTGAGCAACTTGCAGGATGCCCGTTGCCTGCCTTGTCGCGTGTTCGTTTGTGTCTAGTTCTCGCCCGCTGGACACGCTTGATGAGGAGATGAGGAGGAGATGAGCAACTTATGTGACGTGCATGTCCTTACTTACACGTCATCCCAAGCGCCACCCAAGCACAACCTCCTACTCCCTCATGCACGTGATCCCATCTGACAACTGTCACCAGTTGGATCTCTTGATTGGCGTCCTGTGTATTTTTAGTTTAGTTCTTCCTTTGTTATTCTGATACGTATCTTATCTACGGTAGACGCAACTCATACCCCATATCCCCTTTCAGCTGCTAGAGCAATTCGATGCAGGCGGAATGCTTCTTGGGCGTGTTTGACCATCACCAGTTTTTGACACGGACGAGCTGTTTGTCGGATGATATGTGAACTTTCCTCACTGCTCGATGATGCGAAGTATGTGCACCCACAATGCCCTCCGCCCCCCCCCCCCCCCCCCCATTTCACTATGCCCCGTCATCTGCCACTTCAGTTTGACACGGACGAGGAGGAGGCCAGTGCGCGTGAGGCGGTCACGCGTGCGGTGCTGCCGGCGCGCGAGTTACGGCGGCTAGAAGCTCAGATGGCCAAGGATGATGCCAAGCCAGTGCCCACTGTGCGACGCACTCAGCGTGTGCTCAAGGTGGGGGATGTCGGAGTTGTGTGTGGGGGGGTAATGAGGGCGGTTGTGAGGGGCTTTTGTGTGTGTTGTTGCATGAAGCGTGGTGCTTGCTCAACGTGGGCACAGCTCCTTGAACCGCACCGGCTTGAACCACATGGGGGCAAAAGTAGAGAGCAAAGAGAAAGCGGTGTCATAATGTTCAGTGAGGGCACCCGGTGGGGGACAGCTGGGTGGCGGAGTTGGGGGGGGGGGGGCTTCAAGATGTGGCATGCAACAGAAAGGGTACTCAAGGCGGGGGGAGCCTTGAACCAAGCTGGTGGTATGAGCCGCACGGGAGCAAACAGAGGTGTAGTGAACTCCGATGTGTGCTCAGGGTGGGAGAAGACTGCAGGAGAGTTGTTCAGGGAGTTTGGTGGGGGCAGCTTCAAGTTGTGGCATCTGTTTTGTGGGGGCAGCTTCACGTTGCGGTGTCTGTTTTGTGGGGGCAGCTTCACGTTGTGGTGTCTGTTTTGTGGGGGCAGCTTCAAGTTGTGGCATCTGTTTTGTGGGGGCAGCTTCAAGTTGTGGTGTCTGTTTTGTGGGGTCAGCTTCAAGTTGTGGTGTCTGTTGATGCACGGTTGGGGAAGTCTCTGGGTCACACGATTGTGGCCCTCATGACACTAGTACCGACATTAGTACAAGTCAGAATGGTAGTGTTAGGGATTGTTTGTTTGGAGATGAACCCTGTTCTCTCTGGCCGGGTAGGCTGCTTGCCTCTGGTTGTGCACGGGGATACTGTGGGTTGCAGGTTTTGTTCATCTCCCCTGGTTGTGGCCAGTGCATGGTTAGGCAGCATGAATATCAAACGAGCTGATGAGGCTTGTGATCTGTGCTCGCAATGCAAGCACCCTCATGCTTGCGATTCATGCTTGTTTCCAGACCATCATTCGCCTTCTGTCTCACCCTGCCCAGCCGGATGGCCTGCCACCCACCCACCCACCCACCCACCCACCCACCCACCCACCCACCCACCCACCCACCCACCCACCCACCCACCCACCCACCCACCCACCCACCCACCCACCCACCCACCCACCCACCCACCCACCCACCCACCCACCCACCCACCCACCCGCCTGCCCACCCGCCCGCCCGCCCGCCCACCTGCCCACCCGCCCACCCACCCCACCCCCTGTCCGCCCGCCCGCCCACCCGCCCAACCGACCGACCGACCGACCGACCGACCGACCGACCGACCGACCGACCGACCGACCGACCGACCGACCGACCGACCGACCGACCGACCGACCGACCGACCGACCGACCGACCGACCGACCGACCGACCGACCGACCGACCGACCGACCGACCGACCGACCGACCGACCGACCGACCGACCGACCGACCGACCGACCGACCGACCGACCAACCGACCGACCGATCGACCGACCGACCGACCGACCGACCGACCAACCCCACCCCAACCCAACCCAACCCAACCCAACCCACCCCCCACACACCCCGCCCGCCCGCCCGCCGACCCACCCACCCACCCACCCACCCACCCACCCACCCACCCACCCACCCACCCACCCACCACCCACCCACCCACCCACCCACCCACCCACCCACCCACCCACCCACCCACCCACCCACCCACCCACCCACCCACATTCAACTGCCACCTGTTACCTGCCCCTCTCGTGGCGTGTGACAGATCATCTCTGGCAGCGTGGGCGGCCGCCGCATTTTGACCCCCCGCGACAACTCGGTGCGGCCGATGATGGAAGTGGTGCGCGCCGCCGTGTTCAGCATGCTGCAGGTAGGCGATGGCGGGATGGTTATTCACTTTGTTTGCAGTAGCCAGTGTGGATGATGGATGTGGTGCGTGCCGCAGTTGTCAGCGTGCTGCAGGTGGGTGGGATGGCAGTAGTTACTTCCATGCCGCAGGCGTGTGAGCTAGCATTATATGTTTCCAGAGCCGGCATTATGTTGCCAGTGCTAGTGGGCGGTAATGCAATAGCAGATCATCTCTGGCAGCGTGGGCGGCCGCCGCATTTTGACCCCCCGCGACAACTCGGTGCGGCCGATGATGGAAGTGGTGCGCGCCGCCGTGTTCAGCATGCTGCAGGTAGGCGATGGCGGGATGGTTATTCACTTTGTTTGCAGTAGCCAGTGTGGATGATGGATGTGGTGCGTGCCGCAGTTGTCAGCGTGCTGCAGGTGGGTGGGATGGCAGTAGTTACTTCCATGCCGCAGGCGTGTGAGCTAGCATTATATGTTTCCAGAGCCGGCATTATGTTGCCAGTGCTAGTGGGCGGTAATGCAATAGCCAGCGTCGATGAGGGAGGTGTGTGCGTGCCGCCATGGTTAGCATGCTGCACGTATGCGTGTGCGCTGCCTGCTTTAGAGCGATGTCATGCTGTCTCATAAATCTGGCATGGGCCTTGGCTAGTTGGTTCTACTGCGGGACGCTGGCTCGCAAGAGTAAGTGTGATAGAATATTCTGGTTGATGGAGTGAGGTAATTGCCCAGATCTTTCCCTTTTTGCCCTCAGCACCACGTCCGAATCCACACATCTGGGGGAGCCATGGTGCGCATCTCTCCCCCCCCCCTTCCCCCCCCCTCCTCCTTCTGCTGGCTCTGCATGGTTGAAGGCCCCTGAAAAGAAGTGGATGAAGACCCTGTCTAGATATCCGCGTTGTCAAGGGCGTGGGATCAGCACCCAAGAAATGTGTTTGTATGCGATGTTTTGGCAAAACCACTGCTTTTTCTCTCTTCCCTGCTCAGTCATGCCCTGTTTCACATCACACCCTGCCTTATGTGTGCACCCTGTTTCACAACATGCCCTGCCCTTGCCTGATGCCCTGTTTCATGTGATGGCCCATCGTACGTGTGTGCCCCGCCTTGGTTGCGCCCAGTCGCGGTCGGGGGGCGGCGGGCAGCTGCCAGGTGGCCGCTTCTTGGACTTGTACTCGGGCTCGGGCTCCGTCGGCATCGAGGCTATCAGCCGGGGGTGTGAGGTGGTGCGTGGACGAGGCTTTCCTATACTTGTCATACGACGACGACGACTGCTTCTACTACTACCACCACCACTACTGCTACTACTACCACTACTACTACTACTACTACTACTACTACTACTACTACTACTACTACTACTACTACTACTACTACTACTACTACTACTACTACTACTACTACTACTACTACTACTACTACTACTACTACCACTGCTACTGCTACTGCTACTGCTACTGCTACTGCTACTGCTACTGCTACTGCTACTGCTACTGCTACTGCTACTACGACTACTACGACTACGACTACGACTACGACTACGACTACGACTACGACTACGACTACGACTACGACTACGACTACGACTACGACTACGACTACGACTACGACTACGACTACGACTACGACTACGACTACGACTACGACTACGACTAGGACTACGACTACGACTACGACTAGGACTACGACTACGACTACGACTACGACTACGACCACGACCACGACCACGACCACGACCACGACCACGACCACGACCACGACCACGACCACGACCACGACCACGACCACGACCACGACCACGACCACGACCACGACCACGACCACGACTACGACTACGACTACGACTACCACTACGACTACGACTAGTTTGTAGTTGTGTGTTAGTTGTTGTTCGGTTGGGAGGCGTAGGGGTCCTTGGAGGCCATCAGCTGGGGTTGCGAGGTGGTGCGTGAACAAGGCTCCCAATGTGTGGGTGTGGTACGTTGGGAGAGTCCTCGGAAACGGATGTAGGGCGTACGAGGTGGCACGTGGATTAGACTCCTAAATTGCGGCTTTACGGTAGTCAGCGGACGCCAATTCGCGGGTACAGCCGGAAAATGGGTGGTCCCGCGCTCCTTTTTGCCCATTCCTCACCCTGTCTGTCCGGGTGGCTCGCATTCAACCCCCGCCCCCCCCTATTGTCCACCCCAGGCCCACTTTGTGGAGCTGGACAAGTGGGTGGTCTCGCGCTGCCTGGACGCCAACCTGCAGGAGCTGGGCCTGGCGTCGTCCTCGCGCGTGCACACGCGGCCGGTCGAGGAGCTGCTGGAGCAGCTGGAGGAGTACCGTGCGTTTCAGTCTGGATGAAATGCTGCTAAATTGTAGACTGCTAGTAGTTTATATTAAAATGGAATTTGTGGGAGGATTACCATGCGTAGAAATCGGGATGAAACACCACTAAATTATATTAGTTGAAAATGAAACTTGTGTTGGAGGAATACCGTGTGTTCTCGTCTTCTACTGTACTTCTAGTACATGTGTTTTGGGGAAAAAGAGGGCGCCTTTTGTGGTAAACATGATTGGAGGACCACCTTGCGTTTGCTATTTGATTAGACTTACTAGCCGGTGCCGGTAGACTTACTAGCCGGTAGTTGATCAGACTTACTGGCCGGTGCTCATACTGCCTTGTCTGGGGTGGGCCGCTGGGGGATATTGTGTGTTGTTGTTTGGGGCTTGTTTGCTATTTGATTAGACTTACTAGCCGGTGCTCATACTGCCTTGTGTGGGGTGGCCCGCTGGGGGATATTGTGTGTTGTTGTTTGGGGTTTAGGCATGCGTATGTGTTGGGAAGAATGCCGCGCTTTTGTTTGGAAGATGTGCCATTTTGTTCAGGCTCGAGGATTTCGGTGCGTGCATGCGTTGGGGCAGCGTGAGCGTTCTTCAAAGGTAGTTGCACCCCTTTCGGCCCTGATTGCACACGTGTGTGACAACAGCCAGCGTTGTCATGTGGCTTGATGGGGGGGGGAAACCAGCGTGCCTTGTGCGCGCGCCCGCTCGCTTCTGCCTTGTGCTGGGTCTCTCCCTGTGACGTTGGCCGTATTTCATCGACCATTTTGTTAGCTGCCGTCGCCATATATACACCGTGCTGCGCTGAAGGCGCGCTGAGTAATGCTGCGCGATCTATCATGCGCGCTGCCACGGACATGCCGGTGCATTGTCGCCTCACGCCCCATCCCCCTCGATGGGAATCCCACGAGCTGCACTGTCTTTTGTGCACCTGCGCGCTTGGTGCATGTGTGGTTGCAAACAGCGGACCTGCTGGGCAGCCCCGTTTCCTCCAACTATCCTTCAATTCTACGGGCTGAATTGTGCTTGTGCTCATGCGTGCTTGTTGTGTGTGTGTTTGGGTGCACACAGCGGACCTGCTGGGCGGTCCCTTTGACTTCATCAGTGTTACGCCTCCCTACGAGGCGGTCGACTACTCAGTGCTGCTAGACCAGCTGGCACGGTCCCCCGCCATCCACCCAGCCACCATCGTGGTATGCCTGCGGTCATGCCGCCGATGATTGCAATATTTCCTCTTCACGTCCTTCTTTCCTTTTCTTTCACCTGGCAACCGCTCCTGCACACGTGCATACGTGGACACAGTGGTTGTAGCCTCCCATCACAAGACGCTTGGCGACTGGCTCGAAGAAAGGGTCCCTTGGCAGTTTGTATGGATTAGGTTGCTGAACCTATCCAACAGTCAATTCCCGTCGATGGGTATTCAACATCAACGCAGCATTTGATTCAAAGCTAGCTATACCTGCGGTGCCAGATGTGGCTCATCTCAAAAGCCTGCGGAGGTTATTCTACGTATAGGATGCGGCACGGGCTGTTTGTTTGACGCCGGCTTCTAGTAACCAAGCAGTATCATGTGGTATAGGCTAGCTGGCTGACCTGGCTTGCGTTGCCTATGGGTATGCGTGGTCGCTCGTTTTGTTTGTCGCGTACGCCAGATCGTGGAGTACCCAAAGAAGTTCCGCGTGGACCTGCCCGACACGCTGGGGCCGCTCACCAAGGTGGGCTGCGATGCTATGTGGCCTGCTATTCAGCTATTGTTTGTATGTGGGCGTGTATGATGTGGCCTGCTATTCAGCTATTGTTTGTATGTGGGCGTGTATGATGTGGCCTGCTGTTCAGCTATTGTTTGTATGTGGGCGTGTATGATGTGGCCTGCTATCGTTCACATGTGGGTGAAGCCGTGCGGTTTGTGTTTGTGGGATGGGATGCGGATTGTGGCCAGATGTTGCCTAGCGTTAGATTCATTATTGGGTGGCGCCGCTTGACGGTGTTTAGAACTCATAGGGTAACGGATCTAGCTGGGTTGAGTCCATGCCTGCGTCCTTTGTGTGAAGCATCCTACTTACAGTGCAGAAAAAGTATCTACGTCTGCGAAAAAAGGCGTGTAAAGTTGGCCGTGTTGTAAGGGGCCATGCCACAGTCAGATTTATGGGAACTACATAGAGCATTTTCTAGTAAGAGCCTGAGTGGAGGTACGTTTCTGCTTTTGCGTTCCTGTGTAATGGGGTGGAGAGGGAATGCACATGCGTCACTGCCACCGGTGTGCTGTCGATGAACTCATGGGGTCGAATTGGTAGCACCGGGCTCGTTGCTAGGAGATTGCGATGACATTCTGTCCTGTATGCCCTGTGTGCCAGCCTCATACGCTGCATTTCTTGTACCTAGTCCTCTCTCAGGCACGTAATCAAGTCATCAGAAGGTCTTGTGCTTGGGAGGAAAGAGGGACAGAGACCTGAGCAATGAGAGTGGTGGTGTCGTGGATGGATGTGGGTCCCTGGGTAGCAGGTAGATGCCATGCACGCGCGCAAGTTCACCCACGCACGTGCATTACCTGGAGCCTTGCACTGGAAACGCACCGCCATGGGTAGAGGCAGGCCCTCTTTGGTGGCTTTGCTGGATATATGGATGTAAGTAAAGATAACGGCAGGCTCGAGCTACCATGGTCCGGATACTCCCGATTTCTGGCCTGCGCTGGTTGTCTCCTTGATATGGATGAGTGTACCTGGGTAGCTGTGATTGTCATTGTTATATGTGTCGAGTAGCCGTCAGGTGTATGGGCTAGTTGAATGATGCAAGTGCTAGGGCCTAGGGAACACAGGGGGTTGATATAATTGTTAGGGAACACAGGGGACTGCGGGTGTTAGCCGTTCGGATGGGATGCGTTTGCTGGTCCCACGGGATCATGGATTATGCGGCGCGTTCAACCACGTCTTCCGCATTGTGAGCAAGGGTGTGAGCAGCCCTCCCAGATCGAGGCCATGCCATGGTGGTCGTAGGAAACGCTTCCCGATATGATGGAGCCCTATTGCGTGACTAACTTCTTACTTGATTAAATAGGTAAATATCGTGACTGCATCAGGGGGTACCATCGACCCTTAATAATTATTATTTTCTGGGTCGCTGTATCATGTGACCTCCCTGTGGGCTGTGGGCACACCTGTTTGCCTGTGTGGTCGCTTTTGTCCTCAGGTGCGGGACCGCAAGTATGGCCGGACATTCATCGCGCTCTATGGCCCAGTGGATGAGGATGACCTTTGAGGGCTTGCTCTCCATTAGAGCGAGCTGCGCGGAAGCTCGACGTGTAATGCCTCCCATTTGATCACCGTTTCTTTTATGGAGATCCGGTTGCATGGTCGGTGGGTATATGGACAGGAGATGACAGGAAATCACAAGCTGGAAGTGATCTTGGCTCGACAATCCCTGTTGCAGGGTTTGATTTTTGTTTTGGGAAATTGATTGAGGACGTACGCAACTGGCAGGGTATCAGCCAGCCCTTGCAGGGGGAGATCTGCATGCGTGCATTCGCATGTGCGCATAGGGAGCTAGAGGGAATAGGAACTTCACAAATGTCAGGGCCGCGGGCGACCGCCACATCGATGCATCCTGGTATGATTGTCAATATATTGGCAGTGCAGAAATCAGAATATACGCTTGGCTGATCTCGATAGTACCGGCTGCGCCCCCTTCTCAAGAAGGTTCCAGCCGTGTTCAGCCCGTCTCACGGTTCGAGACTGAACAAGTCTCGAGTGCAGACACGTGTGTAGTACTCCTACACACAGATCTCGAATGATTTATCTAGTACCAAATCCGAAAGGCTTGCATCACTCCCCGGAAAGGAGAACTTTTGCGGATGACTGTAGGTGTCAGTTGGCGATGCCTTAGGATCCGGAGACGTCCGTCCTATAGTCAGCAAAATTGGTGCGAGAGGTACCCCGTTCGATTCCGGCCTGGATTCATTTGCAGATCGCGTTTTTCCGCGTTTTCCGCGGACCGGCACTGAACGCAAATGGTTTTCACCTTTGCGGCGTGCCAAATCAGAATATATTGGCAGTAGTTGTCTCACTTAAATATTGTCTGACACGCAGCCTCCATCGTCATGTTACAAGCTGTTGAAAATACAGTGCCCCTGATACTTTCGATCTAATTGGGAATGTGTACGACCTCTGTTTGTTGTTATCAAGGAGGCATGCAGAAAGCGAGCCACGAGCCACGAGCCACGAGGTAGCCATGGCTGACGGCGGAGCTCATAACTTTCACGTTTGAGCCCCAAATTCAGCTGTGAATATCACTATCGCTTCGTCTTTCTAAGACGCACATGCTGATATAATTTTCCGAATCTAAAACGCAATATATGGCGCACAAACGCGCCTCGACGCAACGCAGCCTGGCGGCTGCGCTCGGCAATGAAAATTCTGCAGCTCAGGCTGCAGCTTCGCCTTCAGGTCCGGCAGGCGGCGATGACACTAGTCGTGCACTGGTGGTCGTCCAGCAACCCGGGCTTAACGCCTCGCCATCTGCATCGCCTGACCCCAAGCGCACCCGCCCAGCCGACGACACAGGAGGGTCTTCACGCCCAGAACCGAGCTTTCGGCCCCGGCCTTTCAAGGTCGCAGATTACGACTGGGCCACCATTTCTCCGACCGATGCTCTGCGCTGCATCTTCTTCGGGGATTACGCTTCGCTTTACGACCTGTGCCTCCATTTCCACTCCATCAATCGCCTCCTCGCCCCGGACGGCAGCCGCTGGGCCAACATCTACGGGCTGTCCGGCTGCGTCCGCCCCCATCTCCAGCACGCCATCCTCAACTCCCTTCTCCAGCGCTCTGACGGCGAGATCTGGGCTCCACCCCTTTCCGTCCCCACCCTCCGCTCCATCCTCACGGAAGCCTTTCAGCAGCACGTGACCCCCCTTGCTGCCGACATAGCAGCAATCGGCGGCACGCTGACTGCTGAACTTCCTCACATTTCCACCGCCGCCGCCTCCACCTCCACGGCCATTTCCGCCTCCACTGCCGACATCAAAGCCCAGCTCCTCGACCTCGACCAACGCCTTCAAGCCACCGCCAACGCCCTTGAGAGCTTGCATGACACCGCCGGCCTCACCGCCCAGGCGGTGAAGGACATCGCCGCCCAGCCGGCGCCTGCTGGCTCGGCCGGCGATGCTCCCTCCACCTGGGCGGACTTGCTTAAGCAGCACACCACCTCCACCACCTCCACCATCTCGGCACAACTCAAGCAACAAGCCCTCGACCTTCGCGAGGAAGCCGACATCGCCCGGCGCAGCCACAATGTCATCGTCAAGCACTTCGACCAGCAGGCAGGTGAGACCTCCACGAGCCTTCTTGAGGCATTTAAGCGCGCCATTCTTGCCCCCATGTTACTCACTGGTGAGCTGGACATGTCGGCTGTCCGCCTCCCCCGCGCGCGGGGGAAGGCTGGCCCGGCCCCCGTGCTCCTCACCTTTAAGTACATGGCGGACAAGCTGGCGTTCCTTAAATGCCGCAAGAAGCTCTCGGAGACTCGCTTCACGCTGGACGACGACTTGACCCTGGCCCAGCAACAACGGCGACGCGAGCTATGGCCGGCCTACCTTCAGCTCCGGCAGAGCGCAAGGGGGAAGCCGGTATACTGGAGGGGGGCGGTCATCCACGTTGACCACAAGCCCTGGCAGCCCCCTCCTGCCACCTCAGACTAGGAATATATATACCAGTAGTGTAGATTAGTAAGGCTTAGCCTAGCATGTGGCCCACGCGCATGTGCGCCCATAATGGCCCCCATGGATGATGCCTTCAACATTTAGCCATGCTTTGTCTATAATGGGACCCCCATGGATGTTGCATTAAGAACTTAGCCATGCTATGCCATGCAGAGAGATGCTCTCTGTCGAGAAGCCATGCCCTAGCCCTTGCATAGCCATGATGATCTTCCTCCCCCGTGCCAGGATCCCCTTAGCTGGGTTGAACCTGAGACAGCATGGTGGTGCCGGTGCCCTTGCGGCACCTAGAGCAAGTGTTGCTTACATTCCCACCCTTGCATGAAGTAGCCTAGGATGTATTTAAAGCCATATGCCCCTTCTCAGGGATATGTGCTACATTGACTCCCAACGGAGTGATGTTGATAATTAATTAATTAATTAATGCAGAAAGCCTCGGCTGGCCTGGCCGGCGATGCTCCTCCCATCACGACCTGGGCGGACATGCTTAAGCAACATACCACCTCCACCACCTCCGCCGTCGCAGCCCAGCTCCAGCGGCAGACGCTTGACCTCCGCGAGGAGGCCGAGCTCGCCAAGCGCAGCCTCAACGCCATACTCAAGAACTTGGACATGGAAGAAGGTGAGAATTCCGAGAAGCTTGCACGTGCGTTTGAGAGCAAAATCCTTGCACGCATGGGCCTTCTTGGTGAGATCAAGCTGACCGCCCACCGCCTCCCCCGCGCGCGGGGTAAGGCAGGGGCGCCTCCGCTCCTTCTCATCTTTGATAGCCCAGCGGACAAGATTTCGTTTCTCAGACGCCGCAAGCGGCTCGCGAATACTCCCTTCACCGTGGACGACGACTTGACCCTGGCACAGCAACAACGGCGACGGGAGCTATGGCCGACCTACATCCAGCTCCGGCAGACCAAGGCGGGCCAGCCGGTGTACTGGAAGGGGGCGGCCATCTACGTCGGCCACAAGCCCTGGCAAGCGACCCCCTCGACCACCGCGGCCCCGACAACTCCAGCCCCAGCCTAGGGGAATACATCAGTAGTGTAGAATAGTTAGACAGTGGCCTTGTACATGCCCGCCTACTACAGGCACTATACCAGCTTAGGCCTAGCCTTTTTAGTCATGTACATGTGTGCCTATGATGAGCCACCCTCCAGATGATGCCTAGCTTTATTTAATTATGCAGTGCCCATGCAGGGAGTCACTCCCTGCTGAGAAGCCATGCCATAGCTCTTGTATAGCCATGATGATCTTCCCCCTCACAGGCATGCTCCCCCCTTACCCGGGCATAGCGTGATAGACCATGAGGGTGCGGGTGCCCTGGTGCACCTAGAGCAAGTGTTGTTTACATTCCCACCCTTGCAGGAAGTAGCTTAGAATGTATTATAGGCTCATATGCCCCTTCTCAGGGCTATGTGCTACATATACTCCCAACGGAGTTATGTTCCTAATTAATTAATTAATTAATGCAGAAAGCCAGAAACCCTATTGAGACAAGTTCACGACCGTACCTGAAGTCACCTTTTCAATTTAGCATAAGCTATGTGTAATGTGTCAGCCTACCAGCTATGGTATTTAGTTTTGTTTTCATAATAACTATAGAACTAATATTATAACACGACTCCGTTGGGAGATCATGTAGCATGCATTCCATTGCTGATGGGTGGGGGTGAGCGGAGCCGCGAAAACTAACTAAGCTAACTCTAAGCTAATATGTAATCTAAGCTACAAAATCCGGCTAGCTACTCTACTCAGCATAGGGCCCAGCTTCTTAAGCTTTGGTATTCCTTGGTTGTATTGCAACCACAGTACGTGTTGCGCCCTGGCACCATATGCTGCAGAGAGATCTGGCGCTCTGTACGTGGCCTGCCCACTTGTGGCAGTGAGAGAACCTAGGGCACCCGCCCTCCTCATTGTGTATAGGGGTTGAAGGTTCGTTTTACTCTGTACTAGCACCCATGTGACGCAGTCACGTGCTTGTTAATCTTAAGTAATCATTTAATTAACACTTAAGTGCAGGAATTCATGTTGTGGAATAAAAGAGAAAAGGATAACATCTCAGGAATGTGAACCGCATCCTGGATGTGTGTGTAACCTGCATATCCTAGCAGCTAACACCCTCATGCAAGGCATGGACAAAAAGAAGAGCGAGACTCGTGACTGAGCATCAGAATAAGGCACGAAGCGCAAAAAATGCTGGTAGCAAAGCATCAAGGACGACAGCAAGTGTACAGAGAATGCCTTACATGTACTGTAACGTAGAGCGCTAGTACAGAGAGTGCCATGACAGCATATTGCATGACATGCAATGCCAGGCAGCAACTGGCATCGGGAAGTATATCAATGAGACAACCAGCAATCTGGCATCCGCAAGTATATCAAGTAGACAATCAGCAATCTGGCATCCGCAAGTATCTCAAGTAGACAACCAGCAATCTGGCATCCGCAAGTATCTCAAGGAGACAACCAGCGCAGGCCAGATATGCAAGCATATGCACACCAGCACGATGGTTAGTGTACGTCCACACTAAAGATATCCTACGCCCAGTCACTTTTGAATGTAAAAACAGGTATCTCTATTTCTATTTCTATTTACAGTGGGGACATAGGTGGGAGCCGGCTGCCTTTGCAAGATCACCATTCCAGTTACATAGTCGATGCTCCAGGCAAGGGCGAGCTGTATGTGCGGCATAAGATCAAATTCCTTTTCCGGCGTAAGGCTTTGTTTCTGTACAGGGGATAAGGATCACGTGCCATTTGTTGTATGCATTCATGATCCATTTACGCCGCTGCGGTGGTTTGCTCAGATGCACGCTCAAGGGCATTGACATCAGTGAGCAAGTCTCCCAGGAAGAAAAGGACTTTCTCAAATACAGCGGAGGTCTGTGCGGGGATCACCGCCACGTGGGGGCGAGTGTGGGGGGCTGCGGAGCGCGCCAGGGCGGCCAGGTGTTCCCCTCTCGACATCTTCCTGCTGCCCCAGCACGTGAGAATCTTGCCCTCGGAGCACGTGTAGTAACAGCCGCCTTCACGCACAAGAGTCGTGTCTCTGCAATTGCAATTGGCATGGCGTACATTCCGTGCGGGTCAGCTCTCACGATCGACGTGTTTGGGGCGCACGCGGAAGGTCAGGCAAATAACATTGCTGAAAATAATGTGTGAGGGATGCCCTACCTGCCCACCCGTGCGATGCGATCTCTTGTCTCGAAAGCTGCTTTCCATCCGGCCGGGGCCACATCTCGGCCATCACTCGCGACACCCCAGCGCTTCTCGTAAGCCGCTTTCCATATCGTATCTGATTCTGCCATGGTCTTCCATCCTTTGCTCACTGTTCGAAAGCAGCAGTCCCCACCAATACATAGATATCCATGCAACCAGTCAGTACGTAGTTAACACAGCATCATGGGTAGCAGCATCGGAGGCAATTGGGGTAATTCCTTCTCAAAAGACAATACACGACGTAAATTTGGCTGTCACCGACTTGCGACTTCAACCTTACTGGCTGCCTTCGCCGCTTACCTTGCGATGCGGCTGCCAAGTCTCCTGGGGCTAGCTGTGTCATGACCCCCTCTTGCAGCTCGGCTGGAAGAGATGCAAAGGTTAGCGGGGCATCAAGATCAGCAAACTCAGCAGTCCGCTTCATGGTCGGCCGGCTTGTAACTAATCTATCACAACCAACCGATTCACGGTGTGCGGCAGTGCTCAATTCGATTGTCTCCGTGAATCGCTGTCCTTACGTCAATTCCGCAGTTTGAATTTTGAACGCAGCGGACGCCGGAGATGCCGAGTTGCCAACTGCCACATGTGGGCCTACGAAGAGGTGTTGAGTCATTTCTTGTGGCCCAGCCGTGCCCGGCCGTAGTTAAATTATGGCGACGTTCGAAAAGGGTCCCTGAAACCTAGCTTTCAGTACGGATAGAATATTTTGGGGCGCGCGACAACTGACAAGGTTTGATTTGAGATCAACGTTCACCCCAAATCCTGGTGGCCAAACTGGCCATGCCAAATGAGCCACCCTGCAGTCGAACGTTTTTTTCTGTTTGCAGCCTGTTTGCAGTGATAACTGGCTACTATAAGCCGGAATTCAAGTGATTTCGAAGAAGAAAACAGAATGGCAAACGGGCAATTACAGTGTGCCTAAAATGCGACAAATAGATTTACATATTGGAGGAGAGGCATACCTTTGAATGAGGGGGCAAGGCCCGGGATGAACTTGTGCCAATGAAGAATATACCGAGTCATTAAGCGGGTAGTTCTTTCGTGGGCGCCGAGGATGGCACTAGCCGATAGTCAAGAGTCTTCCGATATCGCATGGTGCTGGGAATGCAGCCAATGCGTCCCTGCAAATGGCGACGTTGACCTTAATTAAATTTGCTAATAATCCTGTCTGCTGGTTTAAAGGGAGGCGCTATAAGCCCGCGTAGCTGTTAATTGGGCAGGTAGGGCCGAGGGCGTCCGGAAAAGGAAGCCAATGGCTGGAACAATGAAGTCCATGGCCGAATCAATGCTCGCCACGCCTTTCAGCGTGAAGGGGGGAGAGGGAGGCAATGACTTGTTTGGAGCCAATGACTCCTTCGCTGCGGGGAATGACGCTTCAGGCTCATCCGCTAGGACATTAAAGACCCAAATTCAGGTCCGTTTGCTAAATAAAAAGGCCCAGCCAAAATTAGCGCGTATTTGCCTGGTAGACTAGCATGGCATAACCCTGCTGCTACAGCCGGAGTTTCATGTTTGGTGGTTACAGTTCGGTTGTGTCCCTGGCAAATGCCAGGCGTAAGTCGAATCCCTCGCTCTCTGCGCCTGCCATTTACGCTCATCCAATTTGCCCATGAAAGCCGGGCTTTGACGTATTGCCACTTGCTAAGTATCTGAACTATTTTCACCCCGTATGATTCCATTATTGTGTTTGCCTGCTACCTTGGGATGCAGGAGAAGGAGAAGGAGCTAATGACTCTGGGCCAGCACCGGGTAAGTCTCTGGGCATATGTGTGGGACTTTGGCAGGTGTCTATTTCCCTACCACTGCAGTATCCACTTTCGTGGAAGGTGCGGCTTGCAGTATCCACTTTCGTGGAAGGTGCGGCTTGCATTCATCAATCATCCAGACACCCCTCCCTCTGCGGAACAACCACAGGGGGCAACGGACGTTTGAAGTGATGTAGACACCGTTGATGGTGTGCCCTACATGCAGATTGCGTAGAGGCGTTGGGCGTTTCGTTCATGCTAGTAGAGAGCAAGCGGCGTGCCATATTTGTGCCATGCCTTTATATTTGCAGTGCAGAGAAGGACCTCGGATCGTTCTGCCTCGGGTCTTTCCTGGAACATCTTGGCTGTAATGCAGACGACATAATGCTGGCCAACACGTCCCTCGCTCCATGCCCCTCTCGAGACTTCCCCTGCCAAACTACTCCTGGGCTCTTGGCATACACGGCATGGGCCAAAGGCACATGACTCCAACCACCTGAAGGGGTTGCCATCACGAAGCCTAGTGCTTTGTCTCTCCCCCTGGGCGAATGGCTAAATGTTGAAGGAACCACAAGCTTATGGGGCCAGCCATGGGAATGAGCCTCGCCACCGATGGGGTCATGTTTGTGGGGGGCCGTTTCTGTATTTCATTTCCAGCACAGGCCAACAATATTTGTCAGATATGTACAGATTGATACCGTCCTTCCTACCCGACCCCATCTGTCCCCCTCCCTCTTACTCCCCCACCGCCTACCTTGCCAACTATGGTGAGTCATTTCAGAGTGTGACGGCGGTTGGTGTCCTACCTGCTATTCCCTCGCCCCTTCTGCCCCCGTCCCCCTTTCCCCCCCTCACATTCTAAATAACCAATTAACCAACCTACCCCCTATACCAACGCCTCTTCATCGTCGTCGTCGTCATCATCATCATCATCATCATCATCATCATCATCATCATCATCATCATCATCATCATCATCATCATCATCATCATCATCATCATCATCATCATCATCATCATCATCATCATCATCATCATCATCATCATCATCATCATCAACATCATCATCATCATCATCTTATTCTTATTCTTATTCTTATTCTTATTCTTATTCTTATTCTTATTCTCATTCTCATTCTCATTCTCATTCTCATTCTCATTCTCATTCTCATTCTCATTCTCATTCTCATTCTCATTCTCATTCTCATTCTCATTCTCATTCTCATTCTCATTCTCATTCTCATTCTCATTCTCATTCTCATTCTCATTCTCATTCTCATTCTCATTCTCATTCTCATTCTCATTCTCATTCTCATTCTCATTCTCATTCTCATTCTCATTCTCATTCTCATTCTCATTCTCATTCTCATTCTCATTCTCATTCTTATTCTTATTCTTATTCTTACTCTTATTCTTATTATACCTCCTCCTCCTCCTCCTCCTCCTCCTCCTCCTCCTCCTCCTCCTCCTCCTCCTCCTCCTCCTCCTCCTCCTCCTCCTCCTCCTCCTCCTCCTCCTCCTCCTCCTCCTCCTCCTCCTCCTCCTCCTCCTCCTCCTCCTCCTCCTCCTCCTCCTCCTCCTCCTCCTCCTCCTCCTCCTCCTCCTCCCCTCCTCCTCCCCCTCCTCCCCCTCCTCCCCCTCCTCCCCCTCCTCCCCTCCTCCGCCTCCTCCCCTCCCCCTCCCCTCCTCCTCCTCCCCCCCCCCTCCCCCTCCTCGCCCAGGTCCGCATCCTGGAGAGCCAGGTGGAGCAGCTCGAGGACAGCGTGCGCGCCAAGGACCGCGAGCTGCGCTCCAAGGACGTGGAACTGCAGTCGCGCGCGGCCGAGCTGTCGGGAAAGGAGCGCGAGCTGCGAGAAAAGCAGCGGGAGCTGGGTGACGTTCGAGAGAAGCTGGAAAAGGCAGACAAGGAGGGCAAGGCTGCGCTGGTGGGTGACACAATTGCACTCTATCTATCACGTGTTGTATCAGGTACGTAGGGTGGAAGCTGGAGAAAGGGTGGACAAGGAGGGCAGCGCCGCAGGGGTGGGTGTCCTGTGTCAAGATAGTTCTGTACCTAGTACATGATATAGCCATGTAGCATCATACATCCATGTATAACTCTACCCACTGCGTAAATGTGTGTCGACCTGCAGCCTGCATGATCATATTCAAGTGCGCGCGCATCCGTGTGTGTCCAAGCGCCTTCGTAGTGGAATACACACGGCGTGCGGGTGGGTTGCATGGCGACAACTCGGAGCAGTGCCTAATGACAATGCCTGGAAATACAATGCATGACAATAGTGCTGGCAACGCCACGCCTGACACGGATGCCCCGCACCCAAACGCCCATCGCATGCCCAGCGCCGGCTGCGACGCAATCCTCTGTGGTAATGCCAGGCGATTCTAAAGCTTGAGCATAAGTTGTTCCATCCCCCCCAGAAAACCCCGCGCTGCGCTCCCACCCCCGCCGGTGTTGCATGCCCAGGGAGGGAAAGCATTATTCTGCCTGACGTAACACCCCGCGATCTACCACTTCGCTAGGCAGCCGCTTTTGTAGATTTGCTGCCCGGTGACCATGCCCTATTGCCCTTTGGGTTCGATGGTATCCTACGACTACCCGATACAACAACAACAACAACAACAACAACAACAACAACAACAACAACAACAACAACAACAACAACAACAACAACAACAACAACAACAACAACAACAACAACAACAACAACAACAACAACAACAACAACAACAACAACAACAACAACAACAACAACAACAACAACAACAACAACAACAACAACAACAACAACAATGACGACGACGACGACTACCACTACCACTACCACTACCACTACCACTACCACTACCACTACCACTACCACTACCACTACCACTACCACTACCACTACCACTACCACTACCACTACCACTACCACTACCACTACCACTACCACTACCACTACCACTACCACTACCACTGCCCCCGCCCCTGCCCCTGCCCCTGCCGCTGCCACTGCCACTGCCACTGCCACTGCCACTGCCACTGCCACTGCCACTGCCACTGCCACTGCCACTGCCACTGCCACTGCCACTGCCACTGCCACTGCCACCTGCCACCTGCCACCGCCACGGCCACTGCCACTGCAACTGCCACTGCCACTGCCACTGCCACTGCCACTGCCACCACCACCGCCGCCGCCGCCACCGCCACCGCCACCGCCACCGCCACCGCCACTGCCACCGCCACCGCCACGACCACGACCAACACCAAGACCATGACCATGACAATGACCATGACCACGACCACGACCACGACCACGACCACGACCACTACGAATATGAATACCACTAGCACTGCCACTGCCACTGCCACTGCCACCACCACCACCACCACCACCGCCACCACCACCACCACCACCACCACCGCCACCACCACCACCACCACCACCACCACCACCACCACCACCACCACCACCACCACCACCACCACCACCACCACCACCACCACCACCACCACCACCACCACCACCACCACCACCACCACCACCACCGCCACCACCACCACCACCACCACCACCGTCACCGTCACCGCCACCGCCACCGCCACCGCCACCGCCACTACCACCACCACTACCACTACCACTACTACTACTACTACTACTACTACTGCAACTCCGCCCCCCACCAAACAACAACAACATCGACGACGACAACGACGACGACGACGACGACCCCCACCCCCCAGGCGGCGCTGCGTGCCCACGAGGACGAACAACGAGCCCTGGAAGCCGAACTACGCGACCTGAGGTCCAAGTTTGCTGCCGCAGAGAGAGAGCTGGGTGACAGGCGACGGCAGGCGCGCGAGCTAGAAGTGGTGGGGGCGGCGGCAGACCAAAAGGCCCAGGAGCTGCTGGCACAGGTCACCGAGGCGGAGCAGCGGGCAGCCCGTGCCGAGGAGCAGGGGCAGAGAATGGCGGCGGCGCACGCGCAGCAGACGCAGCGCATGGCGGAGGAGGCAGATAGTCGCATCTCACGTATGTTGGGGCGCTGTATCTATAGCTTTGTAAGGCCACCACATTTTCAACATTATAGGGTCGGGTGGGGGTGGGTGGATCGTCACGTCACATGTACATGGAGTGGGAAGGCGAGGGGCTAGTCCGATGGCATTGCGGAGCTATTGGCTCCTTTTGTGGTTGCGTTGCGGTGGGCTCAAAGGGGGCCGATCTGCCGCCCATAGCGTAGCTCTACTGTCCATCACCTATACCATGTACGGTGCTTGTGCTACTTTGGACTAGAGTGGAGGGGGCCGGCTGTGTGCCGGTAGTGCCTAGTGTGGTACGTGCCCCCCCCTTTTGTGGTGATTGAAGTACCAAAAGGAGGTGCGCCTTGAATGCCTTTCAGAGATCTAGATATATTTGTTGTTTGTGTCTCCACACTTAGGTACTTTGAGTATTCTGTAGGGATTTTTTTTGGCAACTCGTTGAGACCTTAGCTTCAGCCACCAACTGTACGTTATGTGTGTTGGGGGGGGGGGGGGGGGGCAGGAAGAGGAAGGGGAGGGCTATTATGATTTCGTGATTGTTTAGCATTTACACCGTCCATGTCATATTGTGTTTGTGACGGTATTTGCGTAGTGATCGTTGCCGCCGCGCCTGCTATGATTAGTGTTCCACACACCTGATCTGGGAACACACATCATTCGCCGCAACTTAAGTTATCGTATCACACATTTAGAAAGTGGATGTAGTTCCCGCTGCCGTGAGCCGGCAGGGTGGCTAGAAGCGCGGATTTGTGTACATCTCGATGAGACAAGGAGTTGCACTTATTTCGAGCATTTTTGAAATCCAGGAAGCAGGAAAGAGCTACTGCCACAGTTAAGGACCTTTTCTGGGCAGATGTTGCAAATAGCACTCCGCCCACTATTTCCGGACACACTCTGATACCCTCTACACACTTTAGGACATGGATGGTGCTACTATCTGCACGGTATCTACGGCTTTTGGTGCTACTATCTGTGTTGGTATGAGGTAGTTTCTAGTTCTGTACCTGTGTTAGCTCATGCGCCCCATCCTGCCCTCATGCTGCCCGCATGCCCCCTGTGCTGCCTTCTGTGCTCCCTCCTATGAGCTCTCGCGTCACCCTTATGCTGCCCTTTCCCTGCCTCCCTTGCGGCTCTTGCGACCACTTACACGGCCCTTTATGCTACCCTCTGCATGCACAGAACTGCAAGGCGAGCTGCGCCAGGCCCGCGCGGAGTTGGCCCAGAAGGAAGCTGAGGCCACGCAGGCGTTGGAGGACGCCCACCACCACCACCGCGAGGAGTGGGAGGAGGCGGAGCGGTCGATGGCTGCGCAGTACCGGGAGAAGGAGCGCGATTTTGCGCGGCAGATGCAAGCGGAGATGGAGGAGCGGCTGGCTGCGATGGTGGAGCGCGTGAGGGGGGAGGAGATGGGAGAATATGAGCGGAGGGTGGCGCAGTTGGAGGAGCAGCTGCACGGGTGCCAGCATACCATCGAGCAGCAGGTAAAGAACACGAGCATGCCCTTTGCCATCGAGTGCAGCAGGTAAAGAACACGAGCTTGCCCTTTGCCATCGAGTGCAGCAGGTAAAGAACACGAGCTTGCCGTTTGCCATCGAGTGCAGCAGGTAAAGAACACGAGCTTGCCCTTTGCCATTGAACAGCAGGTAAAGAACACTAGCATGCCCTTTGCCATTGAGCGGC
The DNA here is from genome assembly GCA_009746045.1 of Mesostigma viride. NCBI lineage: Eukaryota > Viridiplantae > Streptophyta > Mesostigmatophyceae > Mesostigmatales > Mesostigmataceae > Mesostigma > Mesostigma viride. The sequence goes on along the minus strand of RPFO01000587.1, from coordinate 34,739 downwards.
AGGTAAAGAACCCTAACATGCCCTTCGCCATCGAGCAGCTGATAAGGGTTGCCAGCATACCATAAAGGTTGTCTCGTTGATACCAGGGTGCAGCATGGGTCTGCGCTGTGCACATAGCCATTGAGCAGCAGGTACAGGTGGGGCACGGGCACTGATTCAATTACTTGCCCCCCTCGCCAAGAGAGGGGATGGCATTCAGTTCAGGTCACGCCATTGGTGCTTGTTCAGTCCAGGTTATTAAGGGTGCGTTAGATGGCCTAACGTGCCCTAGTGAGGTGCGGAAGGCGATGCGTTAGGCTTGGCAAGGCGGCCACTCCTCAGGCAGTGGGGTTGCGGTTGCATAGGGGAAGATTAAGTATTGTTTGTTTGATCAAGATATCTTTCTGTCCTCACTTGTCTGTTTTACTCTCACACCCCGACACTCACACACCCCACCTCAACCCAACCCGAAACCCGCCCCACACCACACCAACACCCACACCACCGATGACGACGACAACAACAACAACAACAACAAGTACAACAACAACAACAACAACAACAACAACAACAACAACAACAACAACAACAACAACAACAACAACAACAACAACAACAACAACAACAACAACAACAACAACAACCCATCATCCAACCACCACCATCGCAAATATGTTGTTAAATCCCCTCCCAGGCGCATGACCTGGACATGGCGGCGGAGGAAGCGGCATCGCTTCACGCGGCCATGCGCGCACTTGAGGCTGACCGCGACGCCGTTGCAGATGCCAGCGCGCGCATGCAGGGCGAGTTCCGCTCCGCTCTGCAGGCCAAGGAAGGCGACACGCTCCACCTGCTCGACCACAAGGTGGAGGAGATGGAGGCGATGATGGCGGAACGAGACAGCGCGCATGAGGCCGAGCTAGAGGCGGTGCGTGCCGAGCGACAGCAGTTGGAGGAGCGGTTCGACGCCTTTTTGGCCGACAAGGAGGCGGAGTTTGCCGACGTGATGGCGCGGGAGCACGCGCGGTGGGAGGCCGAGATGAGCGGGCGGGAGCGGGACGTAGAGCAGGAAAAGGAGGATGCCGAGGGGGCATGGGCGGCGCGGCTGGAGGCGCAGCGCGCCGCATGGCAGGAGGAGGTGGAAGGCATGCACGCGGGGCTGACGGAGAGGATTCGGGAGCGGGAGGACGAGATCGCGGCACTGCAGGATGAGTGCGGGCACCTGCAGGGGGTGGTCAGGGAGCTGGAAGGCCAGTTGGCGCGGGAGCGGGGGGACGCACACGGGGACATGGAGGACGTGGAGGATGCGTGGAGGCGCGAGGTGGACGCGGTGCGGCGCGAGTGGGAGGAGGAGGTGGGCCGGCTGGGGGCTGAGTTGAGGCTGGTGAGGGAGAACGAGTCGGTGCTGGCGGAGGAGTTGGAGGCGCGGACGAGGGAGCTGGAGGAGGTGGAGGGGGTGTGGAAGGACCGGCTGTCGAGTGTAGAGGCGGCGCTGCAGCGGGTGGCGGACGAGGCGGCGGCGCAGGAGAGGGCAATGATGGAGGACCGGGTTCGGCGGTTGGAGGAGGCGCACGACGAGGAGGTGCGGGCGCTGCTGGCGCGGCTGAGGGCGCAGAGGGGGGGGGAGGGGGGGAAGGGGGAGGAGGCGCGGGCGCTGCGGGAGGAGGTGGAGGTGCTGGACCGGCGTTGCGCGGAGCTACACGCGCAGCTCAACGAGGCCACCATGTGAGCGGGTGCTAGTGTTTCCTTATTATAGCTAGGTAGCTTAGTATAATAATTTGCAGTGTGGGTAGATAAATGGGCGAGGCCACCATGGGAGCAAGCGGTAGCTTTTCTTGTTGAAACCAGTAGCAGATTTCAGTTGAAATAGGGCCGATGTGGGGGGGTGCATGGACGAGACCACCGTGGGGAGCGGATGCTAGTAGCTCTTTTAAGCCAAATTATCGTGGTCGCGTTATACCTACTTCAAAAGCAGTTTTACTGCTTTTGAAGTAGCTATAACCTGTTTTTTGCAGTGCAGCTCGTTTGTAGTTGGATGTTGATGGAAGTGATTGAGGTCTGGGTTAAGAAGCTGTTCCCCTTTCCAGAAGTTATACTGTAGGCTGTCACATAACCAATGGGATGAATGATTCGGTGGATGGGTGCGCATTGCTCGCACGCGCCTGTGTGTGCTCATCCCTGCGTGCACCTCTGGGTGTTTGTGCGTGTGTATATGTGTGTGCGCACACGGTTGTTTGTGGCATGAACCTGTGGCACCAATGCCACATGGGTGCTGGATGGTCGGCACCAATGCGCCACCGGTGGCCTTTGCACCTGTGGCGTTGATGTCGGGGTGCTGGCGCTTGGACCCTCGGCACGCATCACCGACGGGACGTGCGCAAGCAGGGGCCGCACACCCCGGGTGGACACGGGTGACGCGGAGCTGGTGAAGGAGCTGGTGAGCGAGGAACATTGAAACAGGGAGATAGCAGTGAGAATGATGGGAAGGGAGGAACATTGAAACAGGGAGATAGCAGTGAGAATGATGGGAAGGGAGGAACATTGAAACAGGGAGATAGCAGTGAGAATGATGGGAAGGGAGGAACACTGAAACAGGGAGATAGCAGTGAGAATGATGGGAAGGGAGGAACACTGACACAGGGAGATAGCAGTGAGAATGATGGGAAGGGAGGAACACTGAAACAGGGAGATAGCAGTGAGAATGATGGGAAGGGAGGAACATTGAAACAGGGAGATAGCAGTGAGAATGATGGGAAGGGAGGAACATTGAAACAGGGAGATAGCAGTGAGAATGATGGGAAGGGAGGAACATTGAAACAGGGAGATAGCAGTGAGAATGATGGGAAGGGAGGAACACTGACACAGGGAGATAGCAGTGAGAATGATGGGAAGGGAGGGACACTGAAACAGGGAGATAGCAGTGAGAATGATGGGAAGGGAGGAACATTGAAACAGGGAGATAGCAGTGAGAATGATGGGAAGGGAGGAACACTGAAACAGGGAGATAGCAGTGAGAATGATGGGAAGGGAGGAACACTGAAACAGGGAGATAGCAGTGAGAATGATGGGAAGGGAGGAACATTGAAACAGGGAGATAGCAGTGAGAATGATGGGAAGGGAGGAACATTGACACAGGGAGATAGCAGTGAGAATGATGGGAAGGGAGGAACACTGAAACAGGGAGATAGCAGTGAGAATGATGGGAAGGGAGGAACATTGAAACAGGGAGATAGCAGTGAGAATAATGGGAAGGGAGGGACACTGACACAGGGAGATAGCAGTGAGAATGATGGGAAGGGAGGAACATTGAAACAGGGAGATAGCAGTGAGAATGATGGGAAGGGAGGGACACTGACACAGGGAGATAGCAGTGAGAATGATGGGAAGGATGACAGGGGGGATGCCAGGGAGGATGACGGGGAGGATGCCTTTGCTGGGTGTCTGCCGGATGAAAGGGAAGGGAGGAGACGGAAGGCAGGCAGGGGGTGGAGAAGTTGGAAGGGAGGGGGCGAGGGTGAAGATGGCAGCAAGGAAAGGGAGGGAGGAGAGGGAGGGAGGAGGTCAAGGGAGCAGAGAACCGTTAGCATGGTGGATGGCTACCCGCGACCCTCATTCCCGATGTCCCTTAATCCCCGCCCCCCCTTTCCTTTCAACATTTCCCCCCTTCCTCCCCCCCCCCCCCCCCCCCCCGCCATGCGTTCTGTCCCCCATCTGATCTTGTGCTTGCCAGCGGGTGGCACTGGAGAAGGCGCACGGGTCGCTGGACGCCTACTCTGAGGAGCTCAAGGCCAGCCTGCGGCGTGAGGGTGCTGTCAGCCAGCAGTGCGAGGGGCTGCAGGCCGACCTGGCTGACCTGCGGCGCCACTCCGAGGACTACGCAGCACAGCAGGATGAGAAGTGCCAGGTAAGGAGACGCATGGGCTTGCTGGCCTTGCCATTGACGACAATGGCCAGGTGGTTTCCGCTGAGCTTAGAGCTGGTAACCAGAGGCGTGGTTGTGAGCTGACGAGAGGGGCACCCCGCAATGACCAGGGAATGTGTGGGCGTCCTTGACCTTGGCATTGATGACAAGTACCATGTGGGTTTATGTGCAGGTGGGCTTGGCATTGGCACTCTCAAGAGTTGCCAGGTGGGGCAACACATGGGTGTGCTTGGCGTTGGCGGGCGCGTGTACTAACATTGATCGGGGCCATTGGGTAGGACGTGCCTGGGTGAGCCTGGTACTGTACGATATCAGTACATCAGTGTAATCTGATGGATTGATGGGATGTGTCATGCTTTCGTGCATTTACTGGCGCTCACTGCCGATTTCATGGCCACAATCACCAGGAGGCCCGGTTGGCGTGGATTCTTTGTGACGTCATCCCGTTCGATTAGCATGATTCAGGTACTATGACTAGGTGGATGAGATAATGTTGATACGGCTGTTATGTAATGTCATGGACATCATGGATGCCGAGGATCAGTGAGGCATGGCGTCGAGGTGGGCGGACACAACGTGGCGCCACAACCTCATTAGCATGAGGCGTGACTTCTGTTAGCTGGCCCGCTAGGTGGTTCCCATCTTTAATGATTGGCTGGCACCAAAGCGGATCCCCAGCTGAGGAGCAAGTGCTTGATTTGCCCTCTCATAATATCAACTTGTGCATGTCGGAACGCTCATGTACCATGTACCCACCCACCCACCGACCCGCCCGCCCGCCCAACCGCCCAACCAACCAACCGACTGACCCACCCACCTACCCACCCACCCACCCACCCACCCACCCACCCACCCACCCACCCACCCACCCACCCACCCACCCACCCACCCACCCACCCACCCACCCACCCACCCACCCACCCACCCACCCACCCACCCACCCACCCACCACCTTATGCAGTTGCTGACGCAGCAGTGTGCGGCGCTGGAGGCGCACAACAAGACGCTGCAGGCGGCGCTGGGGGAGATGCGTCGGGAGGACGCAATCGTGCGGGAGCTGCAAGCGGAAGTCACGCGGCTTCAGGAGCAGGTCGCACGCACGGTGCACGAGGCAGAGCTAGCCAGGTGTGTGTGGGGGGTGGAAGAGAGGGGAAGGGGGGCGAAGGGGGGGGCGAGGGGAATTGGGAAAGGGTCGTGGGGGGTGATTTGTGGGGGGAAACGGGGGAAGTTGACTTGTCGAGGGTGACACACAGGGAGGAGGGAATATTGAACTCGATGCGGGGACAGAGGAATTTAAAATCTCCCAACAAAACATTCAAGCCTGTTCTCACATCGGGGTTTGTGAAGGAGGGGGGGCATCCAGCCAAAACAGCACACTCACTCGTGTGTCCGGCGCGGCACCTCCGGAGGTGGAGCGGACTCCAAAAACGGGAAAAAATGTGTCCGGCGGCAGAATTTTTGCGACGGAGTGTACTCCAGTCGAAAATTTTGTGGAGCTAACTCCTCCCGCCGGTCCGGCGCCTGGTTTTAGGAAAGGAGCGCGCTCTGGTGATCCCGCTAGTTCGGTCAGGCGTTTGATTTTAAGTGCAGGAGTCCGCTTTGGCCCTGCTGTACTTACAACTTACGCTGAGAACTTACCAAGTATTGGTTGATTCTAGGAAGACGTATCAACTTTCAGGCAGGCGTCAGGTTGTTCTTGTTAATTCTGACACCGGGCCTGGCGTCAGGCAATAGGCATCGAATTTCCGCCGGCTTGACGTCATTCTTGAGTTGCACCAACAACCAGCCTGAAGCCGGAGCACTGCAGTACAAAATCATTAATATTCTTCTACTTGGAGAATATGCTAATACTATCGCTTACTAAGAGCTTCTACTAAGAGATTCTACAAAAAGTGCCACGTGTCGTACAAGCCACGTAGCACGTAGCACGTAGCACACTCCCAAGTCGATCCGGCGCAGCCTTTTGACTGACAGAGTGCACTCCACCATTTTTCACTTTGGCTGGCGCCAGGCGGCGCGGTAGGCCAAACTCTGGAGTACGCTCATGTACGATTTTAGGGGGGGATGTCCCCCCTCCTGTTTGTGAGGAGGCAGCCTTTAGGTACGTTGCAGGTACAGACCAACGCCATGGCCTCTCTGTGCCGTCAGCGGCCGAACCATGGTAGCAGATCTGCCAATGCCGTGCGTGGCGTGGCTGCTGCGGTACCTTCGCGGCCTATCCCTGGATGATGTCATCGCGGTCTCCGGATGATGTCATCGCGGTCTCCTGATGACGCCTCTAGCGTCCTACTGTTTGATTACAGGGAGCTGATGGCTGCATTCCTTGACAACGCAACGATATCCTCATCTCCCCTTCCGTGTATGGGATGGCAAGGCCTGTAATGCGCCCCCAGTGGCATCTATACCTCTATAATGCGCCCCCAGTGGCATCTATACCTCTATAATGCGCCCCCAGTGGCCTCTATACCTCTATAATGCGCCCCCAGTGGCCTCTATACCTCCATAATGCGCCCCTGGCCTCTATTCCCCTATAATGCGCCCCTGGCCTCTGTACCTCTAATGCGCCCCTATCTGACAGATGCTGCTTGTCCGCATCACATTTCTTTTCGCATGTTCCCACAGGCCACCGTAACGAACAAATGCATATGCTAGTATTGTACTACGTGCATGCACTACTCATTTTACCACAAATGCATATGCTAGTATTATACTACATGCATGCACTACTCATTATACCACAAATGCATATGCTAGTATTATACTACATGCATGCACTACTCATTATACCACAAATGCATATGATAGTATACTAACACAGATATCGGTGCTCATGGCGACCCATGTCCTGCACCCACGGCCCCACGTGGTGGCGTGGACATGGGTGGCGCTGCTCAATGTATTCCGTCTGCCAGCAGCAAACGCGAGCAGGAACTGGCTGCGCGTGAGGCCAGCTGGGCACAAGAACGCGAGCGGCTTGCCGCGACGCACGCGGAGCTGATGCGCACGCAAGCAGAGACGATGGAGCGCACGCAGCAGCAGCAGGCGGCTGCGCTGTCCGAGGCGGAACAAGCCAAGGGGGCGCTGGGGGCGGAGGTGGAGCGGCTGCACACAGCACTGGCGGCGCTGAAGGTGGGTGGTATTGGCGGCGTTGGGTGCGCTGGCATCTCTGAAGGTGGGTGTTGCTGGCATTTGGCTCTGGAGGTGGGTGTTTCTGTCATATGTCTCTGAAGGTGGGTGGGGTTGGCAGAGGTGGATGATGTTGGCATTCAAGGTGGGTGCTGGTATTCGTCTTTGAAGGTGGTATGGGCGGGTGGGTGGGTGGGTGGGTGGGTGGGTGGGTGGGTGGGTGGGTGGGTGGGTGGGTGGGTGGGTGGGTGGGTGGGTGTGGGTGGGTGGGTGGGTGGGTGGGTGGGTGGGTGGGTGGGTGGGTGGGTGGGTGGGTGGGTGGGTGGGTGGGTGGGTGGGTGGATGGGTGGGTGGGCGGGCGGCCGGGCGGGGGGGGGGGGGGGGGCGCACGTGGGCAAGTTGACGTTGTTGCCACTCCAGCACCTTTGAAGATGGGTGCTCTCATGTTTTGTTTTGGGTGCTCATCCCATCTGTGGCAGGGACAAGGGACACGGCTTCTTTGCTTGCCATAGCGCCATCGTGTCTATCTATCTATCTATCTATCTATCTATCTATCTATCTATCTATCTATCTATCTATCTATCTATCTATCTATCTATCTATCTATCTATCTATCTATCTATCTATCTATCTATCTATCTATCTATCTATCTATCTATCTATCTATCTATCTATCTATCTATCTATCTATCTATCTATCTATATATATATCTATCTAACTATCTAACTATCTATCTATCTATCTATCTATCTATCTATCTATCTATCTATCTATCTATCTATCTATCTATCTATCTATCTATCTATCTATCTATCTATCTATCTATCTATCTATCTATCTATCTATCTATCTATCTATCTATCTATCTATCTATCTATCTATCTATCTATCCATCTATCCATCTATCTATCTGTCTGTCTATCTGTATATATATACTACTATATATATTCATTGAGAATGATGGAGTACGGAGGTGAGAGGGGCAATATATATAACGCACACTCACACACACACAACCTACTCTCTGACCCCTTCTCCCCACCACCACCACCACCAGAGCAACAAGGACGCGGTGGACCAGTTGCGGAAGCAAGCAGAAGCGCGCGTTGCCGAGAGCGAGGCGCATATTACGGATATGCAGCAAGAGCTTCGCTCTCTGGTGGGTGCTGATGGTTTGGTGGACAACAGACAAATACAGCATCATGGTGGGTGCTGATGGTTTGGTGGACAACAGACACATACAGCATCATGGTGGGTGCTGATGGTTTGGTGGACAACAGACAAATACAGCATCATGGTGGGTGCTGATGGTTTGGTGGATAACAGACAAATACAGCATCATGGTGGGTGCTGATGGTTTGGTGGACAACAGACAAATACAGCATCATGGTGGGTGCTGATGGTTTGGTTGACAACAGACAAATACAGCATCATGGTGGGTGCTGATGGTTTGGTGGACAACAGACAAATACAGCATCATGGTGGGTGCTGATGGTTTGGTGGACAACAGACAAATACAGCATCATGGTGGGTGCTGATGGTTTGGTTGACAACAGACAAATACAGCATCATGGTGGGTGCTGATGGTTTGGTGGATAACAGACAAATACAGCATCATGGTGGGTGCTGATGGTTTGGTGGACAACAGACAAATACAGCATCATGGTGGGTGCTGATGGTTTGGTGGACAACAGACACATACAGCATCATGGTGGGTGCTGATGGTTTGGTGGACAACAGACAAATACAGCATCATGGTGGGTGCTGATGGTTTGGTGGATAACAGACAAATACAGCATCATGGTGGGTGCTGATGGTTTGGTGGATGGTATTGAGCACAGGGGCATCTGGTTGCAATTTCGAATTGGCTCCGCATGCATGCAAGAACCGCGGCTACTGGTGGGTGCCAACGGTTTTGGTATGGGGATAATCACAACCATTCGTGCGGATTGTTGCTAGCTATACGCTAATCCGCATGCCAGAGGGGCAGTGGATTATGATGGATGAGCCACCCTGTGGTTTACGTAGGTTTTTGAAAGCACTTGGTGGTGATATCTAGCTATATTCAATTGTTTTACGACAACTATTCCCACTTATGTGGTGGTGGGGTCTGCGGGGTAATTCTCGGCAATTCCCTGCATTGCTCGTGCATACCATTACCGTTGATTTCAGTTTAATCATGAGTTTTTTTGGTTTTTAACGTCTTTGCATGTGCTGGTCTCATGTCGCTGGTGTCGGTCTGCCAACAGAAGGAAAGCCACTACCAAGCCAGGGTGACTGCCGCCAGCAACGCCACCACCACGACAGAGGCCTCCTCCTTCGGCCGGCCCTCCGCGGACGCCACACTCAACACCCGGCCAGCAGTCAGCGTTAACAACAACAACCCCTCCGGGGGCGCACCGACTGCCTCGTACTCGGGGGGCGATGCATCCGGAGCGTCGCGTCGGCGCGCCAGCGTGGCCAAGTCCCCCCAAGCGGTGGAGGCTGACGTGCGGCGCCTGCGGGACCAGATCGCGTCGCTCGAGCAATCGTTCGCGGCACAGTTCCAACCCAGGGGGGATTCTTCTTTTGCTGCTGCTGCCTCAACGCCCGGGTTCCCCATGCCCAGCTACAGCAGCGCCATGCCCTACGGGTTTGACGCGGGCGGGGCGAGGGTGGCATCGCCCAAATGGTCCAGCATGGGGGCAGGCACACTGAGGGACTTTGGTGCCGGCAACATCAACGCTGCGGGCGCGTCGTTGGACGCGTTCCCCTGGCGGGCACCGAACCCGATTGCAACGCCCGGCCCAGCGAGCGCGCCTGCCTTCACGCAAGCGAGCATGCCGCCTTACAGCACGCCGGCGCCGCCCCAGGCCGCCCCTGTTGGCCCCACACCCGCGCCGGCGCTGAATGCTGCCACCGGCACGCTGGACTACCTCTCCGGCCGGCTATCAGCGCTCCACCAGCACATGAGTGCCATAAAGCCGGCACCGCCACCGCCGCCGGCACGGGTGTGGGAACCTGGGATGGCCCCGCCACCGCTTGGCATGACAGGTGGTATGCCTGGGACAGGCCTCTCCGGAACAGGGCTGCAGTACTACGGTGCTCATGCGAGTGCCATGCCCACGCCGGGCGTGGGGGCTACACCCATGGCGGGGGCAGGAGGGGGGAAGGTGAATGCTGCGATTGGCCCCATGGAGGCCGAAGCGTTTGCAAGCCCGTACGTGGGGGGGTCCGCTTGGCCCGCCGAGCGCTGGCCATACCGGGGCCAGGGCATGCCGTACGGTAATGGGGTGCCCGCAGGGCGATCGTATGTCTCCACAAGGCCCGTGGCCAGCCAGCAGCCCTCGTACGCTAGTGGTCCGAAAGGCCCCTTTGGCAGCGAGGATGCGGGGTTCGGGTACCCGTTATCTGAGACAATGGCGCGGAGTCCGCGTGTCGGTGGCGGTGCGGACACGGACGGGTTGCTGCAGAAGAACAGCATGCAGGACGCGATTGGCCGGATCATGCTGGCTAAGGCCACGCTGGAATCGGCGCATCAGAAGTCAGCGATGGAGTTGCAGGGGCAGCGCACGCGGCTGAAAACCGCGTCCAAGCTGATTTCCGCGCTGAAGTGATGACATTGATCGGCTACAGTGTAACCTTGCAGCACCGATGGTGTGCAAGCGGCCGCTGCAGCCTCCGATGGGGCCTGATACCCCCTTGGCGGAACTGCCACGCTAGTATATTGTGGCTGTTCTATTATTTGAGCGCAAAAGAACCCCAAATCCCGCGGGCCACCCTCGCAACTAAGGCGTTGAATTGCAGGTCGCTGCCGTGACTCTTGGTATCCACACGCATGCCATCACAACGGTACGAGCCATGCCAAAATCTGCCCTCCTAAGCGGTACCCAAAAAGTGACGCCAAATGTGATCTTTGATGTGCGTGTGCACGACGGTGAGCGAATTCCAGGCGACAGGCATGGCGGTCTGGCAGGCGATGCTGAGCGTGCAGAGAGGCACAGGGCACTATCAAGGCTGAAATTTTACGCTTATCTTCTTACGGTGTTATTTGATCCACAAGTAATTTTTTTGCCATAAAATTTGCGGAATCAAACGGCATGTTGCGTCATTCATAGTTGGCCGTTGGGTGCCTGAATGGTTGCAGATTTTCTCTCGACGTCCCACCTGACCGCAGCAAAATAAATTCCAGATGTAAATGCGCCCTTTGGTCGGGTTTATGATCATAGACGCGTTTTTTAAAGACTTTGGCCGGCCAACTTTATTCATTACCTCTGCAAATTCTTTTTCTCGAGCTACCGCATATCAGTTCCGACCAGTTTCCAGGCTGTGTCAGGCTTGGCAGACCCATACTTCGTTCATATTTGCGCAGTGCGCTTGCTCCGAACATTAATTAATTATTAATTTATATACTTAAACCATTAAGAACGTATAACATGTATATTACCTCCGTGGCCCGGGAGGATATGTAACACATATCCCTGAGAAGCTGGGGCATATGGTTTCTAATACATATTCTAGGCGACAACCTGCAGCAGGTACACCTCAGTTGTGCACCCTGAGCAGGTGGCACTGAGTTTACACCCACCATTAAAAAAAAAAAACACCATGACCCATATGCAGGTGTCATGGTGGGTGTAAACTGCCACCTGCTCAGGGTGCACGACTGAGGTGCATGTACCTGCACCACCATGTATTCCAGCAGCTCAAGGCAAAGTTGCGGACATGGGAGTGGACAAATGATAATTGCATGGCCGCTACTGATTATAAGCAATGGTAGCTAGGGCATGACGGCTCATCCTGAACCGCCTGCGCACTGCCCTAGCTGGACAGCCACCCGTGAGTCAGCGAGACTCAGCTCGGCTTCCGTCCAGGCCGTAATTAACACACTACAGTACAAGCGCTCTTCCCTATATACTCGTCGCCTTGTGAAAGAACTGCATGCACTGCCTCCAGCCTGGTGAGTCCCCACATCACTTTGCATGTGCTGGACGCGGTGGACTTCATCAAAGCCTTCGATTCGGTTTTCTGGTCTGCGCTGTGGGACATCCTGGCAATGTATACCGGATCCCCCTCCCCCTTGTTGCTGTCATCCGCAACCTAGCTGTATGAAGGGTCCACCACCTCGATCGGTGCGCACTTGATCACCTAGTACGTACGGGTCCGGCCACGCCACCAGTCACCCTCTACAGAAGGGTGTGTTGGGCCCAGGGCTGCGTGCTCGATCTCTCCATACCTGTTCACTATATGTGGTCGAATACGTAATGATTCAGACACGTGTAAAGCGGTTTGCAAGCTCGCATGGTGGATAGGGATCGCCGTGGTTGGATCGGCGATCGAACCACTGGGGTGAAGGTCGCTAACAAATTCTGGCATGGCGGGGCGGATACGGATCGATTCGGCTAGCGGAAATCTGACATCTATTATGCAGACGACACCTGAAACCCTCTTCAGTCGAGGACAATGAGCACGTGCAGATGTGGCATCAGTGACTGCCTCGCAATCGAGGCCCACGTGCCACCAGGTGGAGATCGAGGTCAGCAAGAGGACAGAGGTCAGCCCTGGCGGTTGGGCTCACTCAGCCACCCCCCGACCTCTTCTCGATCCTTGACATACGGCTCAGACTCGCGTCCAGCAGTACCTGGACCTCATCTTGAGTTGCTGGGTAGCTTTCTCCCCAGTAGCTGCGCCATGTGGACGACCGACGTGGACCACCGGTCCGTATCTCCCTCGCCTCAGTGGCACCCTTTACGCCAATTATTACAGCCGCTAAGGCCCTGTGGCGCAATTGCCCAAGGGGCTTAAGCCCTTGGACCAGGTCGAGAATCAGGACCTCCCTGTTCTTAGTATATGGGGCGGAGACGTGGACCAGGGCTCTGACACCGCCGACCTTACCAATTAAAAAGTTGGACGGCGCGGTCACCAACATGCTGCCGGTCACTGAATTTTCCGTGCGGGATACCGGCCCTGCATGCTCATGTCCGCAAGGAGGACTTGTACCTATGAAGTCATGCCACCTATCACGCTATCACCAGGCACCAGCACCATCACTGAAGCAGCGGCGCCTGCATATCAGTGCAGCTAGTAGCTTTAGGGCACTGCTCAAGCTCGCACCAGCCAAGTAGACACCTTTCGTGGCCCCTCGATCCGCATGCAGGGCTGCGCCCGGCTCGATCGCTTAGCCTGGCATGCACCCCCGCGCTCAGCCTGCAGACACCGACAGTCCTCACATGGGACGGGCCCAGTAATGCTATTAATTAATTAACTTAGTTAATTAATTAATTAAACTCGTGCTCCCGTTGGGGAGTCACGGAGCACAGAAGTGCTTTTAATCCCTGTTGTGTGTGCACAACAGGAGAAATTAAGGCAGAGACCCCCTTTTTCCTTCATGCCAAAGGCATGACACACAACGAAGCTCCAGGAGCTGGAGGACCACCGCCAGGCCCAGCAACGGGAGGTCACCCGGACCGCGCTCGCCGCGAGTGCCGAGTGGTGCTGCGTCGCTTAGTTCCCCCAGAAGCCAGGTGAGACATCAACCTTCCTTGCTGACGAGCTCAAGAACCAGCTTCTTACCCTCATGGGCCTGGTAGGTGAGGTAGAACTGCGTGGGTGCCACCGCCTTCCCCACTCACGGGACAAGGCGGCTCCCCCACCAGTCCTGCCTCACCTTCCCCTCCCCGGAGGATAAGCAGCGGTTCCTCTCTCGTCGCAAGAGGTTGCACGACCTCACCTGGACGCTGGACGACGACCTTCAGGACCCCCGCTCAGCAACAGCAGCGACGCGACCTGTGGCCGGAGTATACCTCCGCCATATATTAGCAGGACCGGCCCCAGAAGCCCAACTAGGTGTACTGGAGGGGCGGGGACCTGATCATCAACCACAAGATGTGGACGCCCCCAGCGGGCTAGAATAGCAATAGCCCTAGCTTGTATCCATTGGTGGTCACTGCCGCTAAGGCAGCCATGCTTAGAATGTTTGCCTAGTTGTGCCAACATACCTAGTCACGTGCCGCTAACGCACGGTACACAACCAGCCGTAGCCTTAGCCTAGTCCTAGTACAGCCATGCTACGCGGTCCCAGTGGCTATGATCAGATTACTTGCTCACACTCCTTGTTATGCCATGCTCACATGGGTCTTATTGCACCCACTGACAGATTGCCGGATCGATCGTTAGCGTGTCCGTTTAGCTAGCCGGCGCCCGAGTCGGCAGCTGTGGCATGCCTTAGTACTAGCTTAGGCATGAAGGAGACTGGGGGTCTCTGCCCTTTCTCCTGTTGTGCACACACAGGGATTAAAAGCACTTCGGTGGTCCGTGACTCCCCAATTAACGGGAGCACGTGTTTAATTAATTAATTAATTAATTAATGACACATGCAGCTGCAATCGGACACGCTAAACGATCCGGCAGGATCTGTGGGTGCAATAAGACCCATGTGAGCATGTCATAACAAGGAGCGTGCGGGCAAGTAATCTGGGCATAGCCAGGACGCGTAGCATGGCTGTACAAGGACTAGGCTAAGGCTACGGCTGCATGGTGGTGTACCGTGCGTCAGTTAGCGGTGCACGTGACTAGGTATGTGGGCACAGCTAGGCGAACATTCCGTCAAGCATGGCTGCCTAGCGCCGGGCAGTGACTACCAATGGATACGTACAAGCTAGGGCTATTATGCAAGCTATTCTATAGCCCGCAGGGGGCGTCCACATCTTGTGGTTGATCATCAGGTCCCCGCCCCTCCAGTACACCTTGGGCTTCTGGGGGTCCTGCTTGCGGCGGAGGTATTCCAGCCACAGGGCGTGTCGCTGCTGCTGCTGCTGAGCGGGTTACTAGTAATGCTATAGACGCCGCAAGGCCAACTTTTTGGTGGCCATGTGCTGGCGTGAAGTGAAGATCGTTTCGCAACGGTACGTCCAATTGTGCACCCTGTGGCATGGCACTGGCATGAGAGAAGAGGGGGGTCCACTGAGGGCTGTAACCCTTCCGTTGTGCACACGTAGGTCCGATTAAAAGCACTTTGGTGCTCCGTGACTCCCAAGTACGGGATCGCACACGTGTGCATGTTTAATTATTAGTTAGTTAATTGTACTCGGGCATGCCACTTATCACTAGCACCATATCAAGCAACGTAGATCAGTGCAGCTAGCCGGGCACTTACC
Source organism: Mesostigma viride (assembly GCA_009746045.1). NCBI lineage: Eukaryota > Viridiplantae > Streptophyta > Mesostigmatophyceae > Mesostigmatales > Mesostigmataceae > Mesostigma > Mesostigma viride. Next base: position 19,576 of record RPFO01000587.1, on the reverse strand, counting down.
GGCTCGAGTCCCAACCAACTAGACACATACGTCGCGGGGTCCGTCCAACCGCATATGCAGGGCTGTGGCCCGCACATGCAGCGCTGAAGGTCAAGCAGGGCTGACAAGGTGACTACCGGCTCGGCGCCGAGCCGGTAGTCACCTTCTGACGTGGCGGACGGGCCCAGCGATCTCACACGCCGGGCGCTGCCCGCACGTCCAAGGAGCATGGACTCACTAAAAATCGAGCTAGCACGTGCAAGGAGTAGATCGGACAATGATGCAATGGGCTTAATTTGAACATTCATTCATTCATTCATTCATTCATCCATCCACTGATTCATTCATTCATTCATGCATTCATTCATTCATTCATTCATTCATTCATTCATTCATTCATTCATTCATTCATTCATTCATTCATTCATTCATTCATTCAATCCATTTCTGGCCTTAATTGCCTTGCTTTGCATGCATCACCACAAAACATCAAATTTATTACAATATGTGTGCTAGCTCTATACGGTGGAATAACACAGACATGTCTACCAGATGGCAACATCGCCATCTGTATGCTAGGGTGAGCACACTATGTGAATGTGCAGGGCCAGCCCACAGCAGCTGTGCTCCTGCTCTACCCCTTTTGCCAGGGTGGGTGGGTGGGAGGCAAAAGAAACAACCTGCTTCCCTAGAATGGAAGCCCACCTTTTATAGCAACCACCTGTCCAGCCAACCCCTACCTGGGTGGCTGGGGTACGGGTGCCATGCAGCACAAAAAATATTTTCTCTAAAATTATTTTTTTCTTTTGGTGCTATACGGCGTTGCATTCTCCGCTCAGCATGCAGGTTAGTCATAGATAAAATGAGCATATAGCTCACCAAATCCATTTCATGTCCCACGTAGCTCCCACAAAAACCAGCATCTTCATTAAAACAATAAGTGGAAGCATACATGTGACACTAATTGACATGCCCGGAGGCACGCCGTTCAAGGCCCTTCATGAAGTACGTTGCCCTAGAGGCAACCAAGACACGGGTGGGTGGGTGGGGAGCAAAGAAAGAGGCCGACAAAACCAGCCAGAGCGGCTTTTAGTCGCAAAACCTCCCTTATCCCTAGCTAACTGGCGTCATTAAACCCTTATGTTTAGTGGATGCTAGTAAGACGCTAACCGTACAGACCGGGGGTAGAATATCCCGAATCTGCACGGCTAGTATTAAATAATGCGTAGGTTGTTCTTTTCAGGGGCACTGCACCTCACGCCCCGTTCCGCCCGGGTATAATCAACCCAAGCGCGGAACGCACATTTTATTTAATTCATTTTTCAACCATGCACTATATTGCATCTACTAATCACAAAAGCTCTAGCCAAACAGCTACGAGTAAACACTACGACCTATAAGCCGCTCATCCAGCGGCCTCTTGTTCCCGCATTCACGTATAGAAGAAACTCCGTTCAAAGAACCCCGATTCATGTCCCACGTAGCTCCCACAAAAACCAGCATCTTCATTAAAACAATAAGTGGAAGCATACATGTGACACTAATTGACATGCCCGGAGGCACGCCGTTCAAGGCCCTTCATGAAGTACGTTGCCCAATCACCCCCGCCCTGGCTTTCCCTTGAAGCCGCACTCCACCTTGCTCGTTGTCACAAGTGACCGCCCTGCCGCAAAACGGGAGCCCCCCCACATCGGGAGGCGTGTGCCCGGCGGCTGTGGATGCATGGCCAGGCCCAAAAAGGCCCAGCGCATTTGCACTGCGATTGCGCACGGCCAGCCTATCATGACCCCTCTCGGGGCCCCGAGTCGGTACCGCTATGGCCGTCTCCCCATAGACCCGGGGTGCTTCGAGAAAAAACGTGGACCTAGCCCAGGCCCCGCCAGCCCGGATGCCCGAGGCCACAGCCCCAGGCACCTGGCTGAACGAGAGTCCGTTCAGCCAAGACCGCATTCCCCCCCGAGGTTTCTATGCGTGGGGAAAAAATTTCTAGCTTAGGCGCTTTTCCCATCGCCGTCCCCAGCCCCAACCACCCCCCCCTCGGCGGAAGGCAATTGCAAAGTTTGCTGGCCAGCAGCAATTTCCGAAGAAAAAGCCGCAGGCCGCGGACCGAGACACGGGTCGCCAGTGCCAGCCATCCGGCTCCAACCCGGGGTGCAAGCATCCCCAGGTACGGAGCACCAGCTCGCGCACTGGGCCGACCAAGCGACAGTTGAGCACCTGTCACGGCATCCGGCCCACCAAAGACCCCAAGCTGGGGAAAAGGTGCGGACCGGAGGTAATCATTTTCTTTTCTTTTAGTTAACCGGGCGAGGAACTACGCCTGGCCGGTTAACATCTGGAAGTCTCACCACTGGCCAAGTGGCCAGTGCAACCAGTGCTTTTGGGATTTTGCTCCGCAGCACCCATAGCTGCGGCTGCCGCCGCAACGACAACGAGCAAAGAAAGAGGCCGACAAAACCAGCCAGAGCGGCTTTTAGTCGCAAAACCTCCCTTATCCCTAGCTAACTGACGTCATTAAACCCTTATGTTTAGTGGATGCTAGTAAGACGCTAACCGTACAGACCGGGGGTAGAATATCCCGAATCTGCACGGCTAGTATTAAATAATGCGTAGGTTGTTCTTTTCAGGGGCACTGCACCTCACGCCCCGTTCCGCCCGGGTATAATCAACCCAAGCGCGGAACGCACATTTTATTTAATTCATTTTTCAACCATGCACTATATTGCATCTACTAATCACAAAAGCTCTAGCCAAACAGCTACGAGTAAACACTACGACCTATAAGCCGCTCATCCAGCGGCCTCTTGTTCCCGCATTCACGTATAGAAGAAACTCCGTTCAAAGAACCCCGATTCTGGCCTTGCCTTGCTTTGCATGCATCACCACAAAACATCAAATTTATTACAATATGTGTGCTAGCTCTATACGGTGGAATAACACAGACATGTCTTAGTATACCAGATGGCAACACGGCCATCTGTATGCTAGGGTTAGCACACTATGTGAATGTGCAGGGCCAGCCCACAGCAGCTGTGCCCCTGCTCTACCCACATCTCCTTACATGGCTAACAGCCGAAAATACGTAGGACATGCAAAAAAGAAAACTACCTAGCTATGGGGGTACTTTGTCCCAACCCAGGTTCACCCTCGGGTTAGTTAAACCATTTCCCCCCTGACCTCCCGGCACACAAGGGTGAGGTCAGTTGATAGCTAAAAGACGAGAGATAAAGACAGGAAGACGTCAAAACTCGACGCCACCGAAGTGGCGCCGGAAAGCCGCTGGGTCAAAACCCAGGGCCTGAGCCCAGAGGGCGGGTGTCGCGCCCCAGGAGGCTGCGGTGGAGGCCAATGTAGCGCGTGACCGAGAGGGCCGAAGCCCACCGGCCGCGCAGCTGGATGGCCTCCGGCGACTCGCCAGCGATGGCGTCGTGCGTCGCCCCCCCATGCCGGAGGCTGTGAAAAGAAAACATCCCTGGGATGCCCATGCGGGCCTGCACAGCCTCCCACTGCTGCCTAGCCTGGCTGTACGTTAAGCCCGAAAGAGGAGTGCATCCGGGGGCTGGCCAGCCGTCAGACGTCGCAGGAGCCACAAAGAAAGTGGATCCCGGACGAGGACGTGCTGGGCCGCCCCCTGCGCAGTTTTGGGGTTGCGCAGCACAAGGGCACCGACCATGGGCCCTGGCTCGAGAAGGGGGTGGCCGGGATGAGCCACATCCCGAACCCGCAGCCCTAGCGCCTCGCTAATGCGTAAATACTGCTGGAAAGCAATAATAATCAACGCACTCAAATGCACCTGTCGACGTGAAACTAGCAACAGGGCAGTGAAATAGCAAAGGCGCCAGGGCATAGGCGGAGGGCTGACAGCCGGAACAAGCCGCTGCCAACCTGCTAGCAGGCGGTCCGCCAGTACCCAATTCCGAACAATGTCGGGGTAGTACAGGTGCAGACAGGCCTTGGCATGCTGGCATAAGGTACGCCCCCGCCCGCCTCTGGCATGGTAGACAGCAGAAATCCACTCACAGAAAATGGCTTCCGCGTCAGCTGGGTCGACAGGGCCAGGTGGCGCCCACGCCACGTAGACAGCCGCCGCACGCCGGTACGCTGGCAAGGTAGACACAGGGTTGACTGTGCCCTCCAAAAGTGCCAAGTCCCGAGGGCGTCGCGCCCCCTCAGGCCCAGGGTTGGGATGCACGTCACCACACCGGGTCAAGTCAGGAACCAAGCGCCACGCCGACTGGCCTTGTCAGCTGGGTTGTGGTCGGTAGCCACCCAGACCCAGTGGCTCTGCATGTGTCGCCAGCCAGTGACAGAGCGCAGTAGCGCCGAACCAGCTGGTTGAGGCGGTAGGAAGACGACCGCCCTCTGACAAACGCCCCCACCACAGCACTGGAGTCTACGAGCCGGACGACTCGCTTACCTCGACACGCCTTGGTCCGGCACGACCACTCGACCCCCTGTGTCGCAGCAATCGCCTCCTTGACGTTGATGTGGTTAGGCTGCCCCCGCCACCGGTAGGACAGTGCCGTACGCCAGTGGCCACTATCCAGCAGGCTGTAGTCCCCCTCCTCCATGCGCTCCAGGTCCCAGTCCTCCCCAGACGTTAAAGCTGTCGTCCGCCACCCCCGCGCTTCGCGCCGGGTCGCCAGCCGGGCACAATCGGCCCCAGGCAGGTCCCTGTAGACCACCCCACCGCCGGAGCCGCTCGCATCACTTGCGACGACCCGGTCAGAAAGGGGCCGGGCCCTGGCCGCCCTCAAAAAGGGGGCCAGGTCGATCGCCGCCTGAAGCTCCTGGCGGGCCCCCGCAGGGAGGCGCCAGCGGCGCCCAGGCAGGGAGGCATTCATGGCTGCTAGCAGCCGGTACGTCTCAGACCACACCGAAAGCATGGGGCGGCACAGCAGATGCATCCACACCCACTTCCCAAGCACAGAACTAAGTTCGCGGTAGTATGTAAACCCGCGATCTAAGATTCTATGAGTAGCGCGATAACTGCCACCACACGCTCAGGAACAGGCACCACGTCACCATCCTTTGGTGAATGACCCCCACCGCCTGCACACCAGTCTGCTCTGCTGTCGCCCGTACCACCTTGTCAGACTTCTGCACCAGCCCAACAGCGGCGTAGGCAGCCTGAACACGATCTAGCTGCTGATTCACCCCATCCACCGACGCACAGTGGGTGAAATGGAGGTCATCGATCGTCACAGCATGCATACCTTCCAGATCCTGCCGAGATTCGAAGCACGGCGAGGGCGCCAAGGGCGCAGCAGGGTCCTCCTCCAGCCTCAGCCGGACGGTCTCCCCCGCCTCGTTGGCCTCCGCCACCAGGATCAGCGCGGACATGTTGATGCTCAGCCCACGACTAGCCTCCAACGGCGGCTTGGGGCCACAGCGGTACAACACAGACTGATGCACACACTGGGCCACGCGACGGCCAGCTTGTTGCCCATTGGCCAGCACAACATCCACGGCCACACCTTCCGACGAGCCCCACTCAGGCCCACCAGATCCGACCACACCGGCATCCACGCACAGTACCGCCGCATCCAAACTGGCAGGCGGAGTCTGTTGTAGTACGAATCCAAATCTGATACGCCCCCAAAAACATCCTCCCCAGCGCGCGTGGGCAAATCGCAAATCACGCCAAGGTGTGGTAAAAAAGCGGGCATAGGATCTGGTAGTGGCATGTTGCCACGCCGGTTGTCCACAATCAGCCGTATACGGCCGTCGGGCTTTCCGACCCCAAAAGTACCGTTCACCATAGGCGGCTCCTCCTCAAAAAATCCACCCAAAATCCCCCTCTCCACACACACCGTGCAAACCCGCGCGAACTCCTCCATGCTACACCCCCGCGAGATCCGCATCGACTTCTGCAAGATCCGCTCTGCTGGGCTCAGCGTCCGTACCATCCTACTCTCATCATTCAAAATTGCTCCCCAAGAGGGGGGTAGTAAGTTCAGCACATCCACTTGGCCACCTTCCCCCGGACCATGCAAGGCCAAGCGTGCGGCCACTAACGGTTTTAAGGGCTCCTTCAGCATATTCACCCCCATCCACTACAGATCCTGCCGTTGCCGCTACGGAACCACCGTTCCGGCGGACAAAGGACCTGCAAGCATCATCGATCCCATCTAGGGCCGCCTGCTGCAGAGGCCCGGGCACACGGGCTGAATCTACAGCAGGCGGGTCTCGCCCCCCCCCCCCATCCAGTTTAACGCCCTATATAACCGTCTGACAGGCTAGCGTGCGAGCATTAAAAGCCCGACTCATCCTATCGCGCCTACGGCCTGAGGCCCTGAGCGTACCTGCTGCCACCAGTCACGAGGTACGTGGCAGGGGTGCTGGAAGAGGTAGTGGAAGAAGGCACCGCTCCCTCACTTGTTGTTGTTGGACGGGCCGCCCTGCCCCTTCTTGCCGGGACCCTGCTCCAGCTTGGCCGGGCCCACTTCAAATGTTCCGCCGTCCAAGCCAAGTGTGTGACACTTTTTCGCTATTTTCGCAAAAAAAAATTAAAATTTCGCACGAGTTCGCGTGATTTCGCGTGATTTTCGCAAAATTTTCACACATTTTCGCACGATTTCGCACGATTTCACACAATTTTGCATAATTTCGCACGATTTCGCATGGATTTCAACCAAGGGTCGTTTTGGGGAGTGACGTTTGACAAAATTTCGCATGAATTCACACACGTTGTGCACATCAAATTTTTTTACCGTAGACATTTTTCACATGAAATTTCGCACGATTTCAGCAAATTTCGGACAAATTCGCACGATTTCAGCAAATTTCACACGATTTCAGCAAATTTCGCACAATTTCGCACGATTTCGCACGACGAATTCATCACTCTGCAGAGTGACGATCGTCGAAAAAGTCAAAAAAACGACAAAAAGTGTCACACTTTTCGGAACATTTGAAGTGGGCCCGGCCAGCTTGTGCTGCAGCTTCCCCATGCTCATCGCCGCCCGCACCGCCGGAGACGCCAGCATTGCTCCACCCTCCTGGAATGGCAGCATTGCCGACGGAGTCCCCTTCCATCCCGTCGACCCCACATCCACCAGCTGGCATGCCGTGATCAGCTTAATTGCCAGGTACTCGGCTGCTGCCAGCTCCAGAATTACTTCGGAGCGTCACTGGCGTGGCCCAGTAGCCAAATTCTGTCACCATCGTGTCCAGAATTCCTGCCATCTGCAGGTGCAGCATCCGCCTCTCCCCGCTGGCTGAGCTGCCGACGGTGCATCGTCAGCATTAACGATGCACGGATGGACTTCCCCCCCCGCACGCTCTCCGCGTAGTCCAGCATCCCCGGCAGCACCGCCTCCAGCATGTTGCTCACCAGGACCGGCACTGCATGCCCGCTCAGCGCCACTCCCTTCGTGCGCGCCAGCCTGCCAGCAGTCGCCGCTGCGGCTGGGCTTGCAGTTGCTGGAGTCTTTGCCTGGTCCAGCAGCTTCGACATGGCCGATATCAGGTCGCCAATATCTCCGCCAGTGCGGGTGTTGCCCGGCCGGGATGGAAGCCCTCCCGCTGGCGTTGCATAGCCCGTCTCGGTCCCCAGCAGCCGACCTATGTTTCGGTCTATAGGTCCGCCACATCCTGGTCGATCGCCCCAGGGGCGCCATCCTCCTTGCCAGCGCCCGTTCCACCATGCCCCGCCCCTCCGCTTCCACCTAGCTGCCAAAGGGGGAACACCCACAGTTCCCACCCCACTTGCTGACACTGGTGGATCCGGCTCTGCAATAGCCTCCCCCAGCCGGGTTGGAAAATACGTGTGCGGGGTATAATACGTGGACTTAAAATACGCGTATTATACGTGGGGGGTATAAAATACGCGGCGGTAAAATGCGCGACAGTTTTTGTGGTCCAATTGTCAGTCACCCAATTAGCACGCTCCTTGATGATGGTCATGCAGTTATTACAACTGAAATTTGGTGTATATGCTTATTTATTAACATCTTCCATTTATGCCCTTCAATCCTATCTGATTATGATTTGATACATGCAGGGGGGAGCATGCTGCAACGGGAATTGTAAGGAATCAATTAATTAATTAATTGTAAGGAAAGCCATCCACTATATAATGGACAGAAACGAGGGTCCAGCTGTAACGGTTGTTCTTGGCCCTGAGATCCTCGACAGCCACCTGCACGCTCTCCTTCTTCTTCACGAGAAGCTCGCCACCCAACAACTTCCGAGAAGGAGGGGTGACGTGCCCTCCTCTGTACTGGACCATGCCGGCCACCATCTGCTTGAAAGAGGCGCTCTCAGCCGCATTGAAGGCAATGCCGTTCTCGATAAAAAATTCGGCAGCCAGCATGCAGCTGGACACCTTTCTCGTCGACGGGAACCAGCCATTTGGTGATGCTCAGCTGCATGGCCTTTGCTGGGAACCGACGACAAGTCAGCCGGCGCAGCCCCTCCCATCTCCGCCATTGCCCTGTTCAAATTGTGCTGCTTCTTGGCGTCTGACTGCTGCGACTTGTTGTTATACATCCTGAGAAACTTGCTCCGGATATTCGGTGGAATTTTGTCGCAGGGTAACATCCCTTTCCCTGCGATTCCGGCAAAGTGTGCACGGACTCGGAATACGCTGATTGCCCCCGCCCCGTATGAGAACTTCTTGTTGCAAAATGAGCAGAACTTATTCGACACAAACTGCGTTTTGTTACTAACAGCATCTGTGACTGCTTCTTTCTTCTCGAGAACGAAATCCCATTCAGGCCCTTTCTTCTTCGATCATGGCTGCAAATCGAAAATGGCTGCACACTGTCGCACAGTCGCACTGGCCTCGTCGTCGCTATATAGCATTACACCGTCAGTAGCACAGAGGGCATTTTCTGGCACACTGTTATTATGCGTTATATGTACCTAGTCCTAGCTGTCTCCTACCGGCCAAACATTTTGCAAGGCTTGCGCTTTATGAAAAGAACTGTACGCATCTACTTCTAGTAGTAAAAATCTCACATGTGCAGTGAGCGCGCCGCGCCCAGAACCTGGGCACCGCGCCACTGCCCGCTGCCCGCTGGTACCCCCGAAAAATTCTAAGTCCAAACCCCGTGGTCAGACGTAAAATACGCGTAAAATACGTCGAGGCCCATAATATGCTTTATCCCGCATTTTATCGCATTCGTACGGCGTACAGACCAACCCGGTCCCCCAGCTGCGAGCCTGCTAGCACATCGGCCAGGGCCTCCTCCCCATCCCAGTCGCTGACAAACCCCCTCTTCTCCAACACGTCCATGACGTTATTGGCACGCCCCGGATTGAGCTTCTGGATCCGCTCTAGCCAATTCCCCTCCCCTAGGATCTTCTGGACCGCAGTTGCGGCCTCCTTTAATTGGGGTGCATCCCTCCCTCGCTTTTTGCTTGAGCTTTGCTATGAAATTCCGCTCTGCATGGGGCTGTCACTGAGGTCATGGTGGGTTATAATGCTTGATGTGTTATATATTGCGTTTTGTTTTTTGTGATGTGGTCACGTGAGGTTCTCAGGCAAAAGAAACAACCTGCTTCCCTAGAATGGAAGCCCACCTTTATAGCAACCACCTGTCCAGCCAACCCCTACCTGGGTGGCTGGGGTACGGGTGCCAGCACAAAAAATATTTTTTCTAAAATTATTTTTTCGTTTGGTGCTATACGGCGTTGCATTCTCCGCTCAGCAGGTTAGTCATAGATAAAATGAGCATAGCTCACCAATTCATTCATTCATTCATTCATTCATTCATTCATTCATTCATTCATTCATTCATTCATTCATTCATTCATTCATTCATTCATTCATTCATTCATTCATTCATTCATTCATTCATTCATTCATTCATTCATTCATTCATTCATTCATTCATTCATTCATTCATTCATTCATTCATTCATTCATTCATTCATTCATTCATTCATTCATTCATTCATTCATTCATTCATTCATTCATTCATTCATTCATTCATTCATTCATTCATTCATTCATTCATTCATTCATTCATTCATTCATTCATTCATTCATTCATTCATTCATTCATTCATTCATTCATTCATTCATTCATTCATTCATTCATTCATTCATTCATTCATTCATTCATTCATTCATTCATTCATTCATTCATTCATTCATTCATTCATTCATTCATTCATTCATTCATTCATTCATTCATTCATTCATTCATTCATTCATTCATTCATTCATTCATTCATTCATTCATTCATTCATTCATTCATTCATTCATTCATTCATTCATTCATTCATTCATTCATTCATTCATTCATTCATTCATTCATTCATTCATTCATTCATTCATTCATTCATTCATTCATTCATTCATTCATTCATTCATTCATTCATCCATTCATTCATTCATCCATCCATTCATTCATTCATTCATTCATTCATTCATTCATTCATTCATTCATTCATTCATTCATTCATTCATTCATTCATTCATTCATTCATTCATTCATTCATTCATTCATTCATTCATTCATTCATTCATTCATTCATTCATTCATTCATTCATTCATTCATTCATTCATTCATTCATTCATTCATTCATTCATTCATTCATTCATTCATTCATTCATTCATTCATTCATTCATTCATTCATTCATTCATCCATTCATTCATTCATCCATTCATTCATTCATTCATTCATTCATTCATTCATTCATTCATTCATTCATTCATTCATTCATTATCATGGTTATTGTAGCACCATGCTGGGGGCCCAGCATACTCGAACACAAGGTGTTGCCCCTCTTAGCAGGGTGGGTGGGTGGGTGGGAGCTGAAAAGAGGCCTCCCTACGTCCCCTACACCACTCTAAGTACTGACTATCATTCACATTGCGCCACGCAGGCCTGCCGGCTGGTGCAAGTACAAGGTGACTGACTTCCCATCACAGTTGCGCCACGCCTGGCGGCTAGCGCAGGTACAAGGTCTAGTGACGTACGTTAGAAGCTACCTAGGCCTGCACTCCGGAACCACACTCAGCCGCATAAAAAAGGCCGGCCGGTGCCGTACCCTCGTGACAAGCGCTAGTCTTACGCTACCTACGGCAGGTCGGTCCCCTTTGAGCCCGTCCACGCGTCATATATATAATGAGCGAAGCTCAACAAATACATTTCTTGTTTTTGGTCCATTGGAGTTCCTTCCCACCAAGAGAAACATTTATTTTACATTTTTGTGTGCTAGGCTTTATACGGACAGCCTATACCACACCTTCAAACTCAGTGCACATCATTATCAAGTTGGTTATTGTAGCACCATGCTGGGGGCCCAGTTTTTTTACCACTGCCTGCCGCTCTAATGCCCCCCCCTCTGCCCCTCCGACCTTTTGTCCTGTCCTCCCCTCCCACTCTGGCCCCGTCCCCAACAGGAGCTGCATGTGGCACATGCTCGAGTTCCTGCTTCCGGAGACGTTTGCAGCCGCGGGGCGCGTGGACCTCTCCTCCATCATCGAGCACTTTGCCAAGCAGTCTGCCCCGCTAGCACCCCCCTCAGCTCCCCTCCAGAAGCCCTCCAATCCTGGACCTGATGGCCCTTCCGCCAACGGCACCCTCCGGAGGAGCGCGGCTGGAGGCAAAGGAGAAACCAAAGCCGAGAACCTAGGGGGCGAACTGTTAGGGGGCGATCCCGAGTCGTCGACAGACCCCTTTGTGCAGCGCATGAAGAAGATGCTGGCTCCATTTGTGCTGCGGCGCACCAAGGCCGACGTGATGCGGCAGGCCTGTGTGCGTATGTGCGTGTGTGCGTGTGTGCGTGTGTGCGTGTGTGCGTGTGTGCATGTGTGCATGTGTGTATGTGTGTATGTGTGTATGTGTGTATGTGTGTATGTGTGTGCGTGTGTGGATGTGTGTGTGAACATTTGTGTGCATGTGTGTGTTTGTGTGTGTGTGTGTGTGTGCATGTGTGTGTGCTGGGGGTTTTAGGATGGATAGGGAAAACAAAGAGTGAAAAATGCAAGGTGTGGGGGAGTTAAATGTTTCACCTTGCGGCAAAAGTCATTGTGCCTGCCGCCGTGCCGCGTGTATTGACTAGCAGCTGTGGGCACGGTTGCAGCAAGTGAGTACACGCCAAGGGCCTACACGGTTCATGCACTAGCACACAGCCAGTGGGACGAAACATCTGCACATATTACTTGGGTTCATCAATTCTGCACATTACCGGCTTGGGCTCATCAACTGAATTCTGCACCTTACACTTGCATGGCTCATGGTTTCAATCGCTGCTAATTGACAGAAAATGCACAGGCCATCAACATTCAGATATGTTAATCCTGAAAAGTGACCTTCCACACCAGGAGAATGAAGGTCGATGCTGCTTTGACGCATGAGCCTAATCCACGTGCTCTCGGAGGTCTCCACCTCGGCAGGAGCACCTGCAGGCGTCGTGGCTCGCTTACCTCAAGCAATATGCGCATGCTGAAAGCTACCGGGGTCTAGGCAGAGTTACATTATCTGCCCGGACAAAGCACCTCTGAAACCTTTCGCGGCAACGAAGCTCTGAGCAGCGCTATATTGTCGTGGCCGGACTTCAATGTCGCCATTAAAATGTCAAAAGCTGTTTGATTCGTCCAAGGAAAATGCGTGCATGGTAGACAGATCATAAGATGCCCGGGCGTATAGACATGACAAGCAACTGCTTAGATGGCGCTCCTCGCGTTTTCCCTCGACTCAGTTCGTTTAGGCGCCTAATCCAATGCAGCCAATGCACGTGGGTGTGACCAGAATACAGAGCCTAGTGCACGCGGCAATATTGTTTGGTCTGTCGCACAATTGCTGTTGTGTTTGCAATTATTCTGCTCGCTCAGATGCAGGATTAACTTCGGCTTGATTTCTTAATTACCCTCGTGTGCAGGTCATACGGCTGACATTCCTCAAGCTTTCGTAGCCATGGCTGAATTTTGCCTCCAGGTACTGAACAGTGAACACGGCCTGCACCTCGACCCCCGAAGACGTAAAAGGCATTACGTCGGAGTTTACGTACAGATCTGTAATAAAAAAACAGATCTGTATATACGCCTAGCCATCTGTATTTTTCGGGCCCTAACTTTACAGATCTGTAAAAAGCTCTAAAAAAATACCCATTAATTAACCATGATTTAACCTGTTTAACCCTGGTTTAACCAGGAAAAAAGAAGTCGTGATGCGCAGGCAGTCGGTGCAGCGGGGGCGTGAATTGGGTAATAAATTGGACCGCGGGAAAACGCAGAATGGGAAAAAACAAAGTCGAAGCACTGCGCCGCGAGCGTATCAGAAGAACTCATGCTTAGGACTGAGGTTGTGGTCCGAGAAAAATTTCACGGCTGCTGAGTGCGGAAGCCATGCAGTTGTCTAATTGCAGTTGTTGGTGCGCCATGATGCCGGCGGCCGACTGGGAGTAGAGATATTGTGAACCTGGATAACGTGCGTAATTGCAACAACGGTGTATTGGACCCGACATGACTTCTAAGGTAACGGCTTGCCGGCTCTAGACTACTTCAAGTCCGTGAACGGCATTTATATGGATACGCGAACGTTATAACGATGCACGTAATTGGCATGCCTGCGCAGGTTTGTCGATATATATCGATGTTCTCGCCTCCCGCGCGCACCAGTGAAGGCAAGCTGGTGTGGTCGAATTCGCATCACCTGTTGTCTACTCCTCTTTGGATTTTCTGGACAATTTTCTATGTTCTGAACCCACGCATTACGGCATCAGGAACGCTGCGTGGTCGCACTCGATGTCGGCAGAGAAGCGGCTGCAATCCTACCACTGGAGCGGATGGCCGTGGCCCACTTTGTTCAGAACAAGGTAAAACATACTGGGATTCGTAGTTTTGAAGCAGCTGAAATTCGTGTGAGGCTTAAGGTTGCATCATGGCGGGGCCCTGTGCGTCCTGAGTAACTTCAGGTGCTTGTCCAGATGCGGTCACAAGGCTTCAACCCATTCTTTTTTAGGCTTTATTCTAACTTTGCCAAGTCGTTGACAATTCAAGAGTCGTTGGCAATTCTGTGATTGTGGGGATTGCATTACTATTCTATACCGAATGCCAACACCAGCTGAATAAGCGGTTGTGCTATGCTGGATGGCTAGGTAGACGCCGCCATGCCACCGTGTCCTTCTACTGACGGTTTGCTGTACGCCCATCCCTTGTAGCAACTATGCGCCCGTCATGAGTTCACGCCCATCATGCGTTCGCGCCCGCCCATTGTGTGTGCCATGATCGCCACCTGTTCCGCGTAAGGGCCAGGGCATAGGCATCACCACGCATGAACCGTGCAAACAAGTGGCATGTGTCCATCAAGGGAGCATGGCATGGTTGGGCCACAAGGCACTGGTTTAGCTAGCACGTTTTTCAAGGATGCCATGGGTTGGGAAAATAGTGGCACGCCTTGTGTTTTGCATCCTCTCCTGTCTTTTGGCAAGATGCGGTCACGCAGCCGAGCTGAGGACGGATGTCTAACGGCAGAGGGGCTAGATGTCACACGTGCCCAACGGCAAAGGGGATTCGTATGGTCGCGCGTGCCCAACGATTCAAGGGCTACGGTGCCGCATGTCGCACGTGTCCGTTGGCCGGCTGGCTAGAGAAGGGGTCGCACCAGCGACAGTGGGGGCTCCTCTAGCTACAGGAGCTGAACCCAACCCCTGTTTGCCGCATGCTCGTGGTCATCGCGTGCCTTCTTGCTTAATGCTGCGTGTCTGAGGGGGTCAGACTGCCCAGCCTCGGGTGATTGCGCCATCGCCGGTTGCGTGCATGTACATGTGCTTGGTGGGGCAACATGAGAGATGTGGCACGCAGCACGCAGCATGCGGCGGCCGGCGGGCAGCTGGTTCGGGTGGGCTATCCGTGTGCGTTGGGCAATCCCTGCCGTCCACACGACCAGCTTCCCTCCCTCACACATTCTGCCCTGCAAAATAATGTGCTGGCGAATGCGGGCGATCCGTTCCAACAAGGTGGTGCTGTAATGGGTGGGGGGACTACTTGGGGCAGCGGATGTAACAAGTGGGTGGTTGGGTGGGTGGGGTATTTGGGGAAGCGGATGTAAAGACCGGGCTATTCAACAATGGTGACTCTTTATGTCTTTCTTCCTCGGCCGTGGCCACGTGGCGCGTGCACGCATGCTGGTCATCCACCCTTGGTGCGGGGACCCGTCATTCTCTTGGCATGTGCTCTATGGCGCGTGGACGGCTTTGCTGTCCGAGGGCAGATCCTCCACAACTCGAAAGACCAGGTGGCGATGGTCCTCTTCGGCACCTCAGGTACTGCAACAGTATATGCATGCCTGCGCGCCGGTGGGGGGCGATGCTCCTCTCTCTCTCTCTCTCTCTCTCTCTCTCTCTCTCTCTCTCTCTCTCTCTCTCTCTCTCTCTCTCTCTCTCTCTCTCTCTCTCTCTCCCCTCTCTCTCTCTCTCTCTGTCTCTCTCTCTGTCTCTCTCTCTCTCTCTCTCTCTCTCTCTCTCTCTCTCTCTCTCTCTCTCTCTCTCTCTCTCTCTCTCTCTCTCTCTCTCTCTCTCTCTCTCTCTCTCTCTCCCCTCCCCCCCCCCCCCCCCCCGCGCGCTGGTAAAGAATAATATTAATGTTATATCAATACTGCTACTACAGCAGTACATAATTATTGCTTCTTGGTGGCTCACTGTCAACTTCTCGGTGCCGTCACGCAGACTCAGAGAATGCGCTTGGCTACGACAACGTGGTGGAGGCGGTCGGCTTCCAGGTGGCGACCTCGGATCGGCTGCCCCTTTTCGAGAACATAGCGCAGGGCGACAGCGGCAGTGACTGTGCGTGGGGTGTGGGTGGTTGCCCAGACAGTGTGCGTAAAGTGTGGACTGTGCGTGGGTGGTCATGTGCACGCCGTGTGCGTATCAAGCGTGGACTGTGATTGGCTAGCGTTGTGGACTGTGGGGGGGGGGAATTGTGGACTGTGCCTGGGCTTTGCAAGGGCGTCCCATTCAACAAGGAGGTTGGATGTTCTGGTCCTTGTCCTTGGTGTGGAGAGTGGACTTTGCGTAGCGAGCTTTGTGGACTGAGTGGCAGGCAACAGGGGCAATCATGTGGCAGGCAGCAGGGGCAATCCTCCAATCGCGTGCCAGTTGTGGCCAAATCGAGGACGCGCTCAAATTTGACTGCTGGATTTGTAATTGTTCATGACGGCAATGGGGGAATTGTTCATTTTGCCCATGCTCCACCCTGGCCCTGGCTCCCTGGCTGGCGCGTCGCCAGGTCTTGATGTGGGTCGGGTAGCACACGCTTGCTCTAGCACACTTGCGGTTGTCGAGTAGCACGCTTGCAGCACAAGGAGAGGCTTGCAACAGAAGTGAAGCGGATAGCCATCACACGATGATGCGGGCACACATCACCATATTTATGAGGCTGTGCCGTGCCGGCATACGATGGCCCACTTCTCCACCCCTTTTGCCTCTCCACTCCTTTCGCCCGCCTTTGCACCCCATTTGCTTTCCTGTCCACCCGTTCTGCCTCGCTCCTCACTCATTTTGCCAGCCTTTGCACCCCTTTTGCGTGCCGCTCCACCCCTTCTGCCTCTCTCCTCACACCCCTTTAGCCAGCCTTTGCATGGAACCTCTCACTGTCCACGCTGCCAAGAGCAGGGCTCGATTCCATCTTTATTTCTTTCTGATGGTCTCCCAGGTCTTTCTGAACCACGATATCTCCCAGGTCTTTCTGATGGACTCCTTGCTGGATACGCGCGTGTCGTTTTCATCGATGTGTCGTGTGGCATTGTTGGTGGTAGGGGTATTGCCCGGTGGCCATGCCCTCGACTAGTCCACTTGTGGCTGTAGTTGTTGTCGGTGGTGGTGGTGGGGTTGATATGCACGTGCGCATGTCGTGAGACATTCTTCTGGCTTGTGTTGTTGTGGGTGTTTCGCCCTGCTGCCTCGCGTTGGTGGTCGTGCGGGTGGATTGATGTACGCCGCTGCCTCGCGTTGGTGGTCGTACGGGTGGGTGGATGTACGCCGCTGCCTCGCGTTGGTGGTCATGCGGGTGGGTGGATGTACGCCGCTGCCTCGCGTTGGTGGTCGTGCGGGTGGGTGGATGTACGCCGCTGCCTCGCGTTGGTGGTCGTGCGGGTGGGTTGATGTACGCCGCTGCCTCGCGTTGGTGGTCGTGCGGGTGGGTTGATGTACGCCGCTGCCTCGCGTTGGTGGTCGTGTGGGTGGGTTGATGTACGCCGCTGCCTCGCGTTGGTGGTCGTGCGGGTGGGTAGATGTATGCCGCTGCCTCGCGTTGGTGGTCGTGCGGGTGGGTTGATGTACGCCGCTGCCTCGCGTTGGTGGTCGTGTGGGTGGGTGGATGTACGCCGCTGCCTCGCGTTGGTGGTCGTGCGGGTGGGTTGATGTACGCCGCTGCCTCACGTTGGTGGTCATGCGGGTGGGTTGATGTACGCCGCTGCCTCGCGTTGGTGGTCGTGCGGGTGGGTTGATGTACGCCGCTGCCTCGCGTTGGTGGTCGTGCGGGTGGGTTGATGTACGCGCGCTGCCTCGCGTTGGTGGTCGTGTGGGTGGGTGGATGTACGCCGCTGCCTTGCGTTGTTGGTCGTGCGGGTGGGTTGATGTACGCCGCTGCCTCGCGTTGGTGGTCGTGCGGGTGGGTTGATGTACGCCGCTGCCTCGCGTTGGTGGTCGTGTGGGTGGGTGGATGTACGCCGCTGCCTCGCGTTGGTGGTCGTGCGGGTGGGTTGATGTACGCTGCTGCCTCGCGTTGGTGGTCGTGCGGGTGGGTAGATGTACGCCGCTGCCTCGCGTTGGTGGTCGTGCGGGTGGGTTGATGTACGCCGCTGCCTCGTGTTGGTGGTCGTGCGGGTGGGTTGATGTACGCCGCTGCCTCGGCCTCCAACAGTCCTGGGGGCACTCATCGTGGCACTGGGCATGATCCACACGGCCAAAGGGGTCGACCCCAGCAAGATGACGTCACGCATCCTCTTAATATCCAATTTCAGGTGAGCATGGTCCAAGTACTGGTGGGATGGTACCTGCCAAGTAGCCAGCCAGCCAGCCAGCTGGCCTCACGAATAGACCAATGGACGGATGGATGGCACGATGGCAGGAGGGCAGGAGGACAGGAGGTCAGGAGGGCAGGAGGGCAGGAGGGCAGGAGGACAGGAGGGCAGGAGGGCAGGAGGGCAGGAGGGCAGGAGGGCAGGAGGTTTGGAGGGCAGGAGGGCAGGAGGGCACGAGGGCACGAGGGCAGGAGGGCAGGAGGGCAGGAGGGCGTGAGGGCAGGAGGTCAGGAGGGCAGGAGGGCAGGAGGGCAGGAGGGCAGGAGGGCAGGAGGGCGTGAGGGCAGGAGGGCAGGAGGGCAGGAGGGCGGGAGGGCAGGAGGGCAGGAGGGCGTGAGGGCGTGAGGGCGTGAGGGCAGGAGGGCAGGAGGGCAGGAGGGCAGGAGGGCAGGAGGGCAGGAGGGCAGGAGGGCAGGAGGGCAGGAGGGCAGGAGGGCAGGAGGGCAGGAGGGCAGGAGGGCAGGAGGGCAGGAGGGCAGGAGGGCAGGAGGGCGTGAGGGCGTGAGGGCATGATGGCAAGGTAACATTCCATGAAATGCCACTTGTGTGTTTCTCTTTTCCTATCTAGCACTGAAAGTGACGCGGTCAAGGAAATGATTACAGTCTGACCGTGGGTTTAGCGCTTGCTCAGTGCATGACAAAACGTAAACACTGTAGCCGAAAGTCACAATAGAATTGTGACAGGTCAACGCTGGAAGTCACATTGAATGGATACACTATAGCTAGTAGACATGTTTCAAGTCAATGCTGGGTCGAGTTATGGTTTCGTCCCTCGTGCATTTGGCTACGCGAGGTCTCAGGGTGTAAGTTGAAAGGGGCCCAAGGAGAGGAGGGACAGGGTCCCTGGGTCCTGGGTAATTGCCTGTTGGGGTCTGGCTCACTTAGTCAGTTGCTTGCTGACGTGGTGGCTTGGCGGCTTGGTGGCTTGGTGGCTTGGTGCCTCCCTCCCTCCCTCCCTCCCTCCCTCCCTCCTCCCTCCCTCCCTCCCTCCCTCCTCCCTCCTCCCTCCCTCCTCCCTCCCTCCCTCCCTCCTCCCTCCCTCCTCCCTCCCTCCCTCCCTCCTCCCTCTCCTCCTCCCTTCCCTCGCTCCCTCCCTCCCTCCTCCCTCCCTCCCTCCCTCCCTCCCTCCCTCCCTCCTCCTACCCTCCCTCCCTCCCTCCTCCCTCCCTCCCTCCCTCCTCCCTCCCTCCCTCCCTCCCTCCCTCCTCCTCCCTCCTCCCTCCCTCCCTCCCTCCCTCCCTCCCTCCCTCCCTCCCTCCTCCCTCCTCCCTCGCTCCGCTCGCTCACTTCCCTCGCTCCCTCCCTCCCTCCCTCCCTCCCTCCCTCCCTCCTCCCTCCCTCCCTCCCTCCCTCCTCCCCTCCCTCCCTCCCTCCCTCCCTCCCTCCCTCCCTCCCTCCCTCCCTCCCCCTCCCTCCCTCCCTCCCTCCCTCCCTCCCTCCTCCTCCTCCCTCCCTCCCTCCTCCCTCCCCCTCCTCCTCCCTCGCTCCTCGCCCTCGCTCCCTCCCTCCCTCCCTCGCTCCCTCGCTCCCTCCCTCCCTCGCCTCCCTCCTCCCTCCTCTCCCTCCCTCCCTCCCTCCCTCCCTCCCTCCCTCCCTCCCTCCTCCCTCCCC
>RPFO01001902.1:0-26619 GCA_009746045.1 Mesostigma viride | reverse complement strand
GAGGGACCCGGGGGACAAGAAGACGTGGTTCAACCCGAAGACGCAGCGGTTCGAAGAGCCCGACCCGCGAGTCGAGTTCTTCGAACGCCGCACCGCCGGACTGGACGCGTCCGAGTTTCCCACCAAGGAACAATTCGACAAAGAGTTCGCACAGTACGTGGAGGACTTGAAAAAGGGAGACCGCGACCTCTTGGACGAACCCCGCCGTCGTGGCGCCCATTTCGACCGCCGGCCGTCCAAGGACATCCGCACGCGAGTGGATCACACCCTCCCGACCCTCGACGATCTAGACATTCCCATGAAGAACGTCGTGAAGGAACTCGAGCTGCGTCTCGGCAAGAAGCGCAACCAGCTCATGAAGGACGGGAAGCTGGACCTCACGGACGCAGACGTCGACACGATCGCGCAGGTGCTCAAAAGCACGTGTTCGGGGGCGGGTTGCCCATGGACGACACCGTGGTCCAATTTGATACACCCGATATCGTGCAGCCTCTCGGGGGGAATACCTCGGCGTGACACTCGATGGTGGGAAGTACATGGGGCTGAACAAGAGCGCTTTCGAGGACGCTCTGGGTCGCTCCCATTACCAAGACAGCAGGAAGCCGGAGTCGCAGATGGAACTGATCGCGCGGGTCTTGGCGCACGAGATGGTGCACTCCACTCTGGACCGCAACGCGGTGGACAAGCGAGGCGAACGCGTCAACGAGGTGAAGTACGACTATCACGGACCGGTTTTCGAGAAGTTGAACCAGTTGTATCTCGGGACCTTAAATTCGCGAGTGGATGGCATGAGCGATACCGACTTGACTCGGGAGCAGAGAGAGGCGGCGCGGGTCAAAGACCGCATGACCATCAAATGGGACCCCCGAAACAAGGGCGGACAGACATCGAGAGAGTACTACAGGCGGGTTGAGATGGGAGAGGCGGCGAAGGATGCGACCTTGCCATTAAAAGAAGCGGGCGAAAGGTCCAGAGCGAGGAGGGAAGAGCGCGAGAAGAATCGTCCGGCGGAGACGTACGAAGAGCGGTACGGCGACGAGTGGTGGTACGGCATGGCCAAGGACAGGTTCGACAATATGGAGTACAAGGGGACGGACGGATACCACGACGCCGTGGACAAGTCGGACGACGAAGCGGAGGAATGGCACGACGCGCCCGCCGGTCAGCGAAGGGTCCGTCGGGCGCGTTCCATGGGGCTTCAAAAAAAACGCCGCCCCGTACGAGAACCATCCCGATGGCATCGAACAACGGTAAGTTCATGAACGTCTCGGTCGGCGCTCCCATCATCCTCTCCGAGGAGGAACACGCGCGGTTCCAGGCGACCGGCGTGATGCCCGATCGCGGCGAGGAGTCCGCGCCGCCCCCGCCCGTCGCGGCGGAAGAGCCCGTCCCCTCGTCCGAAGAATCCAAGCGTCTGGTCATCGAACCCGACCTGACTCTGCCCGTCTCCTCCGCCCCGTCCAAGTCGGCCGCCGCCGCCGCCACGGCCGAGGAGCTCGAGGAGGGCGAGATCCCGCCGGTCCCCAGGCGGAAGGTCGAGGCGAAGGAGGACCCCGAGTCCATCCACGTCAAGGGACAAAAGTTCGCGGTCGTCAGTGTGGTCGTGCCCCCGCGCTCGGACCACTTGGCGCTCAAACTCCGCGGGTCGTTCGACGACATGGCCGAGGCCGAGAAACACGCCGAGGAGATCATGAAGGCGGACCCCGACTTCGACATCTTCGTCGTGTCCATGTACAATTGGATCGTCCTCCCGCTGCCGGACGACATCCGTGCCGGCGTCAAGCACCGATACACCGACGAGCGGCTCGACAGGATCATGGGGAAGTACCACGAGGACCGGCTCAAGTCGAAGGAGTTTAACCAGGACCGCATCCGGGCCAGCAAAGAAGCCGGCGCCAAGGGCGAGGCAGGGCCCGTGCAGGAAGGCGCCGTACCGACCGAGATCGTGCTCGAGGGCGGGCAGCCGACGTTCGAGGTGGTCGAACACCTCCCGGACGCCGCGGCCGCGTAATTTTTTCGTCTCCTATTTCGTATAGCATGGATTCGCTCGTGGGATCTGTACAGACGATCGGCAAGGTCGCGATGATCGGGTCGTCGGTCCTCGGGATCGTGGTCGGCACCGCGCTCCTGGCGGGGGGCACGGTGCTCTTCCTCCGGAGGAAGAAGTACGTCCAGGGCACCGCGCGCGTCACGCTCGTCCACAAGGCCGACGCGGCGGACAAGTCCGAGAACCCGAAGCTGAAGTGCGAGGAGGTCGTGAAGACGGTCACGAGCAACAACAGCCGCACGAAGGGCACGTGGACCGGGGGGCAGTCCACGACCACCACGACGTCCTCCACGAGTACGATCAAGACGTGGAGGTGTCTCGTCGACGTCGTGTTCACGCACGAAGGGAAGGAGCACGGCGCCAAGATGTTCGTCGAGGGCGAGAAGCAGGCGAAGGCGGGAGACGAGGTGAAGGTCGAATGGGAGCCCGCGGATCCCGTCGGGACCCTCCGTCAATGCTGCGTGGGTCCCTTCGCGAAGTACCTCAGCCTCGGCATGGCCGGCGTGGGACTCGTGTTTTTGATAGGTAGCGTCGTGATGATCTTGTTGAGGAATAACAAGGCCGCGCAGACGTTCGGCGGCGTGCAGGCCTTATTCTAAACCACCTCTCGACCGCCGGACGTGGCGACGCACGCACACGCGTCTTCGCCCGTAGGGAGAAGTCCGTACGGTAAATTACACACCCGACAACGGGCGGGACGTATTGCATTATAATCTAATCGACCGCACAACGCGTTTGTCCACATGTTCTTTGGAAACTTGAGCAAGCTCGCGATGTCGTCCGACGTGAACGGGATCGTCTTGGTCGCGTGCTCGTCGTCGTCGAACGTCTTCAGTAGCAGCACGTCCTTTTCCACGTCCTCGGCCAGCATGAGCGAGGCCGTGTAGTTGAAGTCGGTGCGCGAGTCGCCCGAAAAGTACACGCCCACCGACCGGCCGCGGTACGGCAGATCACCTGGCGGACTCAGGATGTCGTACAACACGGGATCTTGCAACACTTCGCGAATCCGCGCGAACGAGTATTCGACCGGGACGCTCACGATCAAGAGGCCCGGTCCGCCGCGCGGCAACAACACGGCGTTCGACGTATCCGCCATCACTTTTCCGCGCGTATAGTATCGACATAAATAGATGGAGAGATTTACCGCGTCGTCCGCGTACGATCTCGTGAAAGCGTCGCAAGCGGGGAAGCGGATGGTCGAGCACAAGATATCGAAGGCGCTAGAGACGTGCATCCGTTCCGCGTCGTCGCAGGGCCAGACGTCCCTCCTCTACACCGTGCCCACCTATCAGTTCGGCCTCCCCATCTATGATGTCGATCATGTGGTGAGAAAAGTGGGAAAGAATCTCGTGCGCAAAGGGTTTCGCGTGAAATTGGTTGGTCAAAATCATTTATACATCGAGTGGGGTCCCACCAAACAAAAGAAGAAACCTACTTCTACCACTACGGGCCCCATCGCCGCTCCGACCCAGGCGGCCATCGACGCGACTCGGCGCGTCCGGTTCCAGCTAGCCAAGGGCGGACGGTGAGGACCGCACGGCGATCTCGATCATCCAAAGGAGGAGGAATCCCAGGAGAACGGAATTGGCCACCTCGAGCATCCCTTCCGGCGTCTGTCTCGGAACGCCTACCCTACAAAAGGCCTGGTTCGCGTACTCGCACGCCCCTCGCGTGGCCCCCGCCGGCTCCCACGCGTTCACGCCGCCCCACTCGCCGACGGGAGGGGGGTACACGGGCGCCTTGGGGGCGTACGCCAGTCGGGGGCGTGACCAATGAGGATGCGCGACCAACACGGACGTCATAGGTATACTAGCAGACAAACACGAAAAAATCAGACGTCGGCGGGAGGCTCGGACGCGTTGTCGTTCTCGAAGTCCACGCCGTACAGGTAGAACGCCTTCTTCTTCTGGACGCGGCCGTTCGCCGGGTCCTGGTCCACCGGGTACACCTTCCACACCTTCTCGAACACGAGTTTGAGCTTGAAATCCTTGAACACGTGGTTGTAGAAATCCTCCTCGAAGACGATCCGCGAGCGAGGGTCGCGCTGGCGGTTCCAGTCGAGGAACCGCTTCTGGAACTCCTCCCAGGGGCAGTAGTTGTGTTCGACGTCCACCTCCACCCACGACACGTGGTTGAGGAACGTGTACAGCGGGTTGGACGCCTCCTGCGCCCGGCGCTGGCAATCCGCGAACCACTCCGGAAGGTGCTCGATCAGCTGGTCCGTCCCCACCTTCCGCACGAGCGCCTGGTACGCGCGGTTCCCCTTGACGATCACCCTTGCGATGTTCGACGAGATCTTGTCGTCCAGATTCACGTCCGCCTTCCCGCGGGGCTTGTTGTCGAACGGGAACAGGATGACTCGACGCGCCACCTGGCCCGCGTTGTCCCCCGACGCGAACATGCGGTTGCCCGCGGCGATGAAGGGCGCGGTCCACGGCTTGACGGCCGCGTCCTTGTGCTTTGCCGGCAGGTTCATGCACTCCCCGCTCACGAGCGACAGCCAGTCCGACTGCGCCAGGTTGAACTTGTCATTCAGCTCGTAACTGTACACGACCAGCTTGTCCTTGAGCTGCGACAGGCCGAACATCGGCTCGATCGTGTTCGACAGCACGCCCGCCTCGCGACCGTAGATGAAGTCCATGATGCGGACGAGCGTCGACTTGCCGGACCCGGCGATCCCCTTGAGGAAGACCATGCACTCAAACTTGTCCGACTCGCGGAGGTAGTACAGCATGCGGCCCACCGCCAGCGCCCAGAACGGCCGCTGCACGTTGTCCGGGTAGTCCTGGTCGTCCAGGATCTTCTTCACGGCGTCCGTCTCGATGTCCATCCACTCCCCTCGTCGAAGTCGCCCTTGAACCGCCCGGGCTCGAACAGCGACTCGTCCATGTCGATGTTCTCGAAGTACCGCACCGCGCCCACGTCGTCCGGCAGGTCCGTCGCAGGGTACGGGAACCACTGGTCCGTGTCGCACTTGTAGATCCCGTTCCGGAACGCGAACACGTGGCGGTCGCGGGGACGGATCTGGAACGCGAAACTGTTGCGTTTGGACCCGTCCGCGATCCACTCCGTGATCCGCTTGCGCGCGCCGTCTTTGGACCCGAGTCCCCACGCCGATGTGCGCGGGAAATCGCACTCCTCCGACACCCACTCGGACAGCGTGCACCACTTGGTCCAGTAGTGCGTGTCGTGCCCCTCGGGCGTGCGCTGGCACTTGTACACGCTGTCGTCGTCGCCCTCGCCTCTCCGCAGCTTCTGGACGACCCATCGCGTGGTCAGCAGGATGATCAGCGATTGAAAGTTGTCCAATTTCGTGGGCAGCGCCAGCGCCTTCGCGATGAGTTCGGGGAGCGAGCCCAGCTCCTTGGCCGACATCCGGCTCTTCATCGCGCACGACGCCGTCTCCACGGTCGTGTACAGCCGCCAGATGCACGTCTGGATCGCCGGCTTGAGTTCCACCATCCCCCGGTCCTCCGCCTGTCCGCAGATCGCCAGCACGCGGGACAGCGCGCGGACGTACCGCGTGTCCACGTTCGCGTACAGGTCCACGGCGCCCGGGGCGTCGATGCGAGACAGACACGCGGCCAGGAGAGAGATCGGGTCCGCGTGCGCCTCGCGAGACGCCAGGTGGAAGACGTCGGCCATGATGTCGCCCATGGAGGCGTTCGCCACGGCCGCCTCCGCCAACGCCGCGATGTCCATGATGCGGTCGTTGCTCGCCGACTTCAGCTGCGACACGAACCCGAGGACGTCAGGGTTGCCCCCGATCTCCTTGCGGAATTCGATGCGGTCGTCCTCGGGGATGGGCGTCGGTCCCGCCGCGTCCTCCCCGGTCATCTGACTCGCCGGAGCCGGACAAACGTCTTCGTCGGCCTCGCCCTCCTCCCCCCCTCGCTCCTCCGCATCCTCCTGCTCCTCGTCGCTGCTGCAGGCCCCCGCCTCGTCGTCGACCAACCGGCTCCTCTTCGCGGGGCGTTCCGCCATGATGAACACCCCTCCCACAGTGGCCTCGGACCGCGAGCGAGCCTTTTTGGTCATGACGGGTATGATATAGACCCACAAAAATCTGAGAATGAAAACGAGCCGTCGGATCGCGACGACACGACATGATTCGATTATTATCGTGGATATGACTGTACAACCGACATGGATCGTGACGTCGCCAAGAGCGCACTGACGTCCATCTGTTCTATCTTTAGCGTCATGGGGGGGTACGTCCTGCTAGAAGATTTCAACCCGAGCGACACGTGGTTCAAGGCCCTGACGGTCTTCTCGATCGCGTACGTCGCGTCGGAACGAGTGGACATGTCGGCGTTGGCCACCGCCGTGTACTTCCTAGTATCCATCCTCGTCCCGGGCAAGGGCATCGAACTAGAATCGTTTCTAGCGACCGACGTCGGAAAAGCGTCCGTCTTGACGGACAAACGACCCTTCGATCAGCGAAACGCGTGACAACACGTGGGTCTCTTGAAAATCAGCACCGTCGTCCACACCTCCTTCTCGAAGGTCATGGACGCGTTCGCCATCTTCGCCGAGGTCTGACGCGTCATCGCGTCGCGGACCTTCCGCAAGTTGGATTCGTACGCGCCGATGCAGCTCTCGAACATCTTGCGCGCCTCCTCCCTCCACTCCTCGAAGGTCGCAAAGTCGCCCGTGCGGATGCCGTTGTAATCCAAGTAGCCCGAGCGCCGCGCAACAAAGTGAAGGGGGTACTTGCGCAACATGCGACGGGCCATCTCCAAGTTACAGCTCTTCGTGCGTCTGCTCTCGACGGCCGCCCGGCCGCGCGATACGAGCTCGGCGATCCGCGTGCGACCGTCTGAATGCCGGTCCCAGCACTCCGTCGCGAGCACCGTCAGCGGGTGCAGCGCAGGAAAACAGTACTTCCCTTGCTGCATCGGACGGCGGGTGCCGAGCGTCAGCATCATCAACACGAACGAACCCTCCTCCAATCCCAACGCGTCCAAGAATATCCACGAGAGAGAATGCGCCACGCGCTGAGACTCGAGACGATCGACCATGTCCGCGATCCGCGTGAGCGGCGCCAGCGGTTTGCACTCCGCCCTCGGTTCCATCGACAAGGGAAGCAACATGCGAGCCGCCAGGTAGTGGTCCTCGGTGAACATGGCCACCTGGTCGGGCTGCAGCAGCGAGTGGACGAACAGGTCCGTGATGTCGTCCCCTCGCCCCTTGTGCGCCCGGACCACTTCCGAGAACACGTCGAAGTAGCGTTCCAGGGCGTATCGCAACGACTGGCGCTCGATCAGCATGGACCGGATGCGCTCCGTGTCCTCCTCGCATTCCGTGTAGACGAACTCGTACCGCATGTCCCGCTCCTTGCGGACCGCCGCGCCGGGATCGCACTCGACCCCGAACGCCGTCTCGACATTGGCCAGACTCGACTGGTCCATGCGTTCCGCGATGCAGCTCCAGGCCTCGAAAGAGTCCATCGCCGTGTCGGTCAGCGAAGGGAAACGTTTTCGATGGAGATGAACGAACGCCCCATCGAACCCCGCATCCCCGATTCCGCCTCCTCGTCGATCGACTCGTCCTCCCCGTCCCCGCCCCCGTCGTCGTCGTCGCCCTCGTCGCCCTCCGACTCCTCGTCCGGGTCCGGGAGGTTCACGTACTCCTGCCCCGCCTCGCACCGCTCCCAGCGGAGACAATTGTTGTCGTTGCCCGACGCCCAGATCCCGTGCAGACGGGCGCTGTTCACGAGCATGCGACACTGCGTCGACGAGAACGGGCAGATCGACTCGTGGAGAGGGATCTCCGACAATCGCGCCACGTGGGTGCACCCGTCGCCGTTCAGGAAGAAACGACACGGAAAAAAGGCGCACTCGACGCGGTGCTTGCCTACATCTTTCCGCAACACCGTCTCGGAACACCCGTGCACGCGATTCGGACATTCTAGACGCTCGTGGGGACACCCTCCGTCCTTCCTGTGCTGCGTGACCTCCTCCACGCTCCCCTGGAACTCGCACCCGCGCTCGAAGTTGGCGCACTTGCGCTTGACCAGCGACGTGATCCGGCCCAGCGTCACGAGGTGCTGCACGCGGTACCGGTGCCACGGGGCGCGACACAGGATGCACTTGCCCGTGACGGCGGCGACCACGCCCCCGCGCCGTTTCTGTTTCGAGATCAGCTCCCTCGAACACGGCTTGTTGCAGAGGATCGCCTCACACTTACCGCCCTCCACCCTCGTGCGGCACTCGATGACCACCGGATCGTTCAACACGCACATGCAAACGTGACATTGGAGATCGTCGGACGCCACCTGCACGTGGCGACAATCCTCCGTGCAATCCATGGTTCGCTAGTCTACCCAGTTCCAGACTTTTTTATTCGTGGGAAATAAACGCGTGCTTTTATTATTATGGACATATTAGCTCATTGTCATCCGATTCACAACAACATTGTCGTCCTCCCGATCACGGGGGAGTGGATCGACGCGTACGGGAGTTACATCGACCGGCCGGACCTGGGCATCCACTTTTTCGTCGAGGACATGAGGCGAGAGGCTCAGTCCTCCTCCTCTTCCTCTTCCTCTTCCTCGCCCTCTTCCTCGGCCTCCTCCTCGGCCTCCGGGTGACCCGCGTCCTCGTCCTCATCGGCCTTCCTCTTCTTCTTGGTCACGCGGCACAGCGACGGACTTCGGTCACCTCGGGCTCCATGAGGAAGTTCAGACACTCCTCGCACCGACCGGGCTCGTTCTCGAAGAACTTTTCCAGGCGACTCGGAAGGACGTCCTTGAGCGACGTCTTCTTCTTGCGAGTCTTCACCACGAGCTTGTCGTCCCGCCCCGAGATGTTGCAGGCGTCGACGCCGGCCTTCGTCATGGAGTCCAGGATTTCGACGGACAACGTCCGCTTGCGTTTTCGGTGGGGCGCGAGGCTCTTGCTCGTCTGGCGGAGGATGTCGTCCACTTCGATGAACTCGGACGTCATGGATCGCATCTTCTTGCGCCACTCCTCGAGCTGGTACGCGCCCTCCATTGCTTATGTAGTCACCCGGACGATTTTGCGTGTGCCTCGAACGCACTAGAGACCGGTGAGCTCGGCGTTGAACCCGGGAGCCCCGCGGACGGCGTTTTGTGCTCCTCGAGAGGGCTCGCCCATCATGCCGAACGACTCGGTCGCGTTCACCAGGGGGACGCCGTACACCGTCGTGTCGGCGTCGGCGAGGCTAGGGAGCTCGTAACGGGGGTCGAACTGCATCGTCACGGGGCGGGGGAACGCGCCGATCGACCCGTTCCACTTGCGTTGGCCATGACGCCCGTCGTCGCCAGGTTCATCTGGCCGAACATGCTCAGGTCCATGGGGCGGGCGTGTACTCGCGGAGGCTCTGGATGCCGGTGAAAGGCAGGTCCTTCCGGTTGCTCGTGACGGCCAGGATGCCCTCCCCCTGCTTCAGGAGCAAGCCCATGACGTCCTCCGCGGACGGGAGGAGGTCGGTCGCGAACTGCATCTGCGCGTCAAACCCGCTCCCGATCTGGCTCAGACGGGGCGCGGCGCGCGTGTCGATGCCGTACACGTTGTCGTACTCGTCCGACGGGATCAGACGCGTCTCCGTGCCGACCTGCTGCGAGGAACGCATCGTCTCGAACTCCGGGTCGACGCACAGCTCAGGGAACACCTGCGGCCGCTCGCGAGCGCCGATGAAACTGTCCGACTGCCCTCTCGCGGCGTTGCAATAGGAGGTGGACATCTTCGACGTATAACTGTGTGCCGAGAGATTTTTCACGACCAACGCGTCTTCCCGCCTCGGGGCTTACCGGTCAGCGGGAACTTGGAAGGGACCTTCCACTTGGGCGCGGGCAGACCCTCGTCCTCGCATTCCCACCTCGTCTCCAACGCATAGCCCATCCGCAAGATCTCCTCCTCTTTGCGTATCGTGCGGATGTACAGCTCGCCGTGGTAGCAGTTCTTGACGGGGTGCTCGGTGAAGAACCCGAACTTGTCCGGGTTCCCGTGCCAAAAGTCCCCGTGGTATTCGAACACCGTAGGGGGGTCGGTGTCCGACGTGAACCCGTCGACGTATAACGGCTTGCCTTTGGACGTGAATAAAACCTTTTCGCCGCCGTTCCCGGCGTGCTGTATCTTGATCCCTCGCTCGCGTTCCACGGATTCCAACCACCTCCTGCATTTGGACACATGCTGACTCACGCAGACCAGCCTCGCGTAGGAACTCGCTCTCGCTGCCATGGTTCGTCTCGATTGTGTGGTCGAGAGTCGCCGTCGCGACTAAATCGTTACGAGACGCGATTACTTTGTGCGGTCCGCGAACGCGATCTAGAAAACGACACCGACACGTCCATCAGACGAGTTGGAACGTGAAATTGATCTCCTTCGTCGGATCCCCGTCGCCGCCCCTCCCTAGATGCCGTTTCATGAGGGACAGCCACGTCGACGTATGGCCGTAGTTGACGTCCGACACGTCCCGGACGTCTTCCTCGCCGTCGATCAGGTGCAGCATCTCGTGCGCGACCGCCCCCGCGAGGATCAGAGGGACGTGTTTCGGCATGTCCACGCCGTCCTGGGTATACTTGCATCCGCTTCTCAACATTTCCGGAAGACTCGAAGCCCAATAGTCGGGGTTCAGGACGATGCGCGGCTCGTCCTCGTCCACGCTGAACGCGAACGTCTCTTTCAGTCGGTCGCGCGTCCGCGGACTAAGTCCGGGCTCTTCTTGGAACAGTTCGTCCAACAAGAGGACGCGAGGTGTCAACGGATACCCCGATCGGAAGAACGTGCGGATGATTTCTTTCGTCATCGCCGCCAACCCCGGGTCGCGCGCCAAGATCCCGTCGATGTTGGGCGCCCTTTTCAACCGGGGCGAGTAGATCGCATCTAACGCCGCCTCGAGTTGCTTCCACTTGCGTTTCATCACATTGCACCGTATCCCGCGCGATTGTCGACCCCTCACGAAGCGCACACCTGGTTCATGAGCGCGTCGAGCGGTTTGAGGACGTACAGGAACAAGGCCGAGTACGCCGCGGTCGATGCGACGATCGGGATCGCGTGGCCGGCGATCGACCATCCCGGGAAGTACGACAGGTGGAAACCGGACGCGGCCACGAGCAGACCTATCGTCAGACCGGCGATCGCGCCCGCGTACACGAACTTCCTGTCACTGCTAATGTGCTTGTTGTACTCGCGAGTCCAACGCACGGCCGCGAGGTTTCCTACGCCTAACACGATCATGACTAGGAATATGACCCATTCCGTGTGCGCCGGCTGGGCCGGGACGCCCACGGAACGGACGGCGGACAAGTACAATGGCAACAACGCGCCCATGGGGGCAGAGGAACCCACCAAAAAGGATTTTATTAGGGAATCGGATAACATCAGTTCGATAATACTACATACGGACATATATTTTCCGCTCAGTCCGAGTCCGAGGACGCTCTCAACCGCTTGTTCTCGCGGACCGTCTCGTCGTCCGACCCCTCGGCCTCCGCACCCTCGGACGGCGAGCGGTTCGCGACCCCGCGGTCCACGAAGCAGTACTCGTCGGGCATGCGGTTCGACGGGAAGAACTGCAGCGACTGCACCACGGGCGTGCACCCAAACTGCTTGTCCATGAACCACATGCGCGACACCTCCAGGATGACTTGCACGTCACAGCCCTTCTGCACGTCCGCGAAGGTGGCGGGCTGGCGGTTCTCGTCAAAGAAGCGGCACTGGAATTGGCCGTCGCGGAAAGGAACGTTGCACTTGAGCGTGGGGGGGTACTCCTCCTTCTTCGAGGGCTTGATGGCCGACGTGTACAGCTCCCCGATGAGTTCGTCGCTCATCTTCTTGCCGAACCATTCCACGCACTTGGAATGCGACTGCTTCTTGTTGCGGTCGTCGAGCCCCGTCCACATCTCGTAAAAGAGCGCGTTGTCCGACCCCTCGGTGGTGTGGCGGTCAAACGAGAGGTCCAGAGTGTACTTGCGGATGTCGTTGGTCCCGGGCTTGGGATCGAAGGAGCTGATGCCGAACGGCGCGCGCATGCGAGGGGTCTGGATGCGGATGGGCGTGCCGTCGACGCCGTAGGACATGTACACGGAGAGGGCGCCTGGGCCCGACGGACCCCGCCCGGACCGCTTGGGGTCCTTGTACAAGACCTTGTCCGCATCGAAGTCGTCGAAAAGGACGATCGTGGAGGCCATTCTTGAGGTGTGTGGAGGTAGGTGGAGAGAAAGGAACGAGCTCGGACAACGAGCGGGGCGACCTTTATACTTCCTCGATGTCGTCCTGGATGTCGGCCCAGGACGTGTGGGCGGCCGAACCGACACGATCGACCGACATGTTCGTGTCGTTTTCGTCGGCCGTGTCGGCTTTGACGGCACTAGTGGACGGTGCCGCGGATCGGTCGCCAATCAGGGCGCAGAAGTCGAGGAACGAATCGACGTCATCGTTGCCCTTCATGCGCTTGACGCGTCGACAGACGAGACGGACGTTCCCCTTGACGACGCCGGCCTTCGGGTCGATGAGATCGACGGTCGCGGATCTGCCCGCCGGGCCGGGACCGGAGTCGGGCGCGTGCGTCATCTCTAACGCGGTGATGGCGCACAGACCGCCCTGCTGGTCCCATATCTCGGCCAGGTCCCGCGCGGTGAGGGACACCTGGCGACGACCGGAACGGCGGTTGGTCTTGTGCAGGGAGTGGACCTGGTTGCGGAAGTAGCCCTCCTTGGACGCCTTGAACTTCTTCCCCTCGGCCTTGCGACAGGCCTTGCAGAGGGACTTCCAGTCGAGGGGCTTGGCGGCCGAGGAGTCGCCGCAGAGACGGCAGACGAGTTCGGGGGCGACGTCCGGAGCGGGCTCCATCGTTCGCAGGGACACTCACAACGGGAGTGGACAGAATTTCGCGGGCCGGTTAGGCGCATAGGACGGCGTTGGCGCCGAGGGAGTGGGAACACCGCTGCCGCGAGGAGGAGCCGGATGACGGGGCGGACTTGGCGCGGTGCTTGCGCTTGACGGTCGAGGAGGCCGGACGGTGCTTCTTGGTATGGCCAGAACGAGCGTATCGTTTCTGTTTTGACGAGTGTTCCTCCGAATCGGATTCGATCGGATCTTCTTTGGCCGTATCCAACCCATTTCCCGCGCCGGAACCAGACGCGCCCCCCATGTTTAGATTAATTTTCATGGCATTCCCGGGTTCTGACACCCCTCCTCCTCCATGATTGCCATTTTCCTTTCGATCGATGTCTTGCTTCACTACCAACCATCGATCCAATGCCCCGTTAGGATCTATACCCTCCTCGATCAGCGACTTAGATAGTAAGTCCTTCGCAACCTTCGTGTTCATTTCAATCGACCAATCCATGCCATTGTCCAACTTGTATTTGTCTCTCGCTTCTAGGTAAGCCTTTCTCATTTTATTGGTGTGTTTGATTAGGTCCTCATCATTAAAAGCTCGCAGATCTTGGATCTTCTGCTTACCGATCGCACGCGTCGCTTGTCGTAACGCGGATGTTAACTCCGCGGCTGTAATAGAAGAAGGACCGCCCCTGGCACGGATTTGGCCCAAAGCGGTCTTCATGGCTCTAGATAACGCACGTTCTGAAATCAAACCTGCAGCCTGAATGGCATCTAAAATTTGACCATTTGCCATCGCATAAAACGGCCTCTTTCCCGCGCCGGAGCTAGAGGTGCTACCCGCCTCTGAGCGGACTGTTATGGCCTTCTTGTCATCGTTCGTCGACCCCCCCTTTTTACCTGCATCCTTTGTGTCCAATACCGCAATGGGCGTCGGAGACACACCTAGCTCCTTTTCAAGTTCCATGTTGGACAAAATGGTTTGGATCACTGATACGTCTTCTTTGCTAATAGACTGTAGAAGAGGCGTTGTCGCTTTGCGTGCCATTGTTAGTAGTCTGTCCTGGTCAGCTCGAAAGCGATCGCTGTCCCCCCCTCTCCTATGATAGTCAAGGGCGATATTATACAATAAATTGTAGTTAGGAGTCGTATCTTTAATTACGCCCAATGCAATTTTTTGTGATACGAGCTTATTCATCTTCGCATCTCGATCCGGATGTGACCCCCCCCAGGAAGACCACGAGGAACCGGAGCTGGTGTATCCAAGGCCTCCTTAACGGCTCTCTTCACCGATTCCGCGAATGTGTTGGCATGAGGCCCCAACGTAGCTTTCCCTTTCGCGAACGCAGTTGATGCCATCTTGCGGCTGGAACCAACCGCGCCCCACATGGTTGCCACCGCCTTCTTCGTTGACCCACTCGCGTTACCGGCGGAGGCACGGACAGATGGACCCGACATGGCGCCAATGACAAATTTCTCCGCGCGTCGTGCTTCGTCTTCCTCCGCCCCCGCGTCCTCTGCAGCCTCGCGGGCTGCAAGTCCGGCGGCGAATGCGTTTCGGGTCCTCTGCCACGCGTGCATGGCGGCATTAAACACATTCGTCACGGATGCGCGCGTGACCGCGCTGGGTCCGGGACCACTTCCGCCCCCGCCCCCACCACTTCCACTTGCACCGCTACCGCTACCAATTCGTCTACCGCGGCCCAGCCCTATTCCGAGCCCCCGTACCAACCCGCGCAACGACCCGCTCCCTCCCCTGGCGGCCGCTGCGGCGGCGGTCGATGTCCTCTTGGAGCCCAGATACCCGGCGTTCCCGTAGCCGACGTACGGGTTCCCGTCCCTCCGCATCGCGCGGGACACCTTGGGCGCCTTGCCCTTCTCCACGCCCGTGTACGGGTTCATCGCCGACGCGATCCGATCGGATCGCATCCGGTGCGCCGAATCCAGCGCCACCTGGTACGCCCTGTGCTGCGTCACCCCGTGGATCTCGAACGGCGGAGGCGCCACCATGTCCATCGCCGCCCTCCCCGCCATCCGTCCGCCCGCCATCGCCGCCTGTCCTGCCATCCGTCCGCCCGCCATCGCCGCCTGTCCCGCCATCCTCGCCGCCGCGCGCGTGACCGGCGACTGCAACACCGCGTTCGTCCCGTCGTAGAGTTGCTCTCCGATCACCTTGGACGCGTCGAACGCCGCGCGCCCGCCGCGCGCCGCCGCGGACAGAGCCGACGACGCCTGCGCGCCCACCTTGGACCAGTCGACGCCCGCGAGCGGGTCGAGCAGTTTGGCGGCGTGCATCGCGCCCGCTCTCTGCTTCGTCGAGGACGCGTTCGCCGCCAGCGAGCACAGCGCATCGCGCGAGAGCGCTACCAAACTCGCGGCGGGCTGTTGGGTGAGCGTGGAGACGATCTCGATCAATCGCCGTTGCGTGTCGGGGCCGCCCGCCAGGCCCTGGCGACACAAGCCCGAGATCGTGCGGCCGACGATCTCGTCGCCCAGCAGGAGACAGAGGGACGGTTTGGCCGCTTTTTGCAGGAATTCGGCGGGCAGGTCGGGGTACATGGCCGCGACGACGCGCGCCATCTCGTCCCTCTTGAGCGTCTTTCCGACGCCGCTCGCGCAGGACCCGACGCTCTCCCGCACCCAGCTCGCCACCTTGGCCGGGACGGCCTTGCCGCCCTCGTACAGCGAAAGTAACACGTTGCCCGGAGTGGTCATGACATCTGTATACTCTTGGTACTGAGATTTTATTGGTCAAACTCCCGGAGATGCGGAGTCTATCAGAAAGCCGGTCCTGTTGCGTTCAACACCCTTGATTACGTCTACCATCGATTTCCGTCGATCCTCCATCGTTTCCACCGTCATGCCACGCTGATCACTCTTCAGAATATTCGCGATGTTTCTCAAGTTTTGGACCAATTTGGGGGTAAAAAAATCAGGGAACGAATTTTCATCCAACATTCGCACGACGTCTTTCCCCAGCGCCGTGAACTTCCCTCTTTTTTGTAGGTCTGACGGATCCGACTTGCCAAAATTTTCTATCAGTGCCTTGAGGTCGTTATAATCATCGAGCCTAGTTCTCTCAGGGATGATCGTTTTCGGAGCGTGATATACCGCCATATCTCCCACCGCCGTTTTGATGAGGTTAATGGTATTGCCAATCCGTGCTATGTTTTCACGCGCATCCGTACTATTGGGATCATCTTTGATTTCGGTAGCCATAGTATGAGCATCAGCCGCGTACATCTTCATCTCCGGTGAAAAATCACCCTCAAGTTTGGCCATCGCATCTAGCACTTTGTTCGCATATTCAAGACGTTTATCCAAACCCTCGTATTCTAGCGTATCCAGTTCAGACATGATCCTGTCAGCGCGCACAAGGTCGTCCGACAATGCTGTCGCGACAGGTGTCGGTTTCGCAAACATCAGTTTGACGATCCCGCTTGCGAGTCGCTCACCCGCCGCGTCCAATAGATTCCGCCCGGTTTTCCACGCATATTTCGCGGCATCGCCTCCCGCGTCGAGCGTTGACGCAACGGCCAAGGCGATCGCATCCCATGAGGCCGGGTCATCCTCGGCGGCGTGAATCACATCCAAGAAATTCTGTTTTAATGCCTCTCCTTCCTCAATAGACTTGCCTTCTAGCATTTTTTCCACCCTGTTCTTTATCCCACGCGCATCGAACAATGTCCACAACTCCTCGTCCTTATCGATATCCGTTTTCGCACCCGTGCGAGAACTCGGTCCGTCCGCGGACGAACTCGCGCCAGACGCGACGGTGATCGGGTCGGGGCCCGTACCTCTCGAGGCGGCGGTGACAGTAGAAGCGGAGGGCGCAGCGGGACCAGCGGAAACAGCGGAGGAGGGTTTGGGCGCGTCATCGCTCCTATCGTTGCCGCCCGAGTCGCCCGCCCCGTGCACAGGACGGAATCCCGGGTAGATCGGCGCCATCACGCGCTCAAAGTCCGACGGAAGCATCATCGGAGGCATCTTCGTACCGTAGTCCAAATCCAGGCGAGACGGCATACGAACCAGCTCCCCGTCGTCCGTCGTCACCCCCGGCCACCCGCCCCCCTCGCTCGCGTACACCGAGTTCAACGACGGCGGAACCGAAAGACCCTTGCGTCTCTCCACCTCCTCGACCGCGCGCATGATCCGCGCAAGCACGTCGCGGTCCACCATAACCACCCCGAAGTCCTCTGCCTGCCGCGCCGTGATGTCGCCGTACGGGACGGGCGGCGGTACGGCCTCGGCGGTCGGCTCGACGGGGGCGGCGTACCCCTCGTTCGCGTACTTGGCGAAGTGCTCGTCGAAAATGTGCGGAGAAAAACCGTCGCCTCCTTGCACGTGCTGCAAGTACCGCGCGAGGCTCATTTATCATTCTCCCGACATAAAAAAATGGACTTCCTGTTCGTACCCGCCGGAGACCACCCCGTCACCCACGGACGCGTGTCCAAATGGGACCGCGACCGCGTGTTCCGCTCTCTGCTCCAATGCGACGACCCCGTCGCCCTCCGCCACGGAGATTGCTGCGACGCGCGCGTCCTCGCCAATCCTCGCGCCAGGGAGGACGGACTCCCCTTGAACCTCTCCGCGACGCGCGCGTTCCAGACCCCCGTGCACGGCGACGTCGTCGCGCCCGGGCTCACGATGAGCGATTGGACGGACCACCTCGCCGCGCCCGATCGGTGATCGCACGCCGGATCCCCGAAATCGAGTCGGTCGTGGCCGCGCGCACGGACGCGCGCGTCTACGACCGATACGAGAACGGCGACCCTCGATCGATCAGGCGAGGGTCATTGACCAAGGACGAATGCGTTTACTTGTTCCACTGGGCACGGGCCTTCTGAATGGCCTGCTTGTAGGTGCCGCCGCGCCCCTGGTCCCACGTCTTCATGACGAGCTGGACCCACGGGTTCCTGGCGGCCGAACCGGGCCGGCGACGGATGCAGCCGTTGGGACGCCTCGGACGTCTCGCGACCATCGTATCTTTCTATCAATCCGTTGCGATATTTTTTTGGACGCGTACAGCATTACGACGTGGCGTCATGACCAAGGACAACATGTACGCGCCGGGGCTCGCGGACGAGCTCGCGCTGATCCCCACGAAACGCGTGCGCGTCGATTACAGGATCCGAGAGGAGCCTAATACGAAGGAGTTCCCTCTCGAGGTCCACTACAAATTCCTGCGCAAGACATTGTACTTGTGGATCCC
The DNA here is from genome assembly GCA_009746045.1 of Mesostigma viride. Lineage (NCBI taxonomy): Eukaryota > Viridiplantae > Streptophyta > Mesostigmatophyceae > Mesostigmatales > Mesostigmataceae > Mesostigma > Mesostigma viride. The sequence continues at coordinate 8,552 of RPFO01001902.1, read as the reverse complement.
GATCCCGAGCGGGTACTCCTCCGGCCTGACGAAAAAGTTGAGGGAGGAGCGGCCGCCGTACAACGACCTCGCGTACGTGCAGATCGACAGCCGGAAACGGGACAAGGCGCACACGCCGCCCGGGAAGGAGAACGAGGCCGAGCGACTGCGGAACAACTACCTGTACCTCGAATGGTTCTACGTCCGTCCGCAGCAGTTTCGCGGGGACAGTACCAGCACGGAGAGGGCCTCGCTGGCGGGGCTCGGCAAGAAGCTCTTGTGCGCGGCGATCTTCCTCATGGTCGAAAAGGGGTTCGTGAGGGACCCGGCCACCGCGGTCATCGGACTGGAGGCCGGCGGGGGACACTGCGAGATGTCGAAGGACTCCAAAAAGCGCAAGGCGCTCACCATGTCCGACGAGGACTTGCGCAAGTACCTCTTGCAGCACAAGGCCACGAACCGATACGTCGAGGTCACGACGAAGAAGATGAAGACGGAGGAGGACAAAGCGAAGTTTCGACGCACGACGGTGTGCGAGATCGAGGACAACCGCGAGCTCGCGGGGTACTACCGCCACCAGTACGGCTTCGAGATCTTCGACGATAGCAACGGCCTCGGGTTCCTGATGGAGGCGCCCTTGATGACCGTCATCGGCAACTGTGGCGACACGTACAGGAGACCGGATGCGTTGCCCGACTTGACGGCGGCGCACGCGCTGCCGGCCACGAGGACGACGCGGTCCGCGTCGAGGGCGCCCACGGCCGCTCGGACGCCGACGCAGGCCGCGAGGGCGTTGACTCGTCGCATCCGCGCATCTCCTCCTCCTCTCCCGCCCCCGCCCCCGCCCCCTCCGCCTCCGCTGGTTCCTGTAAGGAGACCCGCGAGGAAACGGAAACAGCCGCCGGCGCGGAGGGTGACGCGGTCGCAGACGCGGCCGCGGACGAAGGCGCAGACGCGGTGGCGCCTGACAGCGAGGACTTGACGCAATATTTTTTGTGCATATAATTATACGCGTCCATGGGCTCGAAAGGACATAAGAAGACCCCGACGTCGAAAACGCTGAATGCGCTCAAAACCGCAGCCGCGGACGATTCCGCCATAATATGTTTCGACGGGGCGCTCAAAGGTACGAATCGGAGAGACGCGATTCGACTTTATCAGATCCTCTTCCCGGGCATCTCCTTGAAGGAAGTCCGCGCGATCCGACCGCCCGATCTGTGTTATAAACTGAACGTGGCCGTCGTCGACCGCCTGAGTCACGACGCGTGCGTACAGACACTCGCCTCAGATGGAGGCGTAACGCGCGACCAACTCGCGTCTGTCGCTGCCGTGTTGTTCGGACGGACACGTGACGAGTTCGCGAAAGAAACCAAGTCTGAGCTGTGCTCGATCGTGTCCAAACGTCTCAATGCAGGCCAGCGATTCTCTTTTCTGCGTCGTCTGATCCCCGCTCGTGTCATGACCATGATTCGCCAATTGGCGAAGACGGTGTTCGCGGCCGTCGGAGACATATCCGTGTTAGTGTCTACGATCCCGTTTATAGATCAGTTGATGGATACGGTCCCGAAACCGGTCCGTCTGATGATCCACGCACTCGCGGGGGCGCGCTCCGCCGGGACAAGTAATACTAAGATGAAAGGATACGTGTACCTCAACATGATCCCGGCGTTGATAAACATTGCGGGGTATCCCGTACCGCCTTGGATCACTCTCGCATTGCCCTTGCTGCACCCCGAGCGCTCCATCGATGACACCCTAAAAATGATGGCGGCGTCGGGCGGGGTCTTGGGCGTGCGCGAGGCGCGACGCGGCTTGCGGAGGTCCAAGTACGCACGAGACGCGGGGGTGGACGCCGAAGTCGAAAAGTTCCGGAAAGCGGAAATCGCGAGGGAGTCGCAAAAGATCCTCGAAGACCCGAAAGAACAGACCGGCCTGAGGATGAAAGAGCGAAAATTCTGACAGACGAGGCACTTAAGAGGAACAAGATGTCGCTCCTTTCTAAACTCCTCGCAGGGTCGTTAAACGGCACGGTGCACGAGCGCTTATCGGACGAAATGATCAAAATGGCGGAACAGCGAGGGGACGTGAAAAATAGAACGAAATCGCTCAAAAAGGAGTTGATGAAACCGATCGACAGGCGTGTTATGGAGGACAGCTTTGATGAATTGGGGTATGCGGAAGAGATCGGCAACCTGTCGGGGGACATCATCGCGCGCGTCCCCGTATTAGGGGACGTGCTCGGATTGGTCAAAGGTATCAAAGCCGTTCGTCAATGGTTGCCTGGTTATTCAGCTTAACGACTTTATTCCTGTAATACGAATCGATACAAATTTTCACCGAGGCGGGATCGCGACGGTGGGCGCCTTGGCCTTGCCCTTGCTAAGAAACTTGTCTAAACTGTGTTTCGGGTTCGCGGACGGCCGCGGACGTTTCAACGTCAACTTGGCCTGTTCCGCGTCCCGCCGCTTCTTCGACTCCGCCGGGTCGCGGATCGTGGGCTCGCGCACGACCGCGTCCCTCTTCGTCCTCCGCGCCTTCTCGTTGATCTCGTACACGCAATGCACCTGCTGTATGACGTCCATCGTGAACGGAGGGTCCAACACGCGATGCAGCTCGAACGGGTCCGCCCCTCGGAACTCCTCGATCGTCATGTCCCCGCCGAACATCTTCAAGCACGTCCGCGGCGGAGCGGGACGCACTCCCGGGAAAGCGCGCCGCTCGCGGCTCGGGTTCGACCGCCACAATTTCAGCATCATGTCGAACAGCCACATGTTCCGTAGTTCCCTCTGCGCCCCCGACGTGTCCATGTTATAGCTCTTGGCGCACGCGAATCCGCAGAACACGCCCTTCACCAAAAAACCCTTGCCCGGCTTGTACCCCACGGGCAGCACCGCCGGGACCCCGTCGAACGGGTGGCAGCAGTGCCAGCAGCACACGTCCGTCCGTTCCGGCCACGTGTCGCGACGTCCCTTCTCCAACAAGGCGCGTAACGGCGCGGCGCGCAACACGCGGTAGGGCGCCCCGTCCGAGATCGCCGGGCCCGTCTCGGCCCCGTCCATCTCGGCCTCGTGCTCCTCGAAGTCGTACTCGGGGAGGTCGTCCATTCCTCAGTCCCTCTTCTTCGCGGCCGCGGCGTCGAACGTGTAGTGGGCCGTCCCGCCGGAACCGAGCGACTCGGTCACCGATCTCGAATCGTACACCACGGTTTTTCCGTCGCCGAAGATGACGCGCAGGAAACAGGGCGGGTCCGACGAATCCCCTCCTTTCTCGACGTCCGCCTCGCCCTCGACCTCGCCCCCGCCCCCGCCCTCGCCCTCGCCCTCGCTCACGTCCCGGTCCTCCCACGGAGAGGGCGCGGACAGCCGGCCTCGCCTCGGGCGCCGGCCCAAGGCTCGCAGGGCGCGGCGACTCGACTTCTCGATCTCCGCGTGTCTCCACAGGGCCCAGACGAACTGCGGCAGACCCGCGGACGCGTAGAAGTCGCCGAGCGGACCCAGACTTCTCGCCACGCACCGTGTGCAGTCCTCGTCCTCCGCGTGCGGACGAGACCGTCCGAACGTCGCCGACAGAACCTTGCGCGAGAGCCGCGTCCTCGCGTCGACCGGGGTCGCACCGTCTCCGTCTCCTCTTCATCTTTCCAGGGGGGAACGAAATACGACACGACAGAGGGTACGTCACCAAGAACGACTCGGCGCCACGGCGGAACGACACGGACAGGCTGCCCGGGGGAGCCCGGCGGTGCGCGTCTCGGCGGAGAGCCGGTTCGACACGCCCCATTCGCACGCGAGGTCGTATCCCGTCGCCTCCCCCCACTCGTCCCTCGCGGCGGCGGCGGCCCACCAATCGCGGAACCGCTCCGTCACGTCGAACCACGCGTCGTGGTCCGACACGTACGCGCGATGGATCACGACGGCCGACCCCGAGTCGATCGGCGCGCCGATTCGGCGGCCCAGACGGCACGCGACGCGCCACAGCCGCGCGACCATCGTCAGCAACGCGAACAGGAGGGACGCCATCACGGACTCCGTGATCGCGATCATCGTTCACGCATTCCGCAGAACATCTTTCAGCGCCGGGGAACGAAGCGACGACGGGTCCGTGCGGTACGTCGTGCGGACGTACCGCTTCACAGAGTCCTCGACCGCGGGCGCGGCGGACGCAGGCAAGGCGGCGGAGGACTTGCGACTCGGCGCACGGGACGGGGCAGGGGCGGGTTTCGGAGGGGGCAACGGAGGCTCCTCCTCCTCTTCCTCTTCCTCTTGCTCGGGTTCCTCGTCCTCTTCCTCGGGATCGTCGTCGAACTCGTCTTCCTCCTGGTCCTCGTCCGGCGGGGACTCGTCCTCCTCGTCTTCCTCCTCGAATCGCACGTCCTTGGGGGCGGCTCCTTGGACACGCGGTGGGCAGGGGCGAGGGATTTGGACGTGCGGACGGCCTTAGTGGTGGCGGAGGACGACGACGACGATGGAGTCGACGCCGGTGCGCGCGGACGCAGCGTGAGGTCCTCGAACCACGAGTCGGATCCGGACTTGGCCGTCTTCAGAGGCATGGCGAGTCTTCTACCCCAGACGCGGCACTTATTTTTGGACCGGACGAACGCGCCTTCCCGCTCTCGAAGGCGTCGGCCCCACCGATACCTTCGAATCACCCGGTCTTGGTAAACATAGACGGGAAAATACTCCCGTCTGGCGAGACAGGCGGGGTGAGAATTCTCCCGTCTGACTCCGCGCCACGGGGAGAATTCTCCCCTCTATAGGGACTCCAAGCGGGAGAATTAATTCTCCCTGCTGGTAAGAGCGGCGAGGCGCTACGAACGAGACCGCACGCGCGGAAAGCTGGGTTTTGTGCCCTCGTTGGTGGTGGCGCGTGGGCCCTTGACACCCCCTAAACGCGTCTCATGTCACTCATGCATGAGGGGGGGGGAAGCGATACATCCAAAAGTTCGGGCTATCCGCATAGCCCGAACTTTTGGGATAGCCCGAACTTTTCGCGAAAATCGCTAGCGAAAACACAAACTATTGCCCAAACTTTTCGCCGTCTCCGAGCCATTTGAAAAGTTCGGGCTATGGTTCGGGCTATCGATTTATAGCCCGAACCCGACCATTTCTTCCCTTGGACGGGGGTGCGCATGCCTTGGTGCTTGCTTTATCTTCTCTCTCTCCTTTCCCAACACATAAAATATACATGGATATGGTATATAGGATTGTCCTATTCCCAACACATAAAAATAGAGACGATGCTAACACATAAATATTTATGTGTTAGGGACATGGCTGTATATATGTGTTAGGAATAGGTCTATATTTTATGTGTTAGGAAAGAGAGAGAGAGAGAGAGAGAGAAAAGGACAAGGCATACACCATCCACCCCGTCCAAGGGAAGAAATGGTCGGGTTCGGGCTATACATCGATAGCCCGAACCATAGCCCGAACTTTTCAAATGGCTCGGAGACGGCGAAAAGTTTGGGCAATAGTTTGTGTTTTCGCTAGCGATTTTCGCGAAAAGTTCGGGCTATCCCAAAAGTTCGGGCTATCCGCATAGCCCGAACTTTTCGTGGACCGCTCGACCCGGTAGCGAACATGTCGAACGCCGCACTCGTGCTCGAAAGGGAGATACTAGTTAGAGGCTCGAGATGGGTGTCACAGGTACGCGGTCACGTTCGAATATACCCTTTATTCCATAATATGATTGCATTTGTATACACAATCAAGCATACAATCCTGACCGTTGAACTGTTACGTTAGCTGTATCTGACGGCGGGGAAAGCATGAGCAGAATCGCTCCGACCCCCCTCAGACGACGACACGTGTCCGACGATATGGTATCGGGAACATGGTTACCGCCCGACGCGCGTATGTGTAGAACATGCAGTAATGTTCCAAAATACGCTTTATTCCATCATATACTCGCTCTGGCATACACAATCAAGCACGCAATCACGACTGTTGAACTGTTACGTTAGCTAGATCTGATGGCGGAGAAGGTCGGATGAGAAACCATCCGACTCCCCTCATACAATGACACGTGGTCGAGGAGATGGTACTGGGAACGCGGTTACAGTCTCGCGAATATAGACGCGTATAGTATGCCTACGGACCAGACAGGTCGCGCACCCCCTTGATGGTCGAGTCCAGCTTTGGGACACGCCTGTAGAACCTCTCGAGGTTCAAGGGGCGCGTCAACAAGAGATCCTTTCGCATGTCCTCCTTGTTCTTCTTCACGACCTCCATCGGCGTCGGACCAGACGGTGGCGCGACGAAGGTCGCCATGTCCCTTTTCACGGAGACGGCGATCTCGTGAAAGTCCCTCCCGTCCCCGGCGGCGATCGCGCGCCTCATGACCTTGCGCATGAAGTAATCGACGTTCTCGAGCTGCTCTTCGTTCATCAGGTCCCTGGCGCTGCCATTCTTGACGCCGTTGAGCCTCTTCAATGCCCCCGCGTTCTGACCGGTCGCCGCCTCGCACGCCTTGTCGCCCAAAAACATCATGATTTTGCCCACGTCGTCCTTGTGTGTGACGGCCGAGTCCACGAAGTCGCCCAGCATGTGCTGGGTGTCCTTGGCGATCACGCGCATGCTCGGGGGGAGCGTCCGGTCCGGCACCACGTAATTGGGACGCTTCCGGGACTCGCACACCGTGTTGATGGCGACGGTCGTCGTCGTGCCGTGGACCGCGTCGTGGGCGTCTCGCACCACCTCCATCATGGTGATGTCGCCCGCCAGGATGCGGTCCACCCAGTCCATGGCCTGAACGTGAAAGTCCGGGCTGATCCACATCGTCAGCGCGTTCACCAACTTGGGGTGGATCCACACGCCTCGCTCGTCCACTGGCCCAGTCTTCATAGTCTTCACCACGCCGGGAACGTCGTCCGATGGGGCCTGGTCATAGCCCTCATTTGTGAGGGCTATTCCTGATTGGCCGATACCGGCGTCTTGGAAGTAAGGAGACCTCCCGAGAGCCGTTATGAAGTCCTTCGACTTGTCGAGCCTGAACCAATTGTCGAAGCGCTTCTTTCCATTCGAGGCCGCAGCAGTCAAGTCCTGGGCATGGATCATTCGGTCACTCTTCCGGACTTTGATGTTTTGGGCGGGATCCACTTCCAAGACCGGACAAGACTTCAACGTGAAGATCCAAAGATGATCAGTCTCTCTCGCCAACTTAAACAACGCGTGGGTGAAAGGAGCTCGACCACGGATGGCCGCCATTGTTGGTGCTCGGTCTGGGACCTCTGTTCGCGATGGAGCGAATTTATTGTCGAGAGGGGCGTCCTCCTCGCCGACATGATCCGCTTACCGACACCGACATGCTCCGCTTTACCGACACGGCTGTCCTCGCCGACACGATCTCATTTGCCGACACCGACATGAAGGTTCCGGACAGCCCGGTTATGTGTGACGGCAGCCGGAAGTCATACAGCACCGTACAAATCCTCGTACATTGCGAGTTCGATGCCGCATCCTTCGCATACCTCTTTGATGTTTTGGATTTGTCCCGGACTGGTCCTGTCCGTCCGAAAGATGAGTAAACGTTTCTTGTAACCCGGAAAATAATGCCCATAGCCAAACAACTGCCCGATGCCTTTCATCCAGTCCTTGACGTCTTTCACTTCCACGATAACGGGGGGGCAATGGGAGATAATGTCGATCACGCCGGTCGGACATCGCACTTCTCGTTCGCTGCCCGGCATAGCTCGTGCAACTCGTTCTTGAATGGGTGCTTCTATCTTTTGGGTTAGTGGTTGCTTAGCCCATTCGACGACTTTGTCGATCAATTTGGCATGGATCCACACGCCTCGCTCGTCGTTCTGGCCGCCCATCACGGTCTTTACCACGTTGGAAACATTGTCCGACGGGGCTTGGTCATAGCCCTCAATTGTGAGGGCTATGCCTGATTGGTCGATACCACCGTCCTGGAAGTCAGGAGACCTCCCGAGAGCCGCTATGAAGTCCTTGGACTTGTCGAGCCTGAACCAGTTGACGAAGCGCTTCTTTCCATTCGATGCCGCAGCGGTCAAGCCCTGGCCATGGATCATTCGGTCGCTCTTCCGGACTCTGATTTCCTGGCAGGGGTCCAACTCCGACGTCGGACAAGACTTCAACGTGAATATCCAGTAATTGTCGGTCTCTCTCGTCAAGTGAAACAGAGCGTGTGTGAAAGGGCTCCACCGCAGACGGTCGCCATGGTTGGCGCTCGGATCAGGCCTCTGTTTCGCGGTGGGCGAATTTATGGTCGAGGAGTGCTGCATCCTCGCCGACATGATCGTCCTCGCCGACACAGACATGAACTTTCCGGAAGGGGGTATACAATTCCAGGTTCAAACAATCCAAACGTTGACTACTAGCATTCGTCACATGTCGCTATGCCCTCCTCGGTTTCGGCCGCTCGCGGGATCCGGCAGCTGATGGATCCAGCGACTCGCCGGTGTCGGACCGACAGCTGCAGGATCCGCTAGGGGATGGATCTGGCGTCGTGCAAGCGCCCGACCATCCGCTGCTAGATCCGGCAGCTGCCCGATCCGCCAGCTGCTGGATCCGGCGACTGGCCAGTGTCGGACCGGCAGCTGCTGGATCCGCCAG
>RPFO01000228.1:7500-22500 GCA_009746045.1 Mesostigma viride | reverse complement strand
TCGGCTGGGGCGCCCGAAGGGGTAGGACCACTAACCGCTAGTCCCGCCGACTGATCAGCTATCTCCATGAACTCTACGGCCCGTAAAAGGTCGCAGGGGTTCTCGTCTACCTCAGCATCACCCTCAGCTGGAAGCCACGGGAACACCTCCCGTAGGCAGGTACGGCCCACAGGAGTGGAGAGGTAGGAGAACACACGGCAACACCGGAGAACCGCATCTATCTGCCCCAAGGCGGGACAGCTGGAACCACACCCCAACAAACAGTGTCCGGCATCATCGAAACCGTGCAGGACAAGCTGGTGCGGCTCATCAGGGGAAGGACCATACCACGTGACCCCGAAGAGGGCCGCCCTGACTAAGCTCGCATGTTGGGCCTGAAGGGCCGGCTGCACAACGCCACCCCGGTAACATGATCGCGACACCCAACGGCCCGGAAGGGCCTCGAAATACAGCTCAGGGTCCGGTAGGGGCAGGGACGGCAGCGGGCTCTCAGCCGGAGGGGTAGGCTCTGTCATGACGGCTGCGGAGGGGAGGGGACAACCAACCACCCGTCGACAGCAGACATAACATAAGAGAGGAGAAGGCCTACGACTAGAGCTTGTGCAGGGTTTTATATTCCTGCAGCAGGCGACTACACCCATCTAGCTCACTCTCCGTATACCAAACCTTATCTACTTCACTACGAGCATACATCCACTTCACTTTATACTGACGCTGGGTACCGCGGCCCTTTTTGATATCTCGATGAGCCACGATGCTTTCTACTTCGTCTTCTACTTCCCCAGTGTCAGGATTATGCTCTAAAGGGGCAGGCGCTAACTCCCTGCCAGCGAACGTACTAGGGTGGTACAGTTTAAGCTGGCTCCTATGGAAGGTGTTTGAATGCGTTTGCCAAGAGGTAGGGATATCGACCTTATACAAGAAATTTCCTACCCTAGACAACACATGGAAGGGTCCTAAGAAGGCAGGCCTAAGTTTGACCTTCAGTTCTGCTTCAAACTTATGAGCAAAACGGCCAACACGGGGGCCTTCTACTAATACTAGATCTCCTACTTCTATCTCAGGTGCTCGTCTATCTAAGGAGGCACGCAACCTAGCAAGGTACTTAGCCTGAGCTTTTTGATACCCTGAGATCGCGTGGTCATGAGCAGTTTTCATTTTATCTAGTAAGGACTGTACACCTTCTACAGTATCTCGGGACACATCATCCTTGTCCCGTAGAGGACTAGCTAAGAGAGAGGTAGGGGTAAGGGGCTGTCTCCCAGTATCTAAGAAGAAGGGCGTATATCCATGCGCAGCTTGGGGACAATTGTTGAGGGAGAACTCTACCAAACATAAATAATCCTCCCAATCACTACCCGAGCCATTAACATAGTGCCTAAGCGCTTCTTCTACTACTCTATTAAGACGCTCTACTAAATGAGAGGAGGAGGAGTGGTAGGCAGTACCATAGGTAACCTTGGTACCGATGGCAGCGAAAAACTGCTGCCAAAAATCTGAGGTAAATAATTTATCCTTATCACTAATAAACTGCCTACTCAATCCATGATATCTATATACATTATTGAGGTATAGGCGTGCGCAATCACGTGCGGTGAGTTCTAAAGGACACGGCACAAGATGGCACATACGAGTAAAACGATCTATGAACACAAGGATTTGGGCATTGCCCCTATCATTCTTTCTAAAAGGTCCTACAAAATCCATCATGATAGAATCCCAAGGCATGATAGGGTCAGGCAAGGTCCTAGGTTCTGCTATCTGTCCTACATTATTGGGTTTCATTTCCTGGCAAGATTGACAAGTTCTAACATACTCATCCACATCCTTATAAAGGGAAGGCCAGTAATAAGAGCGGGCTACTAGGTCCCGTACCCGTTTACCACCCTGGTGAGCAGCTAAGTCATGCAACTCAAAGAGCAAGGAGGAGCGACAGATAGGAGGGACATACAGGCGCCATTGAGGGGGAGAATCTGCTATCTGCACATATAAAAACCCACCTACAAATTTACAAGGGTGCTTGCCTAATTGTTGGGGATGTGCAGCAATGGCAGCTAATGCTTCCGGCTCAGTGGCCGTAAATCTACTAATAAGGCGTTCAAGATCAGAGGTAGGCATCGCTACAGAAGTATCCAGAACAGGTTTAAAGAGATCTCCTACCGCCTTGCCGAAGAGAAGGGGAGGTCCTAGGGGGACTACGTTTTCATAAGACTTTCCTGACCTAGTCGCTATATGGCTAAGCGGTATAGAAATTTTATTGTTCCCCTCCCCCCCCACCGAGGCCACAGGAAGGGCCTCACACGGGAGAGAGAGTCCTACGTGAGAAAGGAGATCAGGCATGCGAACAGCTGTATGAAAGAGGTAGGCATAGGAATCATCATCAGGTAGTTCACCATAAGGGGTTACACCCATAGTAGTAGGAACTAGAGTAATATTGAGAACATCAAGGTCCTCGAAGAAGGAATAGTCTGCACGACGAGAGAGTGCATCTGGTACTATGTTATCTACACCCTTGACATACTGAAGTTTAAAAGGGGAAAACTGTGCTAAAAATTCCATCCAGCGCGCTTGCCGAGGGGTAAGGTTGGGTTGGGAGAGAAGATGGGTAAGGGAGTTGTGAGGGTAAGAATGCCACGAATTCCGCCATGGTTCTTGCAGGAAGTTGCCTTTATTAACAATCAGGAAACACAGACGTAAGTCACGTCACTTCCAAGACTGCACGCAGCACAGACGACAGGGTCGCAGTGCCAAGAGAACGTGCACGCAAGAACTAGCGTCCCGGTGTGACCAAGTCACTCATATAGCTTACTAGGGACGCGTCCAAGTATTCAGCTGCACTGTCACAGCTGAACTGTCAATCAATTGATTACACAGACTCTGGCACGCCTTTGGCGCGCAGATCTATCAATTGTCCATACGGCTAGTCCTGTGGACCTATCCGTACACTAGTCAGCATCAATTGTCTCATAGGTCCTGGCGCGCTACAGTGCGCCTACCTATCAATTGACCATCAAGTCCTGTACAAGTCCTGTCAACGTCCTGCGGACTATCAAAGTGACACTTGTACATCCTGTGTCCGTACGCGCCCACAGTGGCGCGCCGGGTACTGTCGGCACAGCCTAGGAAACGTCATAACTTTTACGTTCCTTAACCAAATGAGGCGTTCAAGGTGCCGTTGGAAAGAGCGTAACAATCTCTATCCATCTAACGTAAATCCTTTACGTTAACTCCAATCCCTTCTTTTCTTTAGGGATCACATCCCCTGCCAGGGACCCTTGAAGTAGCTTGAAATGTCCTTCACTCCAGCTTGAAGCTTGAACAGATGTCTTTAATGGCCAATGCCATTCCCCCAGCCCTTTCTTTTAAGGAACTGGAAAAGAAACAGATCTGCCACAGGGAAAACCATTTCATGAGAAATGGAGAAAACCTATGGAAGTGGCATTACAGAGTACCACCAGATATTAGAAGCACACAAAATTAAATACATACAGGTTAATTCTATGAGGTCTTCTCCAGGAATTAATCCCATCACCTCGGTAGAGCCTCCAGTACAATGACCTTCTGGCGGTGAGTTACATTAATCCCAGATACTAATCCCATAAAACCCAGTACATATTCAATATAAGTACAATAAATCCATGACAATTAAAATACCACTTGACAAAGTAAGGCGTATTACAATAGTTTGCCTGTCATTCTCTCAACAGGGGTCTATTGGCGCCCGTCTTACGGCGCCCGTCTACTTGCCAGATGGTAAACTGCCACAGCAAACAAATGACAAAATGAAACACATAGGCAACAATTAAATCCTGCCCTGGGGAACTAGGGAAGTCTGAACAGGCAAACACCTGAACAGGCCAGCTTGTAGAAACATAATACCAGGGAATCGAACCCCGCCCTATAAACCCCAGAATAAAGGTTCCCAGACCATTGTGAGAAGTATGTACAAATATACATTTCTTTTAAAATAGAATACATGGTCTGTAATGGACCTGTCAACCTTGTGTAGTCAACAGCATGAACCCCAGCCAAAACCTGGCTGTATCCTGATTAAAATCAGAGTGAGTGTACCATGGTCCATGAGCCTTAGTACAGACTAAAATACAGGTATTATGCCAGTCACAATGCTGACACTACCACACAATCTGCTCTCCAATGCCCTATAACCATGCACCAGCTTAGACAGCTTGCTGAGATGGGTCCATCAGAGACTGAAGAACCTTGTATTGCACTGCTGCCTTCTGCACTAGCTTGGTCAAAGCATCAGCAGGATTGTCAACCCCAGGGATATGCTCAATATTGGCCAAGGAGGACAACTCCTTAAGAAGGAGATAATCCAAGTCCCTACTTCTGGCCATCTGCCTGTGCACAAACTGCACCATCCCCATGGAGTCTGTTTTTAGAAGAGTGGTAACCTGAAGTGGCCAAGGAGTGTTAGAAGTCATCTGATGAAGCAACTCCTTCAGATAAAGGCTTGTGTGAATGCCTTCACAAATAGCCCTGCATTCTGCCACATCACTGCTGACAGCCACCCGTTTGTGCAGGCGACTAAACCAGCTCACCAAACTCCCCAGGCCTTCCTGTCTGAGCACAAAGAGCCCTGCAGCCCTGCCCCTGACCTTGGAGACCTGCCTGCTGTCCATTGAGCTATCCACATACAGCTCCATGCAAATGGGTTGTGATAAATCCACTGCAGACAACAGAATGCCAGATGAAGCCCTGACCTGATCAGCCACCTTGGCAGACCCTAGCTCCACCAGCATGTCATCAGGCAACCTGGCTATGACCATAAGGTCTGGCCTGGAAATGCCTGCCACCCAAGCAACCATGCCCCTCACCATGGGACACAGTGCCTGTGTGATGGTTGGAGGAAGCTTGCTAATGAGGGTCTCTTGATAGTCATTGCCCCCCACCAGCAGCATACGCCACTCCCCTCCCTTCTTCACCAGTGTGGCCTCCATGCCCACAAACAGCAGAGGCTCATTCTCCACCTGCCATTGCTCCCTACCCAGAGGAAACTTGGACTTAATGATGGAGATCAGCTCCTTAAGCCACGACGTGGGAGCTATCAGATGTAGGTCATCCCCGTGCAGCGAAGCATACACTGGCAGGCCTTCCCATTGCCCCAGAAACAGACAGGGGTCTACAGGAGAGACCTTCAAGTTGCAATGCTCCTTCAGGAAACGGTTGAGAGTCTCCCTCCAGATTATTGGACTTGACCTCAGGCCCTCCAGGCCCTTGAGGATTTTAAGGAACTCCGTGTGGATGTCCCTTTTCCATACAGCAGGCACCCTAACATAGAAAGGCGTCTTGCCCTCCCACTTTTCCTGTGCCACATCTGCATCACCCTCCAGAAATGCCCTCTTGAAGTCTATCACCACTGAGCCATAGTCCAAGCCCTTGTTGAGAAGGCCTAGAAAGACACACAGCAGCAGCCTCCAAGTATCATGCAGCATGCCAGGGGTATACAACTCCTCAGCAGTGCACTCACCAGTACCCTTGAACTCATTCAGCACTGGCCTGACATGTGGTACCTTGACCCCGTCCACCTCCTTCATCTTGATGACAAACTTGAGCTTGAGTAGACGTCGTGCAGGAGGCAGGTCATTGACAGGTTCCACGCATTTCTTGGAGATCCAGTCCTCCCCAGATTTAATCAGACCCAGTGTGACCTGGGGACACATAATGGGAGAGGACATGAGCTTCACCAGGCCTTGGTAGTTGATAGGGCTGTGTCCAGCAAGTGAGTGAGGACCAATGCCCAAACTGCTTGGATGACTAGCAGCTGGCAGTATGAGGTCATCAACCAAGGGCTCCTGCCCCTGGCACACTTGCACACGCTTAACCGTCCTGGTTACTGCACGTGATAGGTGAGTGGTCCTGAAATTAATCAGTGGGACCTGACCAGCCCCTTCCTTAGTCAGGAGAGAGGACGTGATCACTACCCCATCCTGGCATAGGAAATTCTGCCCCAGAAGAGCAGGTCCTTGATAGCCCTCCAAGACACAAAAAGCAGTGTCCTGTCCAAGGATAGGAATGAATACCTCACCCAGTACCTTCACGTGTACCCCGCCACTGAAGTCAGACACAAACTGATAGCTGGGTTCAGACATGCTGTACCCTGCTGCAGCCCTGGTCCCAATAATGGAGACCTGAGAATTAGTGTCTACCTCTAAGGCAGTGTCCAGCCCCAGATTGCCATGCCACCTGAGCTTGGCTACCTTGGGCTGCTTCTTGGCCCTTTGTAGAGCCCCAATCAATCCAGCCAAACTTGTCCCCCTGGGCTTGGTTAGTGCCTTGGGCTTGACAGTTGACTCCCCAGCTGTTGACCTTGCAGCCTGTTCAACAAGTACCTCTGCAACCTGGCCAGGGCTGACAGATTCCCCTGCAACAGATGTGGTCGTTGCGTCAGTGATGTCACCTGGGACCTGAAAATCCTGCAGATCCTGTGAGCCTTGTGCCTGACTGCCCTCATTCATCAGGTTAGGCTTGACATATGACCAACTCAGCCGGTGTACATGCTTTGGTTCGTCCTCCATGCTGACCAAGCATGCGTGGCTAGCTTCATCAACCTGGGTAACCACCCCAGGACTCCAGCTACCACGTTTGCCATAAAGGCTAGGTTCCTTCCAAGCTAGGACCTTCTGACCCACTTGTGGCTCCAGCATCTTCCAACCCCGGTCCTTCTCCCTCAGCTTGGCAAAGGTGACATGTGCAGCATGTTTCCAGCCCTCCAGCACATGTGGTGGGCACAGGCCATGATATAGACCCATTGGGCTGACAGCAACTCCATCATAGTAGAAGTTAACCCTGCTGTTCAGCTGCTGCTCCACGTTCCTCAGCCATGCACTCCTGACAAGTGCAGGTGCAGACAAGGGTACCCAGTCTTCAGAGATGATCAATTTCTTGACCTCCTGGATTGCCCTCTCGATAGCACCCTGCTGCCCATGAGCCTCCCTAGGTGTAACCAGCAACTCAGGAAGGGTAGGATCACCCTTGAGATGCTGAAACTGCATGTCCACCTGGATCCTTGTGGTAGGAAACTTGGCTCTTACATTCTGCAGGGCAGCCAGCAAGTACCTGTTCTTCATAGAAGGTAAATGCTCCAGCACCTTGTATTTCGTGTACCTGTCCACGCACACCAACAGTTGCATGCCCCTGATGTGTTGGATATCACACTGCAGATCACCAATGCTCTGAGGTAGAGCTTTGGCATGTGATTTCCTGGGCTTGTTGGAGGACAACTGGCACTTACACCGTGAGGCAGCTTGCTGACACGCCTTAAGAAGGGGTGCCCTGCCCATACGGAAGGCAAAGTTGTTTGACAGAGAAGTGGCATGCCCAAACATGTTGTGGATTCGGGCACCCAACTCCTGGTACACAGAGGAAGCAGTCCCTGGCACAGTCAGGACTGTGCTGTCAGGTTGTCCAGCATCACCATGCTGACTTCCATCCTGTTCTGACTCAGAGCCTGAGTCACCCTGCTCATGCCCAACACCTGGACCGCCAGCAGGGACCACATGCATACCACCAGAGGCCTTCACACCCCTCTGTGGTTGTACATTGGTTTCTCTCAAAATGAGAGGTCCACCCTCGTGCCCAGCACGAGGATGCATAGGGTCAGACATACTTACAGCTGCATCAGCTGTCAAGGACGTCTTCATAGGAACCTGTACCTCTCCAGGTGACCTGGGGCCACACTGAACCTGGAGATCACCCTCTTGTTGCCCAGATATAAAATCTGCATTGGAGCACCTGGCCTCCCCCTTGGGTGAATTAAGGTGTGTAGGGGTTGCCTCAGACAGTCACTGCTCCTTGTTGTCTTCTTGCTGACTGCCCTTTGAAGGCTGGCCTGCCTGGGACTTGTTGTTGTTCTTCTTGTTGTTGTTGTTATTCTTGTTGCTGCCCTGGCCCTGGGACTTCTTGAAGCTGGGACACTCCTTCTTGATGTGCCCCCACCCCTTGCACAGGTAGCATTGTATCTTGGACTTGCCCTGGCCACTGCCCCCATTGTCAGACGCGTTGCCCTGCTTGGGCTGACCACCCACCCGCCTGAACACCGACTTGGAGTGTGACCTCCTGTCAGAATCAGGTGAATGATCTCCCTTGCGCTTGTGATGGTTGCCCCTACGCCCTCCTTGGCTTCGGTCAGCCTCAGACGTCTTGGAGCCACCCTGGGTACGCCCGCCTGCCTGGGTAGCCTTCACTGCTGGCACTCCACCCTCAAACAGCTCCTCTGCCTCGAGTGCTTGTTTATGACCTTGTAGGCCTTCAGGGTAGAGTGTGGGGCACACATGACTTTTAAGGAGCCACGTGTCGCCTTATCCAGCCCAGAAACCTTGAGCCAGTTGGTTAGGGCTATGTTATCAGCGACATTAAAGCCGTGAGCCCTGCCCTCCTCAACCATCTTACAATAGTTGAGAAAGTTCTGGATCAGGTCCCCCTTGACCTCCCACCCTTGGTACTTGTCCTGCCAATGGATGCCCACTTTCTTCCTCTGGTCCTCCAGCAGCTCCTTCAGCTCAGCCACGTACAGTGCCCAGGCCTTATTGGCCTTTTTGCACTCCCTGGTTAGGTCCTTAATCTGGTCAGTACACTTGCCAAAAGTGCTACTGCCTATCCAGATTTGATAGTAATTTGTACCACCGTACAAGCTAGGGAACCCTTCCAATCCCTCCACAAACTCTTCAGCCTGCTTAGGCTTGGAGTCTGAGGTTACAGGCTGCAACTGATTGACAATTAAAAGACCCTGTGTGGTAAGATCAAAGCCATGAATAGCTTGTGCATTATTATTATTGTGAGGAAGGTTGGTAATCTCTCCGGTAAGCCCCACGTCATCTACGTGAGCGGTTCCACTACCAGCACCCCCATTATTATTCCCACTGGCTGGACCCTTGCTACGGCGTCCCTCAGCCATCCTGCACTACCAGCTATTCAAAGAACACCTTAACAAGCAGCAGAAAATATGTACAAAATTTTTGTGTCGCCACTGCCGCCTGCGCCGGTGTCGCTGCCGCCCCGCGAATTGCCGCTGAAAATTCGACAAAAAAATGTCGACGAGTACTGCAGAAGAAAATTAGGCCGACTAGTAGTCAAGGCCCCTGAAGTCGCAGTACGTGTATACGAACTCACGATCCTCCATATCCAGCTCCGGACCTGCACCGGTATGAATTAAAACCGGCGTGCTCCCCGCCGCGTAAGTTGCGACGCGCCGACGCGCGACGAGGCGCAGAGGATGTGTAAAGATCGTCAATAATTCCCACCCCGCGGGAATCCACTCTCGCACAGAGGCGAGAAATGCCACCAGGTTAATTAAAACCTGGCGCTCGCGACTGCGTACGCCGCGAGTGAGCAGCGATAACAGCGCGAGATCCTGAAACAAATTTGTTGACACCGCCGGCGCGCCCCCCGTGCGAAGCGATGCCCAGTTTTGCAGGTTTCTCTGGTAACCGGTGAGTGAAGAGAGGACGTTGTCCAACTCCTCAATGGCAGTCGTGACTTCGGTCACCGACCGCAAACCTCCCCGCACCTGGACCGTAAATGTCGATAAAATGTTTCGAATCTGGTCCAACAGGTTGCGGATTGCCGGCACCAGTGCTGGCAAATCGGGGTCCTCGGGGTTATCCCCGAGCAATGCGTGAGCTGCACGCTGCTGACGATGAAGCTCGTCGAGCGAAACTGTAACTTCGTCGAGCAATTGTTGCCACGACGGCACAGTCGGTCTTGACGAAGAACCAGCCGGCGGAGCGGCTATTTCCTCATCGTCCGGAATCCGAAATTCTTCCGAATTTGGCATCTTTTTGACAGAGCGTGTAATACGAGTTGTGAGGGTAAGAATGCCACGAATTCCGCCATGGTTCTTGCAGGAAGTTGCCTTTATTAACAATCAGGAAACACAGACGTAAGTCACGTCACTTCCAAGACTGCACGCAGCACAGACGACAGGGTCGCAGTGCCAAGAGAACGTGCACGCAAGAACTAGCGTCCCGGTGTGACCAAGTCACTCATATAGCTTACTAGGGACGCGTCCAAGTATTCAGCTGCACTGTCACAGCTGAACTGTCAATCAATTGATTACACAGACTCTGGCACGCCTTTGGCGCGCAGATCTATCAATTGTCCATACGGCTAGTCCTGTGGACCTATCCGTACACTAGTCAGCATCAATTGTCTCATAGGTCCTGGCGCGCTACAGTGCGCCTACCTATCAATTGACCATCAAGTCCTGTACAAGTCCTGTCAACGTCCTGCGGACTATCAAAGTGACACTTGTACATCCTGTGTCCGTACGCGCCCACAGTGGCGCGCCGGGTACTGTCGGCACAGCCTAGGAAACGTCATAACTTTTACGTTCCTTAACCAAATGAGGCGTTCAAGGTGCCGTTGGAAAGAGCGTAACAATCTCTATCCATCTAACGTAAATCCTTTACGTTAACTAAGGGGACGATGATCCGTTTGGATAACTAACCTATAAGGATCTAGCTCACAGGGTTCATTCAGGCAGACATCAAATTGAGCACCTTTAAGGAAGTGCTGCCACGCGTGGCAACAATACACCACCGCTAAGAGTTCCTGCTGGTGGACGGGATAGTTACGCTCCGCAGGGAGCATTGTCCTAGAGATATATTCAATTGGCTGTAAGCCCTGACCCTGATCCTGGAGAAGGACACCACCTATAGCTACTTTACTAGCATCTGTAGCCACAACAAAGGGTTTAGTAGTATCCGGTAGGATGAGTACAGGAGGGGAAAGGAGTAGGGATTTTAGGCACTGAAAAGCAGACTGACACTCACTACTCCAAACAAAGGGGATATCCTTCTTTAATAAATGATTAATAGGGGCTGCTATAGTGGCGAAACGCGGGATAAAACGCCTATAGTAAGAAGCAATTCCTAGGAAACTACGTACACCTTTAACGTCGGTAGGAGTAGGCCATTCCTGAATTGACTTAGTTTTATCCGGGTCAGTAGCGACCCCGGCATCTGACAGAACGTGCCCTAAAAATGGGACACTCCTACCCGAACGCACTTTAGCACGGCGCGCCCACAAAGAATTTTCAGCCATTATTTCTAAGACTTTCTTTAAATCACGTAGGTGCGTTTCAAAATCAGGAGAGTAAATAAGAATATCATCTAAGTAAGCTTGAGCACAAGAACGGTCATGCTCAGATAAAGAAACAGAGGAGAAGGAGGGATCCTTTAGATCAGAGGACACCTGAGGAAGATGAGAATTTCCCATAACAGGTCTAAGCACTTCATTCATTAACATTTGAAAAGAGGCAGGCGAGTTACAGAGTCCCATAGCCGCTACTCTAAACTGGTAATGACCAAAAGGGGTAGCAAAGGCGGTTTTATGGCAATCCTCAGGAGCTATCCGCAACTGCCAAAAACCATCCGCACAATCCAGTACTGTGAAACAAGTGGAACCTTTAACCTTATTAAATATATCGTCAATACGAGGTAGAGGGTATTTAGATTTCACAGTAATATCATTCAACTTCCTATAATCAGTAACTAGGCGAAACTTGCCATTTGGCTTAGGAACTAACAGGACACCAGCTGAGTAGGGGGAGTTACTAGGCTCTATCAATCCTGCTTCTAATAATGACACTAAAATCTGTTTTAGTTCCTTTAACTCGGTAGGGCCCATTCTATACATCGGAGAGTGCGTAGGAACTGCACCGTCCTTGATAACTACACGGTGTAAAACAGAACGAGGAGGAGGATAAGAAGGAGTCTTTTCTTCAAATACTTTTGAGGAATCTATCACAGCCATGTATCTTACTATTTCATTTTCAGTAAATCCTACTCCTATTGTATCCACTGTATTTACATCTATATCCACACTATTGTTAGTGCTAGGTATCTGTTGTACTTCTAACTGAAGGAACATACATAATAGGTATCCATTTTGCTTTAATTCAGAACGTAATTCGTCATTTGACATTATTACTTCAGGTATAGGTCTTACAGGAGGATCAACAGGTGTAGGAGGAGTAATATCTACCAAGGATAAATTTTCCAATCTATAATGACGTTCAGGTACCCAGTAAGAGCTATCTGGAAACCAAATGACCATGGTATCATAATTAATAGTAATCTTATTATCCTGGTGCCAATCTAATCCTAGTAATACATCAGCGGTAGTGATAGGGCCTATAGTGGACGTCAGGTTGACAGTACGTCCTTGTATAACCATGGGAAGGGACACCGTACCCGGGGAATGACTGGTGCGACCATCAGCATAATGAACAGTAACGGGTTTGGTGTGAGGGGTAGGGACTAGTCCTAAACGTCTAACTAGGGCCTCGCTCACAAAGGAGCTAGCCGCACCGCTATCTACCAACACAGAGACATTCAAGAGTTCATCAGCATGCAAGAAGGGGTCTACAACAGTGTGAGGGACGGTTAAACCACCACTCAAGAACATAAGAGGACGCACACGTAGTGGTAGGGATGATTCAGCTCCTACAGAGGTTATAAAAACAGGCAAGCAAAAATTAATATCTGGGGTACTATCTAAGGACCTGTCCAGGTTACCCCCGGCTGACAGGCCTACTGTTTCCCCTCCCCCCCCAAATCCATAGGAACGAACCCCGAAGAAGACCCTGGCGGAAAAGCCACTGCTGGAGGGTCACGAGGGATTGAAGAGGGTGCGGGAGCCTGATTATCATAGGGGAACCCTGGGGATCCTGTCTGCACAGCATTCAGCCTACTAGGGGTAGCTGAAGGAATGTGTCCTGAAGTGGGACGAATAGGAGCACGCTGAGGGGTACGAGGAGGGCGAGCGTCGGGATGAGGGGGAGCACCCGAAAGGAACTTGGGGCATTCACGTTTAAGGTGACCTACTTCCTTACAATGATAGCAGGTAATATGAGAGACATCCAGAGCTGAAAGGTCAGTCACACAGATATCTAATTCTTCTACATAGGAGTTTTCCTCCTCAGGGGTAAGGCTTATATTATTAATACGGGAACGGGTAGGAAGAGAAGGTGTGGAGAAGAAATCTGCTACTCGTAAAAGATGCTGACGCACATGCTTGAGGGGCAGGTCAGTAAAACGGTAGGCAGAGAACTGGCGCTTGACTTCACGCAATAAGGGTCTACTGAGGCCCTGAAGGAAGCGAGCACGTACTTCTGCACCCGACAAATCCCTAATTCGTACCATCTGAGCATCAAACTCTTTCATATATTCTTTGAAGGACTTGGTACCCTGCTGCAAGGTGCCAAAGGATAATCTATCCTGCCAATCTGCATCGGGAGGGACTAAATGGTTCTCTAAACGCTTGAACAATTCTGCTACAGAGTTTGGGTAGGCATGAGAGGCAAGAGACTCACACTGGATGAGGTTAGCAAGTTCAGGAGTAATGCAGGTAGTAAGATAATGAGGAACTAGTACAGCATCAGAGAGGCGCCACCTATTGTGGTTCTGCCAGGACTCTGTGTTCTGGGTGAGCAACATAATGAAGGTGAAAAACTGTTGAGGGGTAGACTTGACATCCAGCTTAGGAAGGTTGGCAAAGAGGGGAAGAGCAGGAGGCTTAGGGGGATTAGAAGAATCAGTTTTTCCCATAGGGCCACTATCTTCCACTGCTACATAAGCGGGATAGAAGGAAGGGATAGGAAAAGTCTTGGGTAGGGGTCTGGAGGGAGCCACCGTTTCCGGATGGTGCCCATAGGAGAAGGGGACAGTATATTGCTCACGAAGAGAGGAATAGGCAAAATGATCATAATTCCTATCATCTAGGGGCATGGTACTGAAATCATTATTAACTTCTAAATCAGCCACACGGGTAGGAACCTGGGCAGCCTCATAGGCCGTCTCAGGGTAGGACCAGGAAGCAGGTGGGAAAAAGGGACTGCACTAGGGCGCCCAGAAGGGCCGACAGGGGCCGAGGTACGACCCGTGTTAATAGCAGGCATTGAAGGCACAGGGTGGGAAGGAGGCCTAGGAGCATTGTTAGTGTGTGAGGACCTGCTGGAGGGGTGAGCCAAGGTTGCAGAAGGGGCAGGGGCCTGGTTCACAACGAAAGAAGGTTCCTCACTAAATCTGACTTGGGAAATACGTTGTTCATAGGTAGGTGGGGTAATTGAGGGACGACGGCGACCACCAGCAGCAGGAGAAGGCGGTGAGGTACGCAGAATACCTTGAGGAGTGAGATGGTGTACCGTTTCCAAGGAGTCCCGTCGGTTACCACGAGTATTGGTATTGTTAATGTTATTAGTAGTATTATTATTATTATTATTGGTAGTAGGAGTATTGGTAGGTATAGGCGACAGGTTACCACCCATTGGATCCATTTTTGTTTAAGTAAATGATCAAAAATCTAACTGAAAGCAGCAAGGATAAAGGACAAGGCCTAATATAAGGCAAGGAAAGAAAAGGAAAAGATTTTAATGGTTTAACAGAAAGGAACAATTTAAATCAGTCCTTTTTAACAACAGTAATGGATAGGGAACCGAATTCCAAGGTGAGAGGAGTATCTAAGCTAGAAGAGGATGCAGCCCTCTTAGGGGGAGACGAAGGAGGGGTAGCAAAATCTAGAGCTTCTACAGGAGGGCGACCATGAGGAGTAGAACGTACGTGTAGGCCTAGATCTGATACGCTATGGTCTATAAGGAATTGTTGAGCTTCCTCGAAGGTAACAAATTTCTTATACCTAATTACATTATATGTACGGTTTTGCACTATCTTCCTAGCATCTGACCAAGAGAGGAAAATGGCTGACCATTGAGGGGTAATAACCACGTAATACTTAGCTAAACTATTATCACTAGATGAATGGGAAGGCGCAGTAAAAACACGACGTTGACTCATGATAACTCACCTGGCGTGTCTTGTGATGTCAAGCTAGACGAGGTAGGGGTAGGCGACTTAGCTTGACGATCTGGATCACCGAAAGAAGAAGGAGGGCGGGAGTTTCCAGCTCTCGTCCTAAGTCAGCGGCCGGATATCCCAGCGCTCGTCCTAACACAGCGCCCCGTAACTCTGCGGGTGCGGC
>RPFO01000092.1:0-26645 GCA_009746045.1 Mesostigma viride | reverse complement strand
TACAATGTCCTCCCTCGCGTCCCCGCGAACGAGCGCACGCACGAAACCATCGTACCGAACGCACATGACGAAAAAAGAGCCAGGGGCTCCACTCGGAACCGGAGCTGAACAATCATACGGCCGCATGAAATGCCATCAAAGGCGCCGGCAAAGGGACTCCGATTCTGGACAACGTCGAGGAGAGATGGAGCGCGTTCGCCATCACGTTCGGATACCGCCAACTGTGCAACCGACCGAGATTCAGGAGAGAAATCGAAAGCGTGCGGCGTTTGGAGCAGGCCCTCCGGGCGACGCGTCTCTTCAACCGTGGTCGCATGTGCGCGGACATGGAGAGCGACGAGGAGACGGACACGGACATGGAGACCAGCGGAATCGGAATGGGCGTGTCGTAGAATTCTCTCGTATAATGACATGAGATGTCAATAACGCTCAAGGTCGTCAAAATTGTACGCTCGTTTCATCTTCTCCCTGTATCGCGCTACAAGGTTGTCTGCTCGAAGCAAACGGTTGCAGCGGAACGAGTCCGTGTCAATCGTCTCGACCAGTCCCGCGTCTCTCAAAAGGTACCACATGGCGAGCAAGAGGGACAACGGCCGCGTGATATGGGACCGGCTAGCGGCCCGTACAATCACCCTCGATTTCGTCATCTCCAAGGGGAGGACGCTAAAGAAAAGGGACGCCACGGGAATGATGGAACAGCTCTGGGTAGAACAGGCGAAGATCGTCATAGAGGCGGTATAAGGGATTACGAATTCGTGTTGGATTGTAAGCTGTGACACGCCGCGCAATCCAGTTATCCAATAACATAATAACGAAATCCATGCATTGTTTATCTCGAAATCATACACGGAAGCACACTTGAACCAATCGTCGCGGAAAAGTAGCCTGGACTCTCGCGGCGTGACCCTCGCTGTGTCGATGATGTTTTCGATGATCACCTGCGGGTGGCCGCTCATGGTCCATTCGACCGTATCCGCATACCGCCCTATATTCGCGGGCGTATACGGCGAGGTTCGAAATTGATACCCTTCTCCGAAGTTCGCCCACAACAGGTCATCCGCTACGAGCGTCGTGACGTAACTTTCGCGGTTATTATTAGGCCCCCACGAGAGGCCGTGATAGGCGCATCGGATCGCGTTTCCCGACTCCGCGTGTCCGCGCGAAAGTTTTGCCCCTCGATGGGGGCAAACGTCGCGGCACACGAGCAGCTCGCAGGAGGAAGAGCGGTATACAACGTAGTCGTCGCCGTATATCTTCACGATTCGCAGCTTCGTACCCCGTGTCGGCATAGGAGCGCCTACGCAGATCCACTTGTCGCACATAACGGTTTTTACGGAGGGCGTGGGAGTCTGACATACGCATCGAAGCCGTGTCCGTACCATGCGATCCCGAAACGCTCGCGGCGTGCATAAAAGTCGTGTCGAGCGTATCATTTGTATTCTGATGCGTGATTCGAGCGCCGGATTAAACGAGCACAACTTTTTTGTGGACTGTAGGGTATATTTATGGTCTCGATATTCCGCCGCGTGTTGTTTCCGACGACAGCTCCGGTAGTTGCCACGGACAAAAAAGCACCCATCGCCGCCTCTCTCTCTCCTAGTAAAAGCCCCTGGGACAGGGACGTCTACATCGTGGGCCGCCAGCGCCCTCATCAGTCCGTCCTGGGCATATGTGACATGGAAAAGGACAGAAAAACGCATGTCGTGCGACCCATGACCCACATCCTGGGCTTTAATGACGAGCGCCTCGCCTCTTCCATGGAGAAGTTGGCTATCCGCGACCACGCCATGGGGGAGGATAACAAGTGGTGTTTGGACGACGACTCCGTTGACAAGTTCATTGTCGAGCGCATCGAGGAAATTGGCTACAGTAGCTACGAGTCGGATTCTCTTCCTTGCGATATAAGCGTCAAAAGTCTCAAGTTCCGAAAATTGATTCAATGGTCGGCCCTCGCGGGCTTGGTTTTGAGGATGGTCGACCTCGTCGACGACAAGGTCGTGATCACGACACACTACCCTTCCGAGGATGAAAAGGTGCCCGACATCCGGCAAACACACCCGGCAAACTCTACGGGCCCGGTCTAGGGGGCCATCCGGGGGCATGTCCGGTCTAGGGTGCCATCCGGGCCCGTACAAAGATCGATCAGCGACGCCGGCCGGGTGATGACCCGACATCAGTCAACGGCGAAAGCTCTTTTACAAAATTGTCCAATGTGTCTGGTACGCGCACGGCAGTTGTTTGTATTGGTGGTGTTTCGGGGACACGAATATATCTAGACGGAGCCAGTTGTTGTTTGCTATCAGTACCCGTTGGCTGGGGCTGTTTTTTCGAAGTGACTAAAGCGGATGGCTTCGTAGGGTTAACAGCTTGTTGGGCGAGGGACAAGGGTTCAGCATCAACACTTGTTGATCCCTGGTCTGTCATATATTCCCCAATCCCTTGTCGAAAGGCAATCGTCAAAACATCCGGGACGGGGAGGGGGGCTCGTGACTGCACACTTTGTGTGGGTTTACCCGTTTCTGTCGTTGCGGGAAAATGCCACAAACGTGGAGGCAACCCGGTTCCATCCGCCGTGCTTGTAGTGGCGCCAGTATTGACATTTGTATTCACTGTCGGAAGATCTACTCGGTTGGGTTCACCCCCTTCAGCTACGCTCCCATCCCAAGACCCCGCCGCTTCATGCGCTCCCCCAATCGGTGCGCCGAGTCGACCCGTGTCGCTGGCCGTAGGCAATGTCGTTTGACCCTGACCGACGTATGACCCTGAAGGGATAAAGTGAACAGTTTTTCTCATTAATTCCGTTGTTTGTGGATCCCTCTTTAAATATCCGTCCGCAGATAATGGGCGATTGGATTTACGCGCGTGCACACCTGCCATACCTTGCCACAAACGTTCATCTATGTCCTGATTTACTGTGTCAAACAGTCTTACTGGGGGGTTTGCGGAAGAAACGACCTCTGGTTTTTGTGAAGATTCAGGCATTGCGAGTGTCGGCGTGTCATTCCACGCTTGCCGAGCGCTAAAAATTCGTTGTTGGAGTTGGAGTGCGAGTGGTTCACCCTTTGTAACTGTATCACCCGTATCACTCGTCAATGTTGCAGTAGCGCCACGTTGACCCCGCTGATCTGTCAAAGAACCTTTTCCAAATGCGCGTATGGGCCCATCGGGCCTGCGTGAATAAACTGGCTTGGCTTGTGGACCATACAAAAACCCCCCACCTGTCCTGATTGCTAGAGGTTGACCGGGTGCCTTCGATTGCAATGATCGACCGAGTATTTCAAAAGAATCCTGTTCAGTATCGTTTTTTGGCGCAGTATCCCGGTCGAACGTTGGGTCGCTCCTACTCGTAAGATTGTCCAACTTGTATTTCAGACCCTGATCGAGTGTTTCGTCACTTGTTGCCGTATCTGTCAACCAGTTATGACCCGATCGTGATGCGAGACTTTCACTATGAAAGAATTCGCCGTGTCTGAAAGACGTTGTGAAGAAGAAGGGTCAAAACCTATGTCTGAAAGTTCCAAAACATCCCCATCACCATTATCTTCTGTAGCATCGAAATACTCTTCGGCCTCGTCTCGTGTGGCACCATCCGACGTAACCAATCTATTAGGTCCCCTTTTTGCGGCCGACCCGTCTGCCGGCGACCCAACTATCGCACCTTCAGGGAGAGAACCGTCTTCCTTACCACCACCTGTCGCGCCTGCTGCATCTCCACCCCCTTTTGCGGCCGACCCGTCTGCCGTCGACCCACCTATCGCGCCTTCAGGGGACGCAACTGCCCCCACACCACCATCCGCCCCACGACCTAGCCCGCCTGCTGCATCTCCGCCCCTTTTTGCGGCCGACCCGTCTGCCGGCGACCCACTATCGCGCCTTCAGGGAGAGAACCGTCTTCCTTACCACCACCTGTCGCGCCTGCTGCATCTCCCCCCTTTTGCGGCCGACCCGTCTGCCGGCGACCCAACTATCGCACCTTCAGGGAGAGAACCGTCTTCCTTACCACCACCTGTCGCGCCTGCTGCATCTCCCCCCTTTTTGCGGCCGACCCGTCTGCCGGCGACCCAACTATCGCACCTTCAGGGAGAGAACCGTCTTCCTTACCACCACCTGTCGCGCCTGCTGCATCTCCCCTTTTGCGGCCGACCCGTCTGCCGGCGACCCACTTCGCGCCTTTAGGGAGCCGTCCCCCACCACCTGTCGCGTCTCCCCTCGGGCTCGACCCGCCTGCCGTCAACCCACCGCCCACCCCGCTTGGTGCTGCTTTCGGAGTACCGCCAGGATATTCCTCCCCCCCGATCTCGCCTGGCCCGTGCACCTCATCTGGGCGATATAGATTCCCGTCCGTGTGTACTTCTATCTCCGGCTGGTGCTCCTTCTTCTTCTTCTTCTTCTGTTCTGCCGCGTGTCCTTCCCTGACGGCCTCGTTGTACAGTTCCGTCCACACCTCGTCGAAGGTTTTATCCTTCATGAGATTTCGGATCTTCGCGTCCTCTCTCATCGTCATGTTCGCGTCCTAATACTACTAAGCAACATAAATGTGTGGACAACAAAACCTTTTATTAATATAAGTCCATACACCATCCATGAGATGCAAGGGTACCACCAGATGTAACCGGAGGTGCAAGTTCTCCGCCAGGCCGGGGAGGACCACGTGCGGAAAACATGCCAGAAAGAGACCCGCTAAGCCCTGAACTTCGGTCTAGTTTGCAAAAATCCGAATCCCTTTCACCCAGTCGGACCGCACGCCCTCGTGGCGTTTGTTCGTAACGAATTCGAGACCAAGCGGCTCGAACACGAGGCGCAAGTCGTCCAGCGTGGGCCTCCCCTTTCCCGCTGCCGGCTCCTCGTGCAAGAACGCTCCCAAGAACGCGTTCCTGAAATCCTTCATTTTCGTCCAACCATCCGGTTCCAATGAGACGCTAGGGAGTTTCACAAACTCGGCTGCCTTTTCGGGAGTCACGGTGCGCACGGTGGGCGAGGGGAGACAACACGGTTCGTCCTCCTCCTCGTCCGGCCTCTTGACGCGCTTCTCGACGGTCCTGAGGGCGTCCCATGGCGGCCAGCGGAGGTACTCCTGAAAAAAGTCGGTCGACTTCGACCTCTTGAAGCCGGGGTTGTAGCTGTGCACTTTCTCGCTCAGCTTCGCCCTGTGCTCGATCATCCACGCTTTCACGTCCACGGGGACGGGGACGTCGTTCTCGACCAGCCCCAAGAACAACGCGTGAAGGTGGGCGGTCCTGTACCGCTCGTCGGTCGTGAGGTTGTTCACCCCCGTCCTGTCGAAAGAGTCGATGATCTCGTTCACGAGTTCGTCCGACACGAGGTCGCCCGCGTATCTCAACAAAGCGTTTGCCACCAACGCGAGTCTCGTCTTGCCGCAAAACACGCGGAAGTCTGACAAGTCCGCCTCGCGAACCTCGCCAAAAACCACGGGGTCCCTCGAATTGTTCACCGCGAACCCCGTGGTTCTCTTTGTCCCGAGACCTCCTCCGCACGAAAACCCGTGGCGTTCGAAAAGCGCGTTCCAGAACCACTTGTCCGCGCGAAACTCGCTCGCGTGGTCGTATCTCGGAAACCCCTTGTCTTCCATGAAATCAGAAAAGGCCGTGAAAACGCGCTCCGTGGAAGATGTCAACGTCGGTCCTTTGTTGACCCGGTTCGACTCGAGAAACTCCGCAAACAGCTCGGCCCAACGGATCTCTTCTTCGTTCAAGGACCTGTACAGAGGCTGGACGAGCGCCCGGTCCATGTCGTCCAGATCGCCCAATTCGTCACGGAACTTGCGTTTGGCCATGGCGAGTGCGTTATCTTCGTATCACGAGACGACTAGAGTCGCGACTGGGAGGACGCGCGCCGCGGACGCCGCCCGAGTTCTGCGCGATCCGCACGTAGTGACGAATCCCGTATGCGAGCTTCGTGGCCAGTCGAACCTTGTCGTCCGAAAAGTGCTCGCTCCCGAGCGTGAGATTCTCTATGGCGCAGTCCGACGTAACGCCGCTGTCGTGCAGGATTTCGGCGAAACTCTCGGGCAAGAACTTCTCTCTCGCGAGCACGCGACCGCAAACGGCGAGATTGTACAAGACCACGAACTCTTCGACGGTGTCCTTGTAAGTTTCCGGCAGAGAAAACACGTATCTCTCCAGATCCGAGGACAAAGAGTCCACGCACTTGAGAAGCTTGTCCATAATACCTGTGCTACAAATAAATGGACAGGTTAGACGACCTTGTAGCCCGCGCCTACTCGGACGGGTTGTCTCTGGAACGAAACCTGCACACTCGACGACCTTCTAGAAAGCTCGGAGACCTTCTAGAACTATTCTCTCTTGGAGTGTCGTTCAATCCGTACGTGGCCAAGGTCTTGCACGGCAGCGGGTACTACGGCGGGGCGGAATCTGACAACGCCTACCCCGTGGCCATGTCCTTGTCCGACACGTCAAGCGATCCGTACGGTCCCGTACCCGAACCTTCTTCGCCGGCCGCGGCCTCCGAAGACGCGCCACCCGAAGAGACGTCCGACGAACACGACACGAATCCGATCGGCGGCGACGACACGTCCACACCCCCTCCTACGACGGACCCTCCCACTACCCCATCCAAGACCCCGGGGGGGCGGACCCACTCGTAACCGGCTTCGGCGTATCCGCTCCGAATTCATCCAAGGACGAGGAAACCCCGAAAGAAGAAACCACAGGGGGCGAGCCGGTCGCCGTATCCGAACCCGTCGTACCCGCTCCTCCCTCCGTCGACGCCGAGGGACACCCGAAATCACAAACAGTCGCGACCCCGGGTGGTAAGATGGTCGCATTTTCGGACGAACCGAAATCCTCGGACGAAACAGGGAATTTGATAGCCCCTCTGGATTCCGCGTTTGTACACGATGCAGTCAAGAACCCCGAGGATACGCCGAGTGTGCCGGAACCCGCTACAAACCACTCGTATTCCGATCTCATCCACCCCATCCTTCCGTCGGACGGCGCCTCCCCGATCCTTCCCGCCGCGAGTTCGGAGCCCCTCCCTGTCAAGAAGAACGAGGTTCCTGTCGAACGGAAGTTCGAAGACGACGTCGATCTCTGGGTATCAAAAGGCGAAACGGAGTTGGAGTCGTTACATCAACGGATGGAAAACGCTCTGGACGAACTCGAACGCAAATACATGGAAAAGATTTCGGACAAAGAAAACTCCCGACTGACGGCAGAAGGAAAAGCCGCGGCAGCCATCGAGTTCATTCGCAGTTCGCAGAGGGATTTGACGTGGGGTGTCGAATCCGCGAAGGAGATGTTTCCATTCCTCGTCGATAAGTTCGAAGCGACCGCCACACAAATCAAGCGCCTATCGGAAGACGGATTATCGCGTGTACGGAACGCGTTTCTCGAGAGGTTTGATGACAAATTCGACTCGAAAAATTACGACGCGGAAACCGAAAAACGGGTTCAGGAGAAATATAAAACCATGCAGGCATATCTGAAAAAGCGGATCAAGAACGAGATCGAGGAGACATCAGAAAACGCTGGTTCGGGAGCCATATTGTCGTCCGCCAAGTCGTACTACGAGAAGACCGGCGTCGATCTGCGAAAACTAATGGAGAAGAGAGTGGAAGCTCTGAAACGATTGGCGGAGGATGACCGCTTCTCGGCTGACGCGGCCCGCCAAAAAGTACGGGCGCAGCTCGAAAGGGACCTGAATTTCTTAAACCCGCCCGCCACCTCTGATGCAAAACCGAAAAGCGATGTCGTACCGCATGAGCAAACCGTCGTCGATGCGCCACCGTCTGATGCAAAACCGCCTCCGCCTCCGCCTCCTCTTCAGAACCAGAAACCGCCTTCGGCTCCTCCGAAGCCTCCGCCACCGAGACCCTCTTTGAAACCTACGGCACCGGGAGCTCCTCCGGTTCCTCCTTCGCAAGCAGTAACGAAACAAACGACCGACCGCTTTGGGATAATTAGACAAGGTACAAGGGTCGTCGGCGGCCCGGACATCGCCTGGCTGATGGATGCCGTCAACAACATGACCAAAGAGCAACTCGAAGACATCCGATGGGACATATACAGCAACTTACCTCCCCATCTCAAGTTGACCGACGAAGAGTGGGATGTCTATTGGGCGACCAAGAACAAACCGAAGAAAGACACAAGCGAAGTCCAAAACTCACTCAAGTCGGACGTTGAGACGAAGCAACGAACGCAGTCCGATCTCGAACGCTATGAACGAGCGGCATCGGGAGATCTGACCGCGCTAAACCCGAGCGAGAAACTGAAGAAAGAAGAATCAATCAATATAGGCCTGAACCTTCTATCGATCGCCAAACACTCGCCTCATAAATACCTCGACATGACCAAAACAATCGATCAAGCTAAGACAGAGCGCCTGGAGATTCTGCCATACAACGTGATATACAAACAAACCCTCGCACACCTCAAAGACATGGAAGGGTTGAACTACGCGGTCGACAAACTCGATCGCACTACGAAAAGCATCGAAGAGGGCAGCGAGTACACAGACATCTTTCTGACTCCCGAATCGATGCTGGGTATCGCGAGTGCCCTGAAAGACGTGTTTAAAGACAAAAACAGCCGCGAAAAACCTTCGAATTTGATTAACCAAGACAACAGTAAAAACCTCGAGCTCGCTCTAACCGGCATAAGGAACGAGCAGGTAAAGCGACCGGAAATGCGCACAAAGATGTGGACGAAAATCCCCCCCCAAAACTCTCCAAAGACGAGTATGAAAAAATCAAACAAAATGTGGAGAAGGAGATTACGATTGCCGCCATCCGGAAGCAGGCGTTGGAAAATGATGGGATCGTCAAAATCGAAGGAGAAGATGTGAAAGTGTTTCAAGATCCCCTGATTCTCCAACGCGCTACAGAGTTGTTCAAACAGACACCCGCGGCACCCCAACCGACCGAGTCAGGCGGAGGGAATGGGCCTCCCAGGGTCCCCCCACCTCCCCCCCGGCCAAAAAACAGTACCTCCCCCACCTCCCCGGTCTACCCCCCCCCTACCAGCACTGACAAAACAGCCAGTTCACCGGGCCAGATCCAAGCACCTCCCCCCCCTCCCCCTCCTCCCCCCAGGCTTGTCAAGACGCCCCCCACCCAACCCGTCACTGACAAATCCCCGGCTAAATCCGCGTCCGAAATCCCCGTAGCCCCCCCCCTCCGGATACCGTTCCTCCATCGCCTTTATTAGGGGAGGGGGGAGCGCTACAGAACCCGCCGCGAAACCTTCGGAAAAGGAGGCATCGACAGCCAGACGCAAGCCAAAAACGGAGGCACAGTGGGAAGAAACTAAAAAGAAACAAGACAAACGAGCTATCGAGAACATGTTAACTTCTGCGCGCCAAGCCCTGGTTGAACAGGAAGTCCATGCCCAAGTCGCAAAGCTTATCAAAGAGAGAGGAGGAGACGCGTCCGACGTGCCAGAGGTTTATAAGAACATCGAGATTCCCACGACACGCGCCGACGTCAAGGATGACATTCGGAAGCAGACGGAAGCGTACCAGAAACGAAAAGCCGAAGAGGATGAAAAGATTAGGAAGGAAGCCGAGCTAGTGCGCAAGGAGCAAGAGAAGGCCAATGTCGCAGAAAAGGATGAAAAGAGCGCCACCGGTTTCCAAAAAATCTCCCTACAGCCAAGACAGAGCTTCGAGGTCGGCGAAGAGGTCGATCAGCCTAACGAGACAGCCAGAAAAATAGAACAAATGATACGCGAGGGCAAGTTCGGCGAGTCCTCAGACCTCAGGCTGCGTTTGATCCGCGGAGACGGACAAACCTTTTACGAGAACCAGGTGGTTCCCGAAGATGTGCGTCTTATGCCTTGGAACATTGCAAGACTCGCCCGTGCGGTAGGCACGGAAGCGGAACCGTTCCAAAAATTTGTAAATACAAATATCGCCTATAGCACGAAAGACCCCAAGGTCGCATCCCACATGAACATCAACAGAGTGGGCAGGGATGCCATGAGATTGTATAACAACGCCGACGCCCACATCCCCGTACAGCGCGCGGTGCGCCGAAAACCGATGCCCCTGTACGTTTCTGCCCGCGGAAAGGCGTATGTCGTATGCCCGCACGCAGACGACACGGTCACGGTTCTGGATATAAACAAAAGATGCGAGTTGTTGGCGAGGTACAACGCGAGCGGCCGGGATATCTCGCCTGGATTGGACAAGTCTCACGCGGACCGGACAGGGGGTGTACTGATCAAGATCGGCCCTTCCAGGTTCGCGTATGTCGGCGCCAAGACGTACGAGTTCGCGACGATCGGCCACCGCGATATCATCGACTTCTTCGCGGACGGAGGTCGCACTCCGCTCGCCGTCGACGAGGGCGGCACCGCGTACGACCTAAAAGACCTTCGCGCGTTCGACGTCCGTACGCTTGGTACCGCGGGTCGCGACGAGTATGTGCGGATGTACTCGGAGAGGCGCGCGGAAATTCCGGGTGTACGCTTTAATGGTACTGATATGAAGGGGGACTCGGGTTCGTCGTACGGAATGCTGAACACGACGCGAAAGGATATACCGATCACGAACAGGGAGCACTTTGCCAAACAGTTCGTCCCGGTCCCGAACAGCGGCGGAGGCGACTGCTTCTACCTCGCGCTGGCTCAGGCGGATCATCTTATCAAAACCGGTCGCTCCATCCCGGACGACGATGCGCGCGAAGTCGCGCGAAAAATGCGCCGTACGATCGTGGACGGGTTTCCGCCGGAAGTGGAGGAGTACGTGGTTCAGCAGGAACGGTGGCAGAACGGGGACGCGCGCGAGCCGGCGGGCGAGATCTTGAGACGTTACCGATCCGCGCAGTCCCGCGAGGGGGAGTTCGCCGAGAGGCCCGAGATCCTAGCCGCCGCGGCCCTGTTGCGAAGACCGATCGTGGTTCATCGCGTGACGCCCGGGACGACGGTTGAGCACAGGGAGACGTTCGGGGGAGGCTCGCCTCCGGCGATCCATCTGATGTTCACGGGCCGAGCCGACAACGGGCATTTCCAGGCGCTTCGACGCGTGTCTCACGCCGCACGGTCCGCTTCCGTGTCCATGTTGGGCGAGGAAGGGGCGTACGAGGACGACGAGGGCGACATGGAGTACGGGGCGGAAGATGGCGAATCTTTTTGACATCGCTCATCGTAATAATTCTGGTTGATACGGATATGCGACACATGAAGTGCGTCCGAAAGACGAAGACGGGCCGACATTGCAACAACGCGGCGAGGAAGGGGATGAAAACGTGTCATTGTCACGGCGCGGCTCAACGTAAACCCCGCCGCAAACACCACCGCGCGCGCGCCCCTGGCGTAGACGGCGAGTCCGCACCAAAACGCATGCGCATCCACCTTCCGACCTTGGACGAAGTAAGGGCTGAAATAGCCCGAGACATTGCACAAAAGGAAGCGCAGAAGCCTAAGTCCCCATTCGACTTGAATGCTCTACCTAACGAAGCTCTCACGAACATCGTCAGCAGGTTGCCCCCATCGGACACGTCTAACCTCATGCAAGTGTCATCCAACATGGCAGAACGAGTTCCTAACTCCATGATGGACGCGGTAGACGCTCACGGATTCCAACAACTTCACGATGTAGTAAATGCGCGTAATAACGAACAAACCGCGTTACAAGAATTAAATGAAGCTGACGAACTTTGTAGACAAGAACCAACCCGTTGTAATTACAATCTTGCACGAGACAAGTTTATCGCGCATCAAAACGCCGAAGTTGAGTACCTCCGACTGAAAAAACTCGCACAAGATACAATCCAGAAGGCGAGAATCGCCGGGCGTATTTTGGAAGAGAGGGAAAGGTCCCTGCGCCCTAATGTCCGACCGTAGTTTTCGCGAGCGACTTTCGCTCCGGCCCAAGAATTTCCAGAGATAACTCGTTGCTATCACTTTCTGCACGGTTTGAGACAGGAGTCGACACGTCAGACCATCTCCGCGCGTCGAGTGATCAGCCCGTCCTTGTACACGTGCGTCCCGGTGCACACCTCTTCCGCCGCGCAAACCTTTTCGCGGTTCTGGCGGTCGAAAAGGTAGCATCGGTAGCTCACGAAGAACGCCCCCTTGGGAATCTCCGGGTCTAAGTATACCCGCAGGCCCGTAAACGTGCGCGGCTGGAGACACGGGACGATCGTCAAGCCCTCCGCGTCGAACTCCTCGTCCCCTATGACGACGCGGATCTTCGCGTCGCTCCTTATTTCCTGGACCACGTCACATACCGGCCACTTGGGAGGACAATACACGAACCACCCGGACTCGTGGTCTATCTCGAACGCGTCCAGGTAATTCACGACGTAGCGCGTCTCGGGCTCGAACGCGACACACTCGGTCCACCCCTCCCCCACCTCGGCGCGGGGGGGCGTTTCGATGACGCGGACGGCGTCCTCGTGGAAGTGAGGACCCAGTTCGTACACGGGCAGACTGTCGATGAACTCCTCGATGTCCATGTCGTCCCTTCCTCTCTTCGAAAATCGGCGGCCCTCCGCGAACGAGCGTCAAAATTAAACTTAAAGACCCTTTGGATGTTTTTTTTAATATGTTGATTAATATATTCAGGATGGCGAAGGAATGCGGTCACAAAACGGCGTCAGGAGGGCACTGTAAGATCAAAGTGGCAGACCCCAGGCGAAAGAGATGTCGACTTCACGGCCACCGTTCGGCTGCATCGCGGACGAAGCGAAAGGTTCATACGGTGCGTACGAGAGGATTCGATCAGAATGGAAAAGAGGTAGATACGGATGACCTCAGTTTCTGGTTGGAAAATCCCCGTGCCTATGTAACGGATGAGCGAGGTCGTATAATAATCCCATTTAGGGAAGAAAGCGACAGCCCGAAAGCGACGAAGTCAGTCGAGGATGCCGTAATGGGTCGAGGAGAGCCTGTCCCTGAGCAATTTCTTGGTCATATTTGGGGAGTGAATGAAGGTGGGATACATCCATGGGGTAGGCCAGCTTCGGAATGGGGGCTTGATCAGGTGGGAAACAACACAGACGGCGTCGTCATGACCACCAATCCTGTGCTTGCGGATCCTAAAAGGTCCTTAAAGCCGTTTCAACAGCTAGCACAGGCAGAGAAGAATCCCGTTCGAAAGCGCGCGACTGACACGGAATCGATTTTCGAAGACCGAGCGCGCACGCTAGCCAGTGCTGTCGGACATTTCCAAATTGGGGGTCGACGAGAACCAAATATAATGTGGTTAGAAGATACCATGAAGGAAAAACGGAGGAAGGCGCCGCAGGTAGCGCTACCGGCGTTATCGTTCCCGTCTGACGTAACGCCTATGGGTACAAAACGGCGACGTCCAGTGGAAGGGGATCAAGATATAACGTCAGGGTGGAAATTTGATGAGGCGCCTCGGAACATGCAGGATGCGGAATGGGATGCGGAGTGATCGTGTTTTGTACGGCCCTCCGCGACCGAGCGTCAGATCGTCACGGTTCCGTTCGCGAACTCGACGGAGGCCGGGACGCAACGCGGCTCGGAAATGAAACTGTACGAACCGGCGCTCGTCAAGACGTGTATCGCGGCGTGAAAAACGTCGCTTTGTGGGAGAGTCGCAATATCCAATACGAAGCCCCGGAATACATCACCGACCAGAACATGAACAGGACTCTCCACGTCCACACCTCGCACACCGCGGCACACCACAAAGCGTACAACACCATGTAGTGCGCCACCGCGATATCCACCCCTCTGGCCACCGGATGATACGTGGAGTGGTTCACTTGCGACATGACGACGAGGGCTGCCATCCCGTACCGCATCACGAGGGTGTGCTGTATTCTCCAGGCCTCCGCGAGCGGGGCGAGATACAGCAAGGAAGTGTAATTCAGCAGCTTCATCGTATCTAAGCGGCCACACCTTTTCGGTTCGCTCGTGACCGAACGAACCTTCACATTTCACAAAATTTCTTGCGCGTTTAGTATGATCACGGATGAAGTGCGGCAAGATCACGAGCACGACGCGCAAGAGGTGCGAGAACGCGGTTTCGACGAGAGGCGGCTGCCACTTGCACAGGACAGGACAAAGTACGAAACGAAGGCCGAGGGGTCACCGCGCGAGAGAATGCCTCGCGTGGCGTAAAGATCCCACGTTCGAAGATCTACGAAATGCCGAAGAATACGCGCTAATGCTGGCGAATAACGCAAATATCACAAAACTCCAACAATCGAATAATGAAGCCTTGTCATCTGGACTTCCTGGATTCCGCGACGGAATTTTAGAACGCAGGAAGGACATGTTCAATATTCAGCGGGAACGAGAGGGTAACAACATTCGAAAAGCCTTGTTGAATACGGAAGGCATCCGTGACTTTGTGTGGGACGGGCTGGGAGCGGACTCGCTGCCAACGCCGGAAGTATTGGGATCCTTCAAACCGATGGACCTTGACTTGGTGAACCCCCTCGACCTCGTAAATCACGAAGAGGTCGTCAACCAGCGACGGGTGCGACGTCGGCGCGGATCTCACGGCGCGCGTGCCAAGACGACGCGCGGCGGCCGTGGCAAGAGGAGATCCTGACCGGTATTTTCGAAGCGAATTGTGTAAGCGCGGCAATGAAGTGCGGAAAGAAGACGGCGAAAGGCGGGAAATGCGCGATCGACGTGAAGAAGGGGAGCGAGTGTCGGTTTCACGGGAAACCGAAACACCGCGGGGGAAGCGCGAAGACGAAACGGCGGCGTGTTCTTCGACACGTGGCGCGCCAACCTGGAGACAGCAGGGACTCTGCACAAACATCTTCCCGCCGAACTCGCGCGAATATATCGTTTTCAAATGCAATCTCCGCCGACTCTTTACGAACAGTCCCTTTGTCGGCAACCCAGCAGGGCCCTGTGGGGGCGGTTGATTTCATCCCTGAACCTCCTGGGCAAATACAACCTCCTCAAGCTTCGGCGGGGCGCTCGTCGAGCGCTCGACGACGATCCGTCCAGCGCGGGAACGGTCCGGACGGCGAGGCGACCGTCCCTATTCACCATTTGAACAGGCCGCCGAGGAGCGGAGGGTTCTATCCGCGACCGAACGACCCGGATTTGGACGACACCGCGACCTCTAGTTATACTCCCCTTCCCCAATAAGCGTTTTTCAAATAATATCGCGCGGTATAAACAAGCGAGCCATGGCGAAGTGCTGCAGAAAAACGAAGACCGGCGAGAACTGTCGCAACGAGGCGCGACATGGACGGAAGATGTGCGGAACTCACGCCGCGTGTCAAGCGCGAAAGAGACGGAGACACCGAGCCCGAGAGTTCGGGGTTTCGGAATCTACTCCTCCTCCTCCTCTCCCGAGAGTCGCCTTCACGGACTCCGCGCCCCCCCTGTTCTCGCGACCACGAACCCATCGACGGGGCTGATTACGAGGCGGACGGTTTTGCGGAACGCAGGGTCACGAGACAAGAGATACCGAAGATGACACCGAAACCCGCCCCAGAGAAAGAGGTCACCTGGAACGCCATCCCAGAAAATATCCAGAGAAACATAATTTCAATGGCTGCGAAGGGTCCCGGCGGACTAGAATTTCTCGCGAATGCGCGACTAGTGGACAAAAAGACGGGAGGTTTGGCAGGAGACGCGATTAGTAGTCTTGACGTAAACGACGTATACAAACGAATCAAACCGCTAGACACGGAGATCCGCGCATTGCGAAACAATCGCGATTCACCGGAGAGGATTCAAAGGTATAATGACGCAAGACAACAAAAACAATTCGAGCTAGATTATGCAGACCGCGTTCGCAGGACACAACAAAGGGCGACGGATTTATGGCGTCGGGAAAAATTTCGCAATGAAAAGCCCCAACCCATCCCCGATCCGATTC
Organism: Mesostigma viride; assembly: GCA_009746045.1. Taxonomy (NCBI): domain Eukaryota; kingdom Viridiplantae; phylum Streptophyta; class Mesostigmatophyceae; order Mesostigmatales; family Mesostigmataceae; genus Mesostigma; species Mesostigma viride. The sequence continues at coordinate 10,841 of RPFO01000092.1, read as the reverse complement.
CAACTTTTCCCGATAACGGGTCCGATGGGTTCGCGGAGATGAGGCGTATGAAACTTGGCGCCTATGTACCACCCCCCCTCCCGAATACGGCTGGAAGGATCTGCCAGCGGACTTGAAACAGGACATCATGAATATGGCGGTAGCGGATTCTGGCCGCGGCGGACTGAAAACTCTTGCGAATATGCGTCTCGTGGACAGAGAGACGAGCGCTATAGTTCCCGACGTTATGAAGAATTTCGACCGCGATATCCCGTATGACAGAATCCGTAAAATCAATAAAGATATAGAAGACCGCGCAGAAAACTCGAAACGAATATGGACAACGCCAGTTCATTACAATGTCGATGGTGAAATGTTGACTCGCGCTATGTACGACGGTTCCAGGATAGCACACAACGCCCAGAATAGAGATAAAAGGGAACTGAGGGCAGAGCATGAATATGCGGACCGACTTTCTCACGCTCTACCCCATTATGCCGCACTCTCTATGGCGGATATGAGACGAGAACGAGCCAGGCGAGCCAGGCACCCCGGGGGGTCGAGGAGAGTGACTCGCGCTCGTTCTAAACCCGCGAAACGGCGTTGACGTGACGTTTCGAGTCGCTATCGTTTTGAAAATTAGTCACCGTTCCATGTATCCTATCTCATCATGGCGTCCGTGCAGCCGGCGCCATCCTTATTTGCCACCTGTTTCGGTTCCGTCTTCAAATTATTGGACCTGTTCGTCCTCCCCATGTTGTTTACCTTATTATCCGCCTCCGTGAACAACGCTAAAGTATCGATAGCCGTCTCGCTTCTCTCGTTCGCGATCTTCGTGATCACGTTTTTTCCAAGCTTCGTTCGCGCCGGCTTTTTCAAAGGTAGTCTCGCCTTCGCGGTCGTCTTCTGTGTCAAGTACCTGGTCGGCATCGCTTACATGATGGCATATGCTTCTTTTGGTGTTTCAAAAGACGTGAAAACGTACATGTCGATGAAAACAGAGGGGCCAGCGGGGGGATCTGAAACACAAGCGGAAACGGACGAAGAGAAGAAGGAGAGGCTTTCAAAGGAAGAAAAATACGCCGTAGCGGTGATGGCAGCGGAGAGAGTTGCTAAAGACATCGCGATCAGCTCGAATTTCCTGTTGCAAATCCTCGATTTGTTTACGATGGCCCTTGACGCCCATGGCGTCACCGGACCAAGAAGGGCGTTCGATAAGTCGATGAACGCATGGGCCGAAAGAAGCGTGTCTTCATCACCTGGATTTATATTACTTGACCCGAACCAGAGCGCTAAATGTAAGATAAGGGCGATTATGACGTACGGAGAGGCTCCTTGCGACACGTCTAAATCGAGAGGATGGGCTGCTCAATGGGACGCATTATTGGATAACAAGATGAGCGCTGGCTGCAAGGCGCGTCAGATATTCACACTCGGAATCAGCAAATGCAAAGATCAACCAAGGACGTTTACGCAAGAAGAGGAACAGCCGATCGCCGTTGAACGCTTTTCTAACGCCAAGATCGAATCCGCCACACACAAAGAAGAAGCCAGAGATCCGGGTCTGCGGTTGATGAACGAAGAGAGGTTCAAGTACTGACAAGCCGTACTCAGATAACGGAAACGCTTGACGCCCGGCGGCCCGCTGGCGCGGCGTCAGTAGTGCCGTACGAGTCCCGCGCCGCGCCACTCGAGTCGGTCCAGTCCCGCGCCGCGCCACTCGGGTCCGTCCGTACCTCGGAATATTCCTCGAATATGCCCTGCCCCTTCGAGGCCGCCTTCGAGTGTAAAAGGTGCTGCCTTCGCCCAAACAGCCATCTCCTCACCCAAACCACTAGCAAAAACACGAAAACAAGCCGCCATAGCCATGGCCATCGACAAACTCGAAGCCCTCCGCGAACGAGAGTTCGTGTGGCTGAAAAGCGCGACGATTTCTCAGTTCCGCAAAGAGGTGGCGCGAAAGGAACGGCCCGTCTCTCCCTCGTTACAAGAGGAAAGCGAACTCGCGTACGAAGGCCGCCCCAAGATGTGGGTTTTTCGAGAGACGCGGTCCCACAACGTGAAGCGAGGCCTGAGCGTTTACGCAGACTCCCTGGCTATGTACAACGATCCGCCAGCACTCCCCCCGAACGATGAGCGGTGGCCCCGCTTCATTCCGTGGTCCGCGGAGCCCAAAAGGGGCGACGAACGGCGCGTCTATCTCCCGGACAGGAGCCTGATGGACACGAACGTGGGGGAATACAAGGCCCAGTGCTGGGCCCTTTTACAACGAAGCACGCAGCACGAGGAGCTGATGGGATTCTTCCAAACCTCGTACGAGAGGGGCATTCCTTGGCGCAACCCCTCTCGCTCGCAGGAAGACCAGCGTTTCCTGCTGGGGGAGAACCGGCCCATTCGCGTTTTCAAGGCCGGCCCTCGCGACTGCTTGATGATGCACGCTTTCATGGCCGTGCCGGAGAGCCAGAAAGAGCTCGCCTACTCCCTTTTGGTGGATGGATACACCCCTTTGCCCGTGGCCAAACGTGCCCGCCTAACTTGAATGGTATTTTCCTATCAATTTATGAATAAAGGCGTTTTCATCCAATACACGACTCCAACATCTCATGCACTCGTAGATAGGCCCGCGGCTCGTAGATACGGCGTAGTACAGCTGCAAAGTTCTCGCTAATGTCGAGAACTGGAAACTCCCAGGGGCATTGAGAGAGTGATGTTGCGTGGGAACGGCTGAAGAAGGATCATCCGGAAGTCGTGACATTCCGTCACGACTGGAAATTCCCAGGGGCAACGAGAGAGTGATGTGTTCGCGTCTTATAACGACACGTGGCATTCGTTTGATAGGCCACGTCTCGTTTTGGAAGTGTTTGGTCGTTTCGTTAAGGTATAAGTACGAGAGGGTCGTTCCAAACACCGTGAAATGGTCTCTGTTTTTGTCATCTTCAGCGGCCATGTCGTCGCGGGTGGCCGCGTCGGCCATTGTAAAGTACCTTACCCCGACCGACGGGTCAGAAGAATACCCAGCCTTCCATGGAAAAATCAGGGTAACGCCCGATGGGAGTATTTCGGTGTTCGACGCTGTTGGTGCGATCGGTGTATCCGAACCGCGAAAATACTGGGAGCGTCTCAAGCAGACCCATCCTGAGGTTGTGACATTTTGTCACAACTTCAAATTCCCCGGTCCCGGCCAGCGAGAGACGTCTGTGACCGACCGCCAGGGGCTGAGTCGCATCATGATGTTGCTCCCTGGCAAGCTTGCGGCCAAGTTTCGTGACAATGTGTCTATACTCCTTGAACGATACTTGAACGCGGATCGGACTCTGGCCGAGGACATCTTGAAGCGCGCGGACGCCAAGGATGGGACCGACACGGCGTTGTCTACTCTGCAGCAGAACAATCGCATCAAGAGTTGTCTTTCTACCCGCAATTTGAACGACGCCATCAAGGGTTACCTCGACACGCACAAGGGGAGCGGCCTGATGTATCCCAAAGTTCACGACACGAACAATCTGGCTGTGACTGGCAAGACTTCTAGCGAGCTTCGCGGGATCTACAATATTGGAGGGTCGGCACGTGACCTGCTGACCGAAGAGCAGAGTGCTGGAATGAACTACATACAGGTCATCGAGGCCAAAAAAATAAGAGATTCTGGGGAAAGCCCACTCCTGGTTTCCAAGAGAGTCAGGGAAAGAATGGAACCCGTGTTCAAGGCAGACGGCCTGCACGACGCACGCGCGGACAAGGACTGCATCCAGGAGAACGTCAAGGTCATGCGCCTCAACCAGCGTCTCACGCGCGAGTCCCGCACTGCAATCGCAGTCAACTAGCTAAAGTACAAGTCTCATTGCATGAGACACTGACGGATATTAGCAGAGCACAAGGAGGTGTGTCAAACCTGTCACTTCTGGAATTCCCGGCCCGGGTAGCGAGAATCTTTATTATTCACACATTCCAAAGTTGTATACCCCAGAGACAACTTCAATTTCCCCACTCCCGGGCGGCGAGAGGCCTTTTTGCTAGGTAGCTAGTGGGTCCACTCATTGTTGGAATTATCAATTGAAACACTTTATTATTCATTCATCAATAAAGTTCTTTATTACTCATCCATCAATTCCCCAAGTCCCAAGTATCCCAAGTCCAAGTCCCCAAGTATCCCCAAGTATCCCCATCTACAGCTCGCCCACGGGCGTGTACGAGAACAGCGCCGTGGCCTTGTCCCGCAAGTTAGCCACCCTATTCTGAATAGCAGCAGCACCAGAGCGACCCGCGGAAGCGCAAGCCCGCACCACAGTGCTCCTCGCGAAGAAGCTGAACTCCCTCGCCATCGTAGCATAGTCCCGCCGGCGGTCCTCGGGCACCAGAGGAAGCAAGTCCCTCAAGACGTGCTCGTTCAGAGTCGCCAGAGCCAGCGCCTGCGTGCGCAACGCCGCGCGCTGGTCGATGCGAGCCGCCATCTCCGGAGACGAGGGCGCGATCTTGGCCAGGCAGGCGTCCACCGCGTCCCTCTCGGCCCTGACCGCCTTGCAGGTCCCCGCCAGCACGCACGGCTGCCTCCACCCCTCCTCGATCTGGGCGTTGCGGATGTTCCTCCAGATGGCCTCCTGCTCCTTGTCCTCGGCCTTGTCGAGCGGCACCTTGGTGGGCATCTGCCCCCAGCACTTGGCGGGCGTGACCACCACGAGGGGGTAGACGAGCTTGGCCTCCTGCTCCGGGTCGATGTTCTCCACGCGCGCGGGCTTCCTGTCCTCCCCGGGCAGCAGGAGGAGCCTGTCGACCTTGTGCTGCTCGCCCGCCGGCGTGGGGAAGACCCTGGCTGCCGGGTTCCTCGTGAGCAGCGCCCTGACCTGCGCGGAGTGCTGCCTGGGCGCGTGAACGGGCACGTCCCTGTTGATGAGCACGTGGTTGGGGAGGATCTGCCTCGGCTGCTGCGGCTGCTGCGGCTGCGGCTGCGGCTGTGCGAGGACGGGGCTTCTGGCGGCCATGGCGGTCGCGGCGACTTGCATCCTGGCGAGGTTCTGCATCCCCTGCGCGAAGAGCTTGACGGGCGGCAGGAGCGGGGGCCCCGCGGGCCTGGGCACGACTTGGGGCAGCTTGGGCACGCCCACGACGGTCTGCGGGTTGCAGGGCACGCCCACGGCGACGGAGATGACCGTCTTCGCTCTCTTTGCCGCCACCACCGCGGGCACGATGCGGTAAACGAGCTCCTTCCTCCCGTCCGGGTGCACGACCTCCATGGTGACGGCTCCCTCCGGCAGCGAGAGGATGGGCGTGGGCGCAGGGGCCTGCGAAAGGGCTGGCGAAAGGGCCGGGGCGGGCAAAGGCGCGGGCGCCATCTCCAGGGGTCGTTTTGGCCTCTGCGCGTTGAGGTTGACGTTGGCGTTTGCCTGCGTCTGCGTCTGCGGCTGCGTCTGCGTCTGCGTGGGCGCGGGCGTGGGCGCGGGCGTCTGCTTGTTGTTGTTGTTGTTTGCAGCCCCCGTGCCCGCCTGGACCGCCTTGATGACCTCGGGCACGATTTTGAGCGTGGCGAGCGCGGTGGCGGCCTCCTTCTCGTCGTCAGAGAGGTTCAGAGAGTGCATTTCCGGGATCGCAAGGAGTGCCTGATCCTTAGCCTTAGTCTGAGCCTGAGCCTGAGCGGCCTCGCACAAAACGGAGAAGGCGTCCATGTCTGTTGTGTAGGAGTGTTGGCTATGGCTGTTCGTTCGTTAGCTAGCTTGTGTGTGCGTGTGCGTCTGTGCGTGTTCCTTGCGCGTTGGAGTGCTTTTGTCCTTTCCCGTGGGTCTCGCGTGTGGTGGCTGGACCAATGGGCGCTCGGCGCGCGGTGGTCGTAACGGTCTTTCTGCCCCGCGTCCCGGCCTGTCCAATGGGCGTGCACGGGATCTCGTAACCGCCTGCGCGTGTCGTGTCCGTTCCGTCCTTCTCGGTCTACGAGTGGCGGCTGGCGGCCGGTGGTGACGCACGGGATCTCTTTCCGGATCCGCTGACAAGATCTCGTGGCGGGCCGCGGGAATCTTCTAGAAGTTTCCAGCCGGCGCGACGCCATCCGTTTTCGTCCAATGGGAGCGCACGGGAATCGAGGCCGGTCCGCGTAGAAAGTGCGTGGTCCCCTCGGACTTGGCCATCTCACTCACGCATCACAGCTATCGTTCTTCCTTGCTTTCTTTCTGGCTATGGCTTCCTCCGCCCGTTTCCTGTCTTGCAACAAGTGCAACCGGGCGTTCCCCGAGTCCCATTTCCTGTCCGCCCGCTTGGCGAACGGGTTCACGCTGGCGTGCCTTTCTTGCCGCGAAACTCAGAACAAGCAGGCCCGCCTTCGCAAGGCCCGCGCGAAGGAGATGCAGCGGGACGAGGAGGAGGACTACGAGAACGTGCCCTCCTTCAGCTACAGCTCCTCTGAGGGCGTCTCCTCCGAGATTTCCTCCTTCCTCTGTTGTGGCCGCTGACGCCGTTTCCGAGTCGTCTTCTGACGCTGAGTCGGAGCCGGATCGCCTCCCTTCTCCTCGCACTCCGTGCGCCCCTTGCATGCCGGCTCCTTTCCGCCGCTGCCTTCGCGTGAAGGGCAAGAACCCGCACCTGCGCCCTCACGACGGGATGGGCGCTCGCGTGAAGGACAGCTCTCGCCGCGAGTTGCGCGGCTGCCGTCGCCGTCTGTCTCCCTACTTCCGCGGTTCTCCTCCCAAGTCTTCGGAGGCGCACGTGCAGGACGACGAGGTGCTCGGTTGGGGCGCCTTCGAGGGTCCCGTGAAGGATCTTTTGAGCGAGTCCCGCATCCAGCGCAGCGACCGCGAGATCCGCGAGGCTATCGATCTGATGGCCGCCGAGGAGGAGAAGTCTCTCGCTCCCGCCCCCGCTCCTTGCGCTCTGGAGGAGGAGGATATGTTTTCGGCGATGGGCCCCTTCCGCGTGGAGGACATGGACCTGGACCTGGACTTGGAGCGTCTGGGCGAGGACCTTTTCTGCGACTTCCGTTTGGGCGCTCTTTCCTTGGAGGACATTGCTGGGCTCGAGAAGGTGGAGAAGGAGCGTTGGTTCCTCCCCTTCGAGCTGAAGAATTGAAGTCCTCGGGCCGTTGTTTTGCCCTTTCCACGGGGTTTGCTTGCCCCCATGTATGATAATAAAGTACATTTCCTCCCATTTGATTGGCTCCAACTCATGTGCACTAGGTAGTTCCGCGGCCTCGCGTATCTGTACTAGGAATACTTGTAGTATACCATATCCGAACTAGAAACGAAGTGACGCCATTGGTCGCTAGTAAAGTGGTGATGCTCTGAACAATAGCATCACCATCGTCCACGGGAAAAAGTGGTGACACTGGTGATGCTGTGTTTTTTTTCGAGGGGGTCAAATTATTTTTATGGCCAGCAAATATTGCGGAAATTGCATTACAGAGGTGCACCCACTATTGCAAAGTCCACGGGGCAATCCTAATTGGGTAATTATCACACAATTACGCATATCTTTCCCGTGCATTTTGCAATAGTGTGATATGACCGTTGGGTTCAAAATTTTATGGTCAGCGATAGAGTATTTTTATATGACCGTTGGGTTCAATATTTTATGGTCAGCGAGGGAGTATATTATTATTAATGCTGGCATATGTCAATATTTTATGGTCAGCGAGGGAGTATATTATTATTAATGCTGGCATATGTCAATATTTTATGGTCAGCGAGGGAGTATATTATTATTAATGCTGGCATATGTCAATATTTTATGGTCAGCGAGGGAGTATATTATTATTAATGCTGGCATATGTCAATATTTTATGGTCAGCGAGGGAGAGTAATTACATGTCAACCCCTGACAACTATTGCAATTATTGAATACACGTGTCACTCCATGATTGGACGTAATTATTTAATAATGCTTGGATTAGACTCAATAATGCATTTCGTCCAATATTTGCTGGCCATAAAAATAATTTGCCCCCCTTGAAAAAAAACACAGCATCACCAGTGTCACCACTTTTTCCCGTGGGCGGTGGTGATGCTATTGTTCAGAGCATCACCACTTTTTGTATCGTCCAATGGCGTTACTTGGATTCTAGTTCAACTAGATTCTACTTGTAGTATTCAAGTACAGATACGATACACTACAAGTAGCCAAGTTCAGGTGCCAACTTTCAGCCAATCAATGGCCAACATGCAAGCCCTCTACTCCTCCTCGATACGGGGAAGGCGGCCCTCGCGGCCAGACCCGCTCCTCCTGTACGTGCGCATCGCGCGGGAAGCGCCCTTCTTCACGCCTGGGACGGGCAGAGGGACCCTCGTTGGAGCCTGAGAAGGGGTCTTCTCGCGCATCTGCAGATCCACGCCCAGACGCTTCGAGCACGCCTCGATCAATGCGTTCGACTCGGCCAAGTGCTCCTCCAGACCCATCTTCATAGCGCGCGCGGCCACCAAGCAAGAAGGCTTGTGGCGGAAGAAATCCTCCAACTGGCACGCCTTCGTGCAATACCGCATCGTGAGGCAACGACCGCACTTGGGAAACTTCTTCCCCACGGGAGGCACGCGCTTGCAAGTGGCGCACCTCTTGGCCTCCACGTCGATCAAACGGCCCAGGGGGCACGAATAAAGCGAACGGTGGTAGATCCCCCACAGCAGCGTGCTGTCACGCACTTGGATCTGCACGCACCCCAACTTCACTGCCATGGGCGCGTCGAACGCAACCGCGCCGCCCTTCGAAGCCATCGTGTCGAAACCGTACACGATGCGGAGGCAGTTCGCGTACTCTTTGAAACGCAGGGCCTCCACCACCGAGAAAAAGTCCGCCTTGCTCACGAACGCGGCCGCGGCGTTCAAAAGTTTCGCGCGCTCCCCCTCGTCCGGCTCCATCAGGGCCACGGTCAGCAGCTGCGTGCCCATCAGATCTTCCACCGGCCAAGAACCGCTGGGGTGCGTCAGAGAGACGCCGGAACCCACGCAGGCGTTCAAACCGATCAAACTACACATGATTCCTCGCTCGCTGTCCACTGCCGGCTATGGCTTCTGACCGCCACCCACGGCCGCGCACGCGACTTTACCGATCTCGCGGGACCCGAGAGCGCCGCGCCAAAAGGCCCGTGAGTCAGCACGAGGAACTTTCTAGAAGCGCCGCGCCGGACGCGGCCTTTCCGGTCCCGTGAGTCAGCACGCGGAACCGGACCGGAGTTTCTAGAAGCGCCGCGCCGGACGCGGCCCACCCGTGGATGGACCAATCCCGTGCGTCCGCCGCCACCCGTGGAAAATCACAAAGACTGTGGCCAGCCACGGGGAAGCCATCTCACGCAAGACCAACCACCAAGCCAGAAAACAAACGCCTTCTCTTTTCACGACATAGCCATGGCCATCACCACGCGCTCCATGGCCTCCATGCGCAGGCGCTCCTCGCGCAAGCCGGTGCCAAAGCTGCGAGACGGATTCGTGCAGTTCATGGTGGGCGCCCACCTGGCCAGGAAGCAAGCGCCCCTCCGCAAGCGCAAAGCCGTCAAGGGATGCCGCCTCCGCTGCTGCGACCCCAACGCCGTCCTCTGCCCCTCCTCGCCTCTGCCGGAGGAGCGCGAGTACGGCATCACCGACCTGGTCCCCGACCCTGACGAGTCCGTGGCCCCCTTCGACTACGAGCAGGCCGTCAGAGACCACTACCCCTGCGACAAGTGCCACCAAAAGGGCCCGGACAGCATCTTGATGCGACACAACCCCAGGAACAAGATGGGCTCCATGGACGACATCCTCTGCGAGGAGTGCCTCGTCTCCTGCATCAGCATCATCATGGACGAGGGCAGGGACTCCGAGTACCGCAAGAAGTACATGTCCCAGTGGATCAGGGTGCCCGTGCCCAAGCCGGAAACCAGCCGCCCGCTCGTCCCGCTGGAACAAGGGGGGCAGTACAGGTGCCGCGAGTGCAAGACCATGCCAAACAAGGTCGCCTTCCGCGTCCTGCACAAGGAGGGGGACACCGAGCCAGGGATCTACTGCGAGCCCTGCGTCAACAGGCAGGTCGTGGCCATCATGCGCAAAGGAAACCACCAGGACTTCGCCCCATGGTCGCCAGCTGCGAGGACGTCCTGCGCCGCTTCAAGCTGGACGAGGACTTGGCGCGCATCTGCTCCTCCCTCGCCCCCTCCTACAACTTCCCCTACTACGACCAGTGGCCGCCCGCGAGGTGCGAGAGCTGCAAGCGCGAGTTCGAGCACCACGCCATGTCCGCCTACATGATGTACATCCCTCAGGAGGGCACCATGGGCGTGGCCTGCCACTTCTGCGCCAGGAACGTGCACAGGAAGGCCCTCATCAAGTTCGACGGATACAGCTTCGACAACCGCTTCAAGGCGTGGTACCAGGACGGAGAAAACAACAAGCTATCCGGGTTCGTAGCGCCCCTCACGGACATCACCACCCTCCTGGGCGTGCACGCCATCGGCGCCCCTGTGCCGGTCGACTACGATTAAACAGCCTCATTGTATCAGTAGCCACAAGTGCACACATAGCCCAGCCCTCATCAATAGACAAGTCTCTGCCTGTAAATTATTAACTTGTAATGAAAAAACGATTCGTGCATGCCCACATCTCATGCAGTGCCACGGGACTTAGAAAAATCCCGTGGCACACAAAAGATAGGGGGGAACATGGGGTCACCCTCGCGGAGCGTAGCATGAACCACGTGTCTTAATCATACCAGGCATCAAGCCCTAGGTGAACAACTCCATATGTCTGGGGTACAACACAGAAGTCACTCTCCATGTGCCATCCAGGCTCAGATCCCCTCAACCATCCTCAGAAGCTGGTCACCAAAATCTGGATGTCATCTCAGCTTAGTCCAACCAAACTCCCACCAGAGTCCATCCCACTCAACTCAGATCCCAGTCCGGAATTCGATGACGTCCACATGAA
>RPFO01000646.1:0-26655 GCA_009746045.1 Mesostigma viride | reverse complement strand
ATTTTAGGAAGAGTATCTAAAATACCATTTTTCTTTTTGTTCTAAATCTTTCAATTTTCTAATACGAGTTTTATAGTAGACCAATTGGTAAGCATACCAACTAACCATCCTTTGATTCACATAATGTGATTCAGCACGTAAAGCTTCAGAAGCAATAATATCTGAAGCTTGACTTTTTGTTCCCACAATAAAAATTCTTTTCCTTCTTTTGCAGCGTTAAATAAAAAAATCACATTGCTTCTGATAATAATCTAGCAGTTTGTACTAAATCTATAAGATGTATTCCATTGCGATTTCCATAAATATAAGAAGACATTTTTGGATTCCATCCACGAGTTTGATTGTCAAAATGTACTCCAGCTTCCATCATTTCTTCTAATCCAACACTTTTCATTTGTATTTATGTCCTTCTTTTATTTAAAAAAGATAATATTAATATTATGGATTATTACTAAAAAATAAGTTTTAATATATTGTTTATTTATTGTACTAATGTTTTTTTTTCTAAACTACTTATTCACAACTAGTCAAAAATAATATCTTCAAAATTATATTCAGCATTTTTTTGTTCTATTCTCTTATGTTGTGAATTAGAACTATATGCTAAATTATAAGAATTAGAAAGAGAAAGATCTCGTGAATACATTTTATCATGCACATTAAAGCCAGTGCCGCTGGAATGAGTCTACCTATAATTACATTTTCTTTTAACCCTCTAAGCCAATCAGTTTTTTCCTTCAATAGCCGCTTTAGTCAATACACGTGTTGTTTCTTGAAAACTTGCTGCAGATATAAAACTTTCCGTATTTAAAGAAGCTTTAGTAATACCTAATACAATTGGTTTTATATTTGGCGTGAACAGATACATTTCTATTCATGTTTCAATTCTATGCAATTCAATTAATTCACCAGGTAATAAGTTGTGTTCCACCTTCTTCTATCATTACCTTGGAAGTCATTTGTCTTACAATAACTTCTATATGTTTATCTGAATATGTAAAAAAAGAAGCTGCAGTCTAAAAAACAATTATATAAATTACGTAAATATTTATCAGGTCTTCAAGATATGAAATATTGCCTGATGTGTAATTATAGTTGACCAAAAAAGAGAAATTAATGCGGTTAAAGAATGTATTCAAACTAGGTATCCTACGATATCTTTGGTAGATACAATTGTGATCCTACTTTAGCAGATTTACGATTCCAGCTAATGATGATGCAATTAGATCAATTAATCTGCTTGTAAGTAAATTAGCAGATGCGATTTATGAAGGACAACGTTGTAAAATAATAGATAATCTAAACAATTGTTTATTTCTAAATAATTAACAATTATTTAGAAATAATATATTATTGTTTTTAAAATTTAATTCTTTTATTATCTAATTTTTTTCTTCATTTATCTTGAAAAAACAAAAAGAGCACTTTATTTTTGAGTCATTTTTCTTTGTTTTTATTTTCTGTGGTAAATAGAAAATAAGATTTTTTAGACTTAAAGAATTAATGAATAAATATTTTTTAATACAAGTAAGAAACAAATAATTAATACTAGATTTTTTTTTTAGTTGCAAATTTCTTGTTTTATTTGTTAATTAAGAGAAGAAAATATTATGTTATCATTTTTGAATCGTATAGACTTCTTACTTCCTAATAAAGAAGGTCATTTGTTGTTATTTTCAAAAGAAAAGGTCTCCTCAATATGATTAATCCATCTTCAATGGAAAATTTTAATATGTTATTATTCAACTATCTAAAGTAGAAGTTGGTCAACATTTTTATTGGCAAATTGGTGATTTTGAAGTTCATGGACAAGTTTTACTTGTTTCTTGGTTTGTAATGACTATAATTATTTCTTTATCTATTTTGGAACAGAAATTTACAAAACGATTCCAACTGGAACATCAAACTTTGTTGAATATGTTTTAGAATTTATTAGAGATTTAGCAAAAACTCAAATAGGTGAAGAAGATTACTTTCTTGGGTACCTTCATAGGAACTATTTTTTTATTTATTTTCGTGTCTAATTGGTCTGGTGCCCTTGTACCTTGGAAATTAATTGAAATACCTAACGGTGAATTAGCAGCACTACAAATGACATTAACACTACAGCTGCATTGGCTCTTTTGACTTCTATTTCATATTTTTATGCAGGTTTCAGCAAAAAAGGTTTACGCTATTTCAAAAGATTATTTCACCAACTCCAGTATTATTACCTATCAATTTATTAGAAGATTTTACAAAACCACTTTCTTTAAGCTTCCGACTTTTTGGTAATATTCTTGCTGATGAATTATAGTAGGATTTTAATTACTCTAGTTCCTTTAGTTGTGCCAATGCCGCTTATGTTATTAGGTCTTTTCACAAGTGCGATTCAAGCTTTAATTTTCGCAACTTTAGCAGCTGCATATATTGGAGAAGCAGTAGAAGATCATCATTAATTAATTAGTTTGGAAAAACTATATTGTTTTTTTGATATATAACTTTTTTATGTAACTTTCTTTGACAGTATTGTTGTAGTTATATAACAAAAACTGTTAATCTGCTATAATTCATTGAATTGGAGTAAATTATCATGAGTCCATTAATTTCTGCAGCTTCTGTATTAGCTGCTGGTTTAGCAGTAGGTTTAGCTTCTATTGGTCCTGGCGTTGGTCAAGGTACTGCTGCTGGTCAAGCACTTGAAGGTATTGCAAGACAAACCGGAGGCTGAAGGCAAAATTAGAGGTGGCACTTATTATTAAGTTTGCTTTTATGGAATCTTTAACTATTTCGGTCTTGTAGTAGCACTAGCTCTATTATTTGCAAACCCTTTTGTATCTTAATTTTTTTGTTTCCCATAAAACTATAGTTTTATGCTGTCATGGTACTCAGTGCCAATGTGCTCATGAGTACATGTTGTTATTAGACAATATCAACATGGGCACATAGAAGACATTTTCAGTCAATGGGTCTATGACCAAAAAAAAATGAAATCAAATAGGATAAAATGACAGATATCTCACAAACATATTTTACGATTTTGTCTAGGATGTCTTTGGCAGAGGGTTTTGGTTTTAATACAGATATTTTTGAAACCAACATTCTTTAATTAGCAGTGGTACTTGGAATTCTATTAACTTCAGGCCGTGAATTTTTTGTGTCTCTATTACAAAATCGTCAACAAAATATATACAAAGTATTAATGATGCTGATGAAAGATATAAAGAGGCGGCAGAAAAATTACAACAAGCACAAAATGAATTCGAACAAGCTAAATTAGAAGCAGATCAAATTTCTTGCACAAAGTAAAAAAACAGCCAGTGAGATAGAAGTTGGTTTATGAATCTTATTAAAGAAGATACAAAAAAACTTCTTGATATGAAACAAGCAACTATATCTTTTGAAGAAGAAAAGCCATTAGTGAAATAAGAAGACAAGTCATTAGATTAGCACTGCAAAGAGCATTAGAAACAATCAAAAAGTCGTCTAAATCGCCGCTTACAAAAAAGAGTAACTCGTTTAAATATTGGATTATTAGGACGTTTTAGTAACTCCTAATGATGTTAGAAATTTTTTAGAGAAATATTTTTTTTTGCGACAAACAAAACTGTAATTGAACAAAATTGCCAATGATCAAGATTCAACCAGAAGAAATTAGTAGTTTATCCGTAAGCAGATTGAGCAATACAATCAAGAAAGTAAAAGTTGTTAATACAGTACAGTACTTCAAGTAGGTGATGGTATTGCAAGAATTTATGGTCTAGCCAAAGCAATGGCTGGCGAATTATTAGAATTTGAAGATGGTACCAGTAGGAATTGCATTAAATCTAGAATCTATAATGTTGGAGCCGTACTTATGGGAGACGTTTTAGCATTCAAGAAGGAAGTCGTGTAAAAGCTACTGGAAAAATTGCTCAAATTCCAATTGGAGAAAGTTATATTGGTCGTGTTGTAGATGCCTTTAGCTCGTCCTATTGATGGAAAAGGAGATATTCCTTCTTCTGAAACACTTTAATTGAATCTCCTGCTCCAGGAATTATTTCTCGACGTTCAGTTTATGAACCATTACAAACTGGATTAGTATCTGTAGATGCTATGATTCCAATTGGACGTGGACAAAGAGAATTAATTATTGTGATAGACAAACTGCAAAACTGCTGTTGCAATTGACACCATTTTAAATCAAAAGGGTCAAAATGTTATTTGTGTATATGTAGCTATTGGTCAAAAAGCTTCTTCTGTGGCTCAAAGTAGTTTCTACTTTAGAAGAAATGGTTGCAATGGCATATACAATCATTGTTGCAGAAAATGCTAATGCACCTGCAACTTTACAATATCTAGCTCTTACACAGGCGCTACTCTTGCAGAATTTTTTATGTATAGTGGTCGTCATACTTTAGTTATTTATGATGATCTTTCTAAACAAGCACAGCTTATCGAGAAATGTCACTTCTACTTAGAAGACCACCAGGACGTGAAGCTTATCCAGGTGATGTATTTTACTTACATTCTCGTTTATATTAGAAAGAGCTGCTAAATAAGTAATGCTTTAGGTGAAGGTAGTATGACTGCTTTACCTATTATTGAGACTCAAGCTGGAGACGTAGCAGCTATATTCCTACTAATGTTATTTCAATTACAGATGGACAAATTTTCTTATCTGCAGATTTATTTAACTCAGGTATTCGTCCAGCTATTAACGTAGGTATTTCGTTTCACGTGTAGGTTCTGCTGCACAATTAAAGCTATGAAACAAGAGCAGGAAAATTAAAACTTGAATTAGCTCAATTTCAGAATTAGAAGCTTTTGCTCAATTTGCTTCTGATCTTGATAAAGCTACACAAATCAGTTAGCAAGAGGTAGAAGATTACGTGAATTATTAAAACAAGCTCAATCTAGTCCATTACCTGTTGCACAACAAGTTTTAACTATTTATGCTGGTGTTAATGGTTATTTAGATTCCATCGCAATTGAAGATGTTAAAAAAATTCCTTGCTGGTCTAGAAATTATGTAATTACTAGTAAAGCAGCAATTATTAATAACATTAATTCTTCAAAAGCTGTGACACCAGAAACTGAAGGCATGATGAAAGAAGCTATTAATGAATACAAAAAAGTATTTGCAGCAGGTGCGTAGTAAAGAAATTATTTGTAATAATTTAATAACTTATTTTATTGAAACAAAAATGTGATTGTATAGTTTTTACAAATGTGATTGTTTAGTACACTATACAATCACATTTGTATTTTAGCTTTTTAAAAAAGCTAAAATATGTTATATATATACTAATATTAAAGGGCGGTTAGCTCAGTGGTAGAGCGCCTGCCTTACAAGCAGGTGGTCACTGGTTCAAGTCCAGTACCGCCCATTGACCCAAATATTAGTTTCTATTGGGCTTATCGTCTAAAGGATAGGACAGAAACCTTCTAAGTTTCCAGTGTAGGTTCGAATCCTACTAAGCCTGTTATGCAAATTAAAATATTTTTTTAATTAAAAAAAAATTTTAATTTGATTAGTTTTCTTCTAATAAACCAAATACTTCATAGAACTTACTTTCTACTTTAGAAACCAGAATCAATAGATTCTAAAGGATCTTTCTTAATCTATGTCTTAAACAAAGAGTAATAATTTTTAATATATCTTTAGGTAAAACTTTATCTCTTCCTTCAAAAGCTGCTAATGCTTTAGCTGCACGATTAATTACTAAATCACCTCTTAAACCATCTACATCTAGTTCAGAACATATTTGAGAGACTTTAATTCTCAAGTTCTCTATCCATTTGTACATTAGCTAGAATTTTTACGTCTGGATGAACTTGAATTAAAGTCTCTCAAATATGTTCTGAACTAGATGTAGATGGTTTAAGAGGTGATTTAGTAATTAATCGTGCAGCTAAAGCATTAGCAGCTTTTGAAGGAAGAGATAAAGTTTTACCTAAAGATATATTAAAAATTATTACTCTTTGTTTAAGACATAGATTAAGAAAAGATCCTTTAGAATCTATTGATTCTGGTTCTAAAGTAGAAAGTAAGTTCTATGAAGTATTTGGTTTATTAGAAGAAAACTAATCAAATTAAAATATTTTTTTTAATTAAAAAAATATTTTAATTTGCATAACAGGCTTAGTAGGATTCGAACCTACACTGGAAACTTAGAAGGTTTCTGTCCTATCCTTTAGACGATAAGCCCAATAGAAACTAATATTTGGGTCAATGGGCGGTACTGGACTTGAACCAGTGACCACCTGCTTGTAAGGCAGGCGCTCTACCACTGAGCTAACCGCCCTTTAATATTAGTATATATATAACATATTTTAGCTTTTTTAAAAAGCTAAAATACAAATGTGATTGTATAGTGTACTAAACAATCACATTTGTAAAAACTATACAATCACATTTTTGTTTCAATAAAATAAGTTATTAAATTATACAAATAATTTCTTTACTACGCACCTGCTGCAAATACTTTTTTGTATTCATTAATAGCTTCTTTCATCATGCCTTCAGTTTCTGGTGTCACAGCTTTTGAAGAATTAATGTTATTAATAATTGCTGCTTTACTAGTAATTACATAATTTCTTAGACCAGCAAGGAATTTTTTAACATCTTCAATTGCGATGGAATCTAAATAACCATTAACACCAGCATAAATAGTTAAAACTTGTTGTGCAACAGGTAATGGACTAGATTGAGCTTGTTTTAATAATTCACGTAATCTTCTACCTCTTGCTAACTGATTTTGTGTAGCTTTATCAAGATCAGAAGCAAATTGAGCAAAAGCTTCTAATTCTGCAAATTGAGCTAATTCAAGTTTTAATTTTCCTGCTACTTGTTTCATAGCTTTAATTTGTGCAGCAGAACCTACACGTGAAACAGAAATACCTACGTTAATAGCTGGACGAATACCTGAGTTAAATAAATCTGCAGATAAGAAAATTTGTCCATCTGTAATTGAAATAACATTAGTAGGAATATATGCTGCTACGTCTCCAGCTTGAGTCTCAATAATAGGTAAAGCAGTCATACTACCTTCACCTAAAGCATTACTTAATTTAGCAGCTCTTTCTAATAAACGAGAATGTAAGTAAAATACATCACCTGGATAAGCTTCACGTCCTGGTGGTCTTCTAAGTAGAAGTGACATTTCTCGATAAGCTTGTGCTTGTTTAGAAAGATCATCATAAATAACTAAAGTATGACGACCACTATACATAAAAAATTCTGCAAGAGTAGCGCCTGTGTAAGGAGCTAGATATTGTAAAGTTGCAGGTGCATTAGCATTTTCTGCAACAATGATTGTATATGCCATTGCACCATTTTCTTCTAAAGTAGAAACTACTTGAGCCACAGAAGAAGCTTTTTGACCAATAGCTACATATACACAAATAACATTTTGACCCTTTTGATTTAAAATGGTGTCAATTGCAACAGCAGTTTTGCCAGTTTGTCTATCACCAATAATTAATTCTCTTTGTCCACGTCCAATTGGAATCATAGCATCTACAGATACTAATCCAGTTTGTAATGGTTCATAAACTGAACGTCGAGAAATAATTCCTGGAGCAGGAGATTCAATTAAACGTGTTTCAGAAGAAGGAATATCTCCTTTTCCATCAATAGGACGAGCTAAGGCATCTACAACACGACCAATATAACTTTCTCCAATTGGAATTTGAGCAATTTTTCCAGTAGCTTTTACACGACTTCCTTCTTGAATGCTAAAACCGTCTCCCATAAGTACGGCTCCAACATTATTAGATTCTAGATTTAATGCAATTCCTACTGTACCATCTTCAAATTCTAATAATTCGCCAGCCATTGCTTTGGCTAGACCATAAATTCTTGCAATACCATCACCTACTTGAAGTACTGTACCTGTATTAACAACTTTTACTTCTTGATTGTATTGCTCAATCTGCTTACGGATAACACTACTAATTTCTTCTGGTTGAATCTTGATCATTGGCAATTTTGTTCAATTACAGTTTGTTTGTCGCAAAAAAAAAATATTTCTCTAAAAATTTCTAAACATCATTAGGAGTTACTAAACGTCCTAATAATCCAATATTTAAACGAGTTACTCTTTTTTGTAAGCGGCGATTTAGACGACTTTTTGATTGTTCTAATGCTCTTTGCAGTGCTAATCTAATGACTTGTCTTCTTATTTCACTAATGGCTTTTTCTTCTTCAAAAGATATAGTTGCTTGTTTCATATCAAGAAGTTTTTTTGTATCTTCTTTAATAAGATTCATTAAACCAACTTCTATCTCACTGGCTGTTTTTTTACTTTGTGCAAGAATTTGATCTGCTTCTAATTTAGCTTGTTCGAATTCATTTTGTGCTTGTTGTAATTTTTCTGCCGCCTCTTTATATCTTTCATCAGCATCATTAATACTTTGTAATATATTTTGTTGACGATTTTGTAATAGAGACACAAAAAATTCACGGCCTGAAGTTAATAGAATTCCAAGTACCACTGCTAAATTAAGAATGTTGGTTTCAAAAATATCTGTATTAAAACCAAAACCCTCTGCCAAAGACATCCTAGACAAAATCGTAAATATGTTTGTGAGAATATCTGTCATTTTATCCTATTTGATTCATTTTTTTTGGTCATAGACCCATTGACTGAAAATGTCTTCCTATGTGCCCATGTTGATATTGTCTAATAACAACATGTACTCATGAGCACATTGGCACATGAGTACATGACAGCATAAAACTATAGTTTTATGGGAAAACAAAAAAATTAAGATACAAAAGGGTTTGCAAATAATAGAGCTAGTGCTACTACAAGACCGTAAATAGTTAAAGATTCCATAAAAGCAAAACTTAATAATAGAGTGCCTCTAATTTTGCCTTCAGCCTCCGGTTGTCTTGCAATACCTTCAAGTGCTTGACCAGCAGCAGTACCTTGACCAACGCCAGGACCAATAGAAGCTAAACCTACTGCTAAACCAGCAGCTAATACAGAAGCTGCAGAAATTAATGGACTCATGATAATTTACTCCAATTCAATGAATTAATAGCAGATTAACAGTTTTTGTTATATAACTACAACAATACTGTCAAAGAGAAGTTACATAAAAAAGTTATATATCAAAAAAACAATATAGTTTTTCCAAACTAATTAAATTAATGATGATCTTCTACTGCTTCTCCAATATATGCAGCTGCTAAAGTTGCGAAAATTAAAGCTTGAATCGCACTTGTGAAAAGACCTAATAACATAAGCGGCATTGGCACAACTAAAGGAACTAGAGTAATTAAAACTCCTACTACTAATTCATCAGCAAGAATATTACCAAAAAGTCGGAAGCTTAAAGAAAGTGGTTTTGTAAAATCTTCTAATAAATTGATAGGTAATAATACTGGAGTTGGTGAAATATATCTTTTGAAATAGCGTAAACCTTTTTTGCTGAAACCTGCATAAAAATATGAAATAGAAGTCAAAAGAGCCAATGCAGCTGTAGTGTTAATGTCATTTGTAGGTGCTGCTAATTCACCGTTAGGTATTTCAATTAATTTCCAAGGTACAAGGGCACCAGACCAATTAGACACGAAAATAAATAAAAAAATAGTTCCTATGAAAGGTACCCAAGAACGATAATCTTCTTCACCTATTTGAGTTTTTGCTAAATCTCTAATAAATTCTAAAACATATTCAACAAAGTTTTGTGTTCCAGTTGGAATCGTTTGTAAATTTCTAGTTCCAAAAATAGATAAAGAAATAATTATAGTCATTACAAACCAAGAAACAAGTAAAACTTGTCCATGAACTTCAAAATCACCAATTTGCCAATAAAAATGTTGACCAACTTCTACTTTAGATAGTTGATATAACATATTAAAATTTTCCATTGAAGATGGATTAATCATATTGAGGAGACCTTTTCTTTTGAAAATACAACAAATGACCTTCTTTATTTAGGAAGTAAGAAGTCTATACGATTCAAAAATGATAACATAATATTTTCTTCTCTTAATTAACAAATAAAAACAAGAAATTTGCAACTAAAAAAAAAATCTAGTATTAATTATTTTGTTTCTTACTTGTATTAAAAAATATTTTTTATTATCATGATTGAATTCTTTAAGTCTAAAAAAATCTATATTTTCTATTTACCACAGAAATAAAAACAAAGAAAAATGACTCAAAAATAAAGTGCTCTTTTTGTTTTTTTCAAGATAAATGAAGAAAAAAAATTAGATAATAAAAGAATTAAATTTTAAAAACAATATATATTATTTCTAAATAATTGTTAATTATTTAGAAATAAACAATTGTTTAGATTATCTATTATTTTACACGTTGTCCTTCATAAATCGCATCTGCTAATTTACTTACAAGCAGATTAATTGATCTAATTGCATCATCATTAGCTGGAATCGGTAAATCTGCTAAAGTAGGATCACAATTTGTATCTACCAAAGATATCGTAGGAATACCTAGTTTGATACATTCTTTAACCGCATTAATTTCTCTTTTTTGGTCAACTATAATTACTACATCAGGCAAATATTTCATATCTTGAAGACCTGATAAATATTTACGTAATTTATATAATTGTCTTTTTAAGACTGCAGCTTCTTTTTTAGGAAGAGTATCTAAAATACCATTTTTTTCTTTTTGTTCTAAATCTTTCAATTTTCTAATACGAGTTTTTATAGTAGACCAATTGGTAAGCATACCACCTAACCATCTTTGATTCACATAATGTGATTCAGCACGTAAAGCTTCAGAAGCAATAATATCTGAAGCTTGACTTTTTGTTCCCACAAATAAAAATTCTTTTCCTTCTTTTGCAGCGTTAAATAAAAAATCACATGCTTCTGATAATAATCTAGCAGTTTGTACTAAATCTATAAGATGTATTCCATTGCGATTTCCATAAATATAAGAAGACATTTTTGGATTCCATCCACGAGTTTGATGTCCAAAATGTACTCCAGCTTCCATCATTTCTTACTGAGCTAACCGCCCTTTAATATTAGTATATATATAACATATTTTAGCTTTTTTAAAAAGCTAAAATACAAATGTGATTGTATAGTGTACTAAACAATCACATTTGTAAAAACTATACAATCACATTTTTGTTTCAATAAAATAAGTTATTAAATTATACAAATAATTTCTTTACTACGCACCTGCTGCAAATACTTTTTTGTATTCATTAATAGCTTCTTTCATCATGCCTTCAGTTTCTGGTGTCACAGCTTTTGAAGAATTAATGTTATTAATAATTGCTGCTTTACTAGTAATTACATAATTTCTTAGACCAGCAAGGAATTTTTTAACATCTTCAATTGCGATGGAATCTAAATAACCATTAACACCAGCATAAATAGTTAAAACTTGTTGTGCAACAGGTAATGGACTAGATTGAGCTTGTTTTAATAATTCACGTAATCTTCTACCTCTTGCTAACTGATTTTGTGTAGCTTTATCAAGATCAGAAGCAAATTGAGCAAAAGCTTCTAATTCTGCAAATTGAGCTAATTCAAGTTTTAATTTTCCTGCTACTTGTTTCATAGCTTTAATTTGTGCAGCAGAACCTACACGTGAAACAGAAATACCTACGTTAATAGCTGGACGAATACCTGAGTTAAATAAATCTGCAGATAAGAAAATTTGTCCATCTGTAATTGAAATAACATTAGTAGGAATATATGCTGCTACGTCTCCAGCTTGAGTCTCAATAATAGGTAAAGCAGTCATACTACCTTCACCTAAAGCATTACTTAATTTAGCAGCTCTTTCTAATAAACGAGAATGTAAGTAAAATACATCACCTGGATAAGCTTCACGTCCTGGTGGTCTTCTAAGTAGAAGTGACATTTCTCGATAAGCTTGTGCTTGTTTAGAAAGATCATCATAAATAACTAAAGTATGACGACCACTATACATAAAAAATTCTGCAAGAGTAGCGCCTGTGTAAGGAGCTAGATATTGTAAAGTTGCAGGTGCATTAGCATTTTCTGCAACAATGATTGTATATGCCATTGCACCATTTTCTTCTAAAGTAGAAACTACTTGAGCCACAGAAGAAGCTTTTTGACCAATAGCTACATATACACAAATAACATTTTGACCCTTTTGATTTAAAATGGTGTCAATTGCAACAGCAGTTTTGCCAGTTTGTCTATCACCAATAATTAATTCTCTTTGTCCACGTCCAATTGGAATCATAGCATCTACAGATACTAATCCAGTTTGTAATGGTTCATAAACTGAACGTCGAGAAATAATTCCTGGAGCAGGAGATTCAATTAAACGTGTTTCAGAAGAAGGAATATCTCCTTTTCCATCAATAGGACGAGCTAAGGCATCTACAACACGACCAATATAACTTTCTCCAATTGGAATTTGAGCAATTTTTCCAGTAGCTTTTACACGACTTCCTTCTTGAATGCTAAAACCGTCTCCCATAAGTACGGCTCCAACATTATTAGATTCTAGATTTAATGCAATTCCTACTGTACCATCTTCAAATTCTAATAATTCGCCAGCCATTGCTTTGGCTAGACCATAAATTCTTGCAATACCATCACCTACTTGAAGTACTGTACCTGTATTAACAACTTTTACTTCTTGATTGTATTGCTCAATCTGCTTACGGATAACACTACTAATTTCTTCTGGTTGAATCTTGATCTCATTGGCAATTTTGTTCAATTACAGTTTGTTTGTCGCAAAAAAAAAATATTTCTCTAAAAATTTCTAAACATCATTAGGAGTTACTAAACGTCCTAATAATCCAATATTTAAACGAGTTACTCTTTTTTGTAAGCGGCGATTTAGACGACTTTTTGATTGTTCTAATGCTCTTTGCAGTGCTAATCTAATGACTTGTCTTCTTATTTCACTAATGGCTTTTTCTTCTTCAAAAGATATAGTTGCTTGTTTCATATCAAGAAGTTTTTTTGTATCTTCTTTAATAAGATTCATTAAACCAACTTCTATCTCACTGGCTGTTTTTTTACTTTGTGCAAGAATTTGATCTGCTTCTAATTTAGCTTGTTCGAATTCATTTTGTGCTTGTTGTAATTTTTCTGCCGCCTCTTTATATCTTTCATCAGCATCATTAATACTTTGTAATATATTTTGTTGACGATTTTGTAATAGAGACACAAAAAATTCACGGCCTGAAGTTAATAGAATTCCAAGTACCACTGCTAAATTAAGAATGTTGGTTTCAAAAATATCTGTATTAAAACCAAAACCCTCTGCCAAAGACATCCTAGACAAAATCGTAAATATGTTTGTGAGAATATCTGTCATTTTATCCTATTTGATTCATTTTTTTTGGTCATAGACCCATTGACTGAAAATGTCTTCCTATGTGCCCATGTTGATATTGTCTAATAACAACATGTACTCATGAGCACATTGGCACATGAGTACATGACAGCATAAAACTATAGTTTTATGGGAAAACAAAAAAATTAAGATACAAAAGGGTTTGCAAATAATAGAGCTAGTGCTACTACAAGACCGTAAATAGTTAAAGATTCCATAAAAGCAAAACTTAATAATAGAGTGCCTCTAATTTTGCCTTCAGCCTCCGGTTGTCTTGCAATACCTTCAAGTGCTTGACCAGCAGCAGTACCTTGACCAACGCCAGGACCAATAGAAGCTAAACCTACTGCTAAACCAGCAGCTAATACAGAAGCTGCAGAAATTAATGGACTCATGATAATTTACTCCAATTCAATGAATTAATAGCAGATTAACAGTTTTTGTTATATAACTACAACAATACTGTCAAAGAGAAGTTACATAAAAAAGTTATATATCAAAAAAACAATATAGTTTTTCCAAACTAATTAAATTAATGATGATCTTCTACTGCTTCTCCAATATATGCAGCTGCTAAAGTTGCGAAAATTAAAGCTTGAATCGCACTTGTGAAAAGACCTAATAACATAAGCGGCATTGGCACAACTAAAGGAACTAGAGTAATTAAAACTCCTACTACTAATTCATCAGCAAGAATATTACCAAAAAGTCGGAAGCTTAAAGAAAGTGGTTTTGTAAAATCTTCTAATAAATTGATAGGTAATAATACTGGAGTTGGTGAAATATATCTTTTGAAATAGCGTAAACCTTTTTTGCTGAAACCTGCATAAAAATATGAAATAGAAGTCAAAAGAGCCAATGCAGCTGTAGTGTTAATGTCATTTGTAGGTGCTGCTAATTCACCGTTAGGTATTTCAATTAATTTCCAAGGTACAAGGGCACCAGACCAATTAGACACGAAAATAAATAAAAAAATAGTTCCTATGAAAGGTACCCAAGAACGATAATCTTCTTCACCTATTTGAGTTTTTGCTAAATCTCTAATAAATTCTAAAACATATTCAACAAAGTTTTGTGTTCCAGTTGGAATCGTTTGTAAATTTCTAGTTCCAAAAATAGATAAAGAAATAATTATAGTCATTACAAACCAAGAAACAAGTAAAACTTGTCCATGAACTTCAAAATCACCAATTTGCCAATAAAAATGTTGACCAACTTCTACTTTAGATAGTTGATATAACATATTAAAATTTTCCATTGAAGATGGATTAATCATATTGAGGAGACCTTTTCTTTTGAAAATACAACAAATGACCTTCTTTATTTAGGAAGTAAGAAGTCTATACGATTCAAAAATGATAACATAATATTTTCTTCTCTTAATTAACAAATAAAAACAAGAAATTTGCAACTAAAAAAAAAATCTAGTATTAATTATTTTGTTTCTTACTTGTATTAAAAAATATTTTTTATTATCATGATTGAATTCTTTAAGTCTAAAAAAATCTATATTTTCTATTTACCACAGAAATAAAAACAAAGAAAAATGACTCAAAAATAAAGTGCTCTTTTTGTTTTTTTCAAGATAAATGAAGAAAAAAAATTAGATAATAAAAGAATTAAATTTTAAAAACAATATATATTATTTCTAAATAATTGTTAATTATTTAGAAATAAACAATTGTTTAGATTATCTATTATTTTACACGTTGTCCTTCATAAATCGCATCTGCTAATTTACTTACAAGCAGATTAATTGATCTAATTGCATCATCATTAGCTGGAATCGGTAAATCTGCTAAAGTAGGATCACAATTTGTATCTACCAAAGATATCGTAGGAATACCTAGTTTGATACATTCTTTAACCGCATTAATTTCTCTTTTTTGGTCAACTATAATTACTACATCAGGCAAATATTTCATATCTTGAAGACCTGATAAATATTTACGTAATTTATATAATTGTCTTTTTAAGACTGCAGCTTCTTTTTTAGGAAGAGTATCTAAAATACCATTTTTTTCTTTTTGTTCTAAATCTTTCAATTTTCTAATACGAGTTTTTATAGTAGACCAATTGGTAAGCATACCACCTAACCATCTTTGATTCACATAATGTGATTCAGCACGTAAAGCTTCAGAAGCAATAATATCTGAAGCTTGACTTTTTGTTCCCACAAATAAAAATTCTTTTCCTTCTTTTGCAGCGTTAAATAAAAAATCACATGCTTCTGATAATAATCTAGCAGTTTGTACTAAATCTATAAGATGTATTCCATTGCGATTTCCATAAATATAAGAAGACATTTTTGGATTCCATCCACGAGTTTGATGTCCAAAATGTACTCCAGCTTCCATCATTTCTTCTAATCCAACACTTTTCATTTGTATTTATGTCCTTCTTTTATTTAAAAAAGATAATATTAATATTATGGATTATTACTAAAAAATAAGTTTTAATATATTGTTTATTTATTGTACTAATGTTTTTTTTTCTAAACTACTTATTCACGACTAGTCAAAAATAATATCTTCAAAATTATATTCAGCATTTTTTTGTTCTATTCTCTTATGTTGTGAATTAGAACTATATGCTAAATTATAAGAATTAGAAAGAGAAAGATCTCGTGAATACATTTTATCATGCACATTAAAGCCAGTGCCTGCTGGAATGAGTCTACCTATAATTACATTTTCTTTTAACCCTCTAAGCCAATCAGTTTTTCCTTCAATAGCCGCTTTAGTCAATACACGTGTTGTTTCTTGAAAACTTGCTGCAGATATAAAACTTTCCGTATTTAAAGAAGCTTTAGTAATACCTAATACAATTGGTTTATATTTGGCGTGAACAGATACATTTCTATTCATGTTTTCAATTCTATGCAATTCAATTAATTCACCAGGTAATAAAGTTGTGTCTCCACCTTCTTCTATCATTACCTTGGAAGTCATTTGTCTTACAATAACTTCTATATGTTTATCTGAAATATGTACACCTTGTGCTTTGTAAACAGATTGAACCTCATTAACTAAAAATAATTGAAGTTTTTCAAAACTTTTTTTAGCCGCTTTTTGAATACCATATTTTTCAGTTGCTTCATCAAAAAAAGATTGTAAAAGATCATGTAAATTATTAGGTAAAGGTTTCAATCCTTTTGTTCTACGAGCTTCTAGTAATTCTTCAATTCTTGGAAGACCTTGAACAATATCTCCAGTTTTTGATTGCTCAAAAATTAACATTACCAAAGTATCACCAGATTTTACAAAATCACCATCATCTACGTATAAAACAGCTTCGGAAGAAACAAGATAAGGTCTTGCTAATCGTAAAGTCACTCTATTAGCTTGCAATTGAATAACTTGTCCAGATTGAGGTGCTAAAATACCTGGTACAATTTCTTTTCCTTTATGAACTAAATCACCTAATTGAAAAAATTCATATGCATTTTTTACAAACAAAGTCATTTGATCATGTTCATTCATAATTAAAAAAGACTTTTGTTCTTCAAAATTTTTATTTGATTGTCTAACTTCTCCATGATCTTTTGCTATAATTTCAGTTTTAGCAAGAATAGTGCCAGGTATTATATAGTTGTTAAATTTTCTTACTAATCTAGTCACATTTTGATAACTTTGAAAATCTATTATTTGATTCAAATCAATCATTAAATATTCAAACATCTTGATTTGTAATAATTTATTTTCTATTAGATTTAAGGTGACATTTAATTTATGTAAATGTGAATCAATTTCTAATCGTAAAAATATTTTTGCGATTTCCATTGATTGCCAAGCATGAATTCTTTGACCATCTTTGTAACAAATATGAATAGAAGGTTGAATAGAAATATTTTGTTTTAACTGATATTGAGCTTCCAATTTTTTTAATTCTGTTGAATTAGGAATTAAAAACTGTACCACAGGTCGAATAAGTAATGCAGATCCTGAAGACAAATTGACATTTTCTAAATAGACCAGTTCTTCTGCAATAATACCATCACATATTTCTTCACCTGCTTGAATTAATGTCTGATGCTTATCTAAAACTTGAGAAAAATCAATAGGTCTATAAATTTTGCCTGGTTTTATAACTACCTCACGCAAAATATCATTAGTTTGAGAGACTTGGGCTAAACCACTACTATGACAAATCAAATCTTTAATAATTTGAGTTCCAGCTTCTACATATTCACAATCTCTCACCATCAAAAGAGAAGCATCTTTATTAATTAAATGAGTTTCTTCAGGAATCCACATAATGATTCCACCTTTACGTACAGGATAAGATTGTGTAACTATATCATATTCATCAACTTCAATTTCAGAAGAGTATTTAAGAATTCCTCCTGTATTAGTTAAATAAGTTTTAGTAACAAATTTAGCAATAATTTGATTATTTTTTATAACATTATTAGATTCTACTTGCATAAAAAATTTCTGATTCAAATCATCAGTCAAAATATAAGCTTCACTACGTGCATTTTTGATGTGAGATAAATATGCATTTATGATTGTCATTGAAGAATTCAAGACATATAAATAAGAATTACTGTTATCTATTGTCAAATTATTTTCTGAAGTTTGTAAAATTCCCCATATTGACCCATATTGATCTAATAATGTTATAAAAAATAATCAAATTATTGCTAAATTTGTTACTAAAACTTATTTAACTAATACAGGAGGAATTCTTAAATACTCTTCTGAAATTGAAGTTGATGAATATGATATAGTTACACAATCTTATCCTGTACGTAAAGGTGGAATCATTATGTGGATTCCTGAAGAAACTCATTTAATTAATAAAGATGCTTCTCTTTTGATGGTGAGAGATTGTGAATATGTAGAAGCTGGAACTCAAATTATTAAAGATTTGATTTGTCATAGTAGTGGTTTAGCCCAAGTCTCTCAAACTAATGATATTTTGCGTGAGGTAGTTATAAAACCAGGCAAAATTTATAGACCTATTGATTTTTCTCAAGTTTTAGATAAGCATCAGACATTAATTCAAGCAGGTGAAGAAATATGTGATGGTATTATTGCAGAAGAACTGGTCTATTTAGAAAATGTCAATTTGTCTTCAGGATCTGCATTACTTATTCGACCTGTGGTACAGTTTTTAATTCCTAATTCAACAGAATTAAAAAAATTGGAAGCTCAATATCAGTTAAAACAAAATATTTCTATTCAACCTTCTATTCATATTTGTTACAAAGATGGTCAAAGAATTCATGCTTGGCAATCAATGGAAATCGCAAAAATATTTTTACGATTAGAAATTGATTCACATTTACATAAATTAAATGTCACCTTAAATCTAATAGAAAATAAATTATTACAAATCAAGATGTTTGAATATTTAATGATTGATTTGAATCAAATAATAGATTTTCAAAGTTATCAAAATGTGACTAGATTAGTAAGAAAATTTAACAACTATATAATACCTGGCACTATTCTTGCTAAAACTGAAATTATAGCAAAAGATCATGGAGAAGTTAGACAATCAAATAAAAATTTTGAAGAACAAAAGTCTTTTTTAATTATGAATGAACATGATCAAATGACTTTGTTTGTAAAAAATGCATATGAATTTTTTCAATTAGGTGATTTAGTTCATAAAGGAAAAGAAATTGTACCAGGTATTTTAGCACCTCAATCTGGACAAGTTATTCAATTGCAAGCTAATAGAGTGACTTTACGATTAGCAAGACCTTATCTTGTTTCTTCCGAAGCTGTTTTATACGTAGATGATGGTGATTTTGTAAAATCTGGTGATACTTTGGTAATGTTAATTTTTGAGCAATCAAAAACTGGAGATATTGTTCAAGGTCTTCCAAGAATTGAAGAATTACTAGAAGCTCGTAGAACAAAAGGATTGAAACCTTTACCTAATAATTTACATGATCTTTTACAATCTTTTTTTGATGAAGCAACTGAAAAATATGGTATTCAAAAAGCGGCTAAAAAAAGTTTTGAAAAACTTCAATTATTTTTAGTTAATGAGGTTCAATCTGTTTACAAAGCACAAGGTGTACATATTTCAGATAAACATATAGAAGTTATTGTAAGACAAATGACTTCCAAGGTAATGATAGAAGAAGGTGGAGACACAACTTTATTACCTGGTGAATTAATTGAATTGCATAGAATTGAAAACATGAATAGAAATGTATCTGTTCACGCCAAATATAAACCAATTGTATTAGGTATTACTAAAGCTTCTTTAAATACGGAAAGTTTTATATCTGCAGCAAGTTTTCAAGAAACAACACGTGTATTGACTAAAGCGGCTATTGAAGGAAAAACTGATTGGCTTAGAGGGTTAAAAGAAAATGTAATTATAGGTAGACTCATTCCAGCAGGCACTGGCTTTAATGTGCATGATAAAATGTATTCACGAGATCTTTCTCTTTCTAATTCTTATAATTTAGCATATAGTTCTAATTCACAACATAAGAGAATAGAACAAAAAAATGCTGAATATAATTTTGAAGATATTATTTTTGACTAGTCGTGAATAAGTAGTTTAGAAAAAAAAAACATTAGTAACAATAAATAAACAATATATTAAAACTTATTTTAGTAATAATCCATAATATTAATATTATCTTTTTTAAATAAAAGAAGGACATAAATACAAATGAAAAGTGTTGGATTAGAAGAAATGATGGAAGCTGGAGTACATTTTGGACATCAAACTCGTGGATGGAATCCAAAAATGTCTTCTTATATTTATGGAAATCGCAATGGAATACATCTTATAGATTTAGTACAAACTGCTAGATTATTATCAGAAGCATGTGATTTTTTATTTAACGCTGCAAAAGAAGGAAAAGAATTTTTATTTGTGGGAACAAAAAGTCAAGCTTCAGATATTATTGCTTCTGAAGCTTTACGTGCTGAATCACATTATGTGAATCAAAGATGGTTAGGTGGTATGCTTACCAATTGGTCTACTATAAAAACTCGTATTAGAAAATTGAAAGATTTAGAACAAAAAGAAAAAAATGGTATTTTAGATACTCTTCCTAAAAAAGAAGCTGCAGTCTTAAAAAGACAATTATATAAATTACGTAAATATTTATCAGGTCTTCAAGATATGAAATATTTGCCTGATGTAGTAATTATAGTTGACCAAAAAAGAGAAATTAATGCGGTTAAAGAATGTATCAAACTAGGTATTCCTACGATATCTTTGGTAGATACAAATTGTGATCCTACTTTAGCAGATTTACCGATTCCAGCTAATGATGATGCAATTAGATCAATTAATCTGCTTGTAAGTAAATTAGCAGATGCGATTTATGAAGGACAACGTGTAAAATAATAGATAATCTAAACAATTGTTTATTTCTAAATAATTAACAATTATTTAGAAATAATATATATTGTTTTTAAAATTTAATTCTTTTATTATCTAATTTTTTTTCTTCATTTATCTTGAAAAAAACAAAAAGAGCACTTTATTTTTGAGTCATTTTTCTTTGTTTTTATTTCTGTGGTAAATAGAAAATATAGATTTTTTTAGACTTAAAGAATTCAATCATGATAATAAAAAATATTTTTTAATACAAGTAAGAAACAAAATAATTAATACTAGATTTTTTTTTTAGTTGCAA
Organism: Mesostigma viride; assembly: GCA_009746045.1. Lineage (NCBI taxonomy): Eukaryota > Viridiplantae > Streptophyta > Mesostigmatophyceae > Mesostigmatales > Mesostigmataceae > Mesostigma > Mesostigma viride. The sequence continues at coordinate 5,751 of RPFO01000646.1, read as the reverse complement.
ATTTCTTGTTTTTATTTGTTAATTAAGAGAAGAAAATATTATGTTATCATTTTTGAATCGTATAGACTTCTTACTTCCTAAATAAAGAAGGTCATTTGTTGTATTTTCAAAAGAAAAGGTCTCCTCAATATGATTAATCCATCTTCAATGGAAAATTTTAATATGTTATATCAACTATCTAAAGTAGAAGTTGGTCAACATTTTTATTGGCAAATTGGTGATTTTGAAGTTCATGGACAAGTTTTACTTGTTTCTTGGTTTGTAATGACTATAATTATTTCTTTATCTATTTTTGGAACTAGAAATTTACAAACGATTCCAACTGGAACACAAAACTTTGTTGAATATGTTTTAGAATTTATTAGAGATTTAGCAAAAACTCAAATAGGTGAAGAAGATTATCGTTCTTGGGTACCTTTCATAGGAACTATTTTTTTATTTATTTTCGTGTCTAATTGGTCTGGTGCCCTTGTACCTTGGAAATTAATTGAAATACCTAACGGTGAATTAGCAGCACCTACAAATGACATTAACACTACAGCTGCATTGGCTCTTTTGACTTCTATTTCATATTTTTATGCAGGTTTCAGCAAAAAAGGTTTACGCTATTTCAAAAGATATATTTCACCAACTCCAGTATTATTACCTATCAATTTATTAGAAGATTTTACAAAACCACTTTCTTTAAGCTTCCGACTTTTTGGTAATATTCTTGCTGATGAATTAGTAGTAGGAGTTTTAATTACTCTAGTTCCTTTAGTTGTGCCAATGCCGCTTATGTTATTAGGTCTTTTCACAAGTGCGATTCAAGCTTTAATTTTCGCAACTTTAGCAGCTGCATATATTGGAGAAGCAGTAGAAGATCATCATTAATTTAATTAGTTTGGAAAAACTATATTGTTTTTTTGATATATAACTTTTTTATGTAACTTCTCTTTGACAGTATTGTTGTAGTTATATAACAAAAACTGTTAATCTGCTATTAATTCATTGAATTGGAGTAAATTATCATGAGTCCATTAATTTCTGCAGCTTCTGTATTAGCTGCTGGTTTAGCAGTAGGTTTAGCTTCTATTGGTCCTGGCGTTGGTCAAGGTACTGCTGCTGGTCAAGCACTTGAAGGTATTGCAAGACAACCGGAGGCTGAAGGCAAAATTAGAGGCACTCTATTATTAAGTTTTGCTTTTATGGAATCTTTAACTATTTACGGTCTTGTAGTAGCACTAGCTCTATTATTTGCAAACCCTTTTGTATCTTAATTTTTTTGTTTTCCCATAAAACTATAGTTTTATGCTGTCATGTACTCATGTGCCAATGTGCTCATGAGTACATGTTGTTATTAGACAATATCAACATGGGCACATAGGAAGACATTTTCAGTCAATGGGTCTATGACCAAAAAAAATGAATCAAATAGGATAAAATGACAGATATTCTCACAAACATATTTACGATTTTGTCTAGGATGTCTTTGGCAGAGGGTTTTGGTTTTAATACAGATATTTTTGAAACCAACATTCTTAATTTAGCAGTGGTACTTGGAATTCTATTAACTTCAGGCCGTGAATTTTTTGTGTCTCTATTACAAAATCGTCAACAAAATATATTACAAAGTATTAATGATGCTGATGAAAGATATAAAGAGGCGGCAGAAAAATTACAACAAGCACAAAATGAATTCGAACAAGCTAAATTAGAAGCAGATCAAATTCTTGCACAAAGTAAAAAAACAGCCAGTGAGATAGAAGTTGGTTTAATGAATCTTATTAAAGAAGATACAAAAAAACTTCTTGATATGAAACAAGCAACTATATCTTTTGAAGAAGAAAAAGCCATTAGTGAAATAAGAAGACAAGTCATTAGATTAGCACTGCAAAGAGCATTAGAACAATCAAAAAGTCGTCTAAATCGCCGCTTACAAAAAAGAGTAACTCGTTTAAATATTGGATTATTAGGACGTTTAGTAACTCCTAATGATGTTTAGAAATTTTTAGAGAAATATTTTTTTTTTGCGACAAACAAACTGTAATTGAACAAAATTGCCAATGATCAAGATTCAACCAGAAGAAATTAGTAGTGTTATCCGTAAGCAGATTGAGCAATACAATCAAGAAGTAAAAGTTGTTAATACAGGTACAGTACTTCAAGTAGGTGATGGTATTGCAAGAATTTATGGTCTAGCCAAAGCAATGGCTGGCGAATTATTAGAATTTGAAGATGGTACAGTAGGAATTGCATTAAATCTAGAATCTAATAATGTTGGAGCCGTACTTATGGGAGACGGTTTTAGCATTCAAGAAGGAAGTCGTGTAAAAGCTACTGGAAAAATTGCTCAAATTCCAATTGGAGAAAGTTATATTGGTCGTGTTGTAGATGCCTTAGCTCGTCCTATTGATGGAAAAGGAGATATTCCTTCTTCTGAAACACGTTTAATTGAATCTCCTGCTCCAGGAATTATTTCTCGACGTTCAGTTTATGAACCATTACAAACTGGATTAGTATCTGTAGATGCTATGATTCCAATTGGACGTGGACAAAGAGAATTAATTATTGGTGATAGACAAACTGGCAAAACTGCTGTTGCAATTGACACCATTTTAAATCAAAAGGGTCAAAATGTTATTTGTGTATATGTAGCTATTGGTCAAAAAGCTTCTTCTGTGGCTCAAGTAGTTTCTACTTTAGAAGAAAATGGTGCAATGGCATATACAATCATTGTTGCAGAAAATGCTAATGCACCTGCAACTTTACAATATCTAGCTCCTTACACAGGCGCTACTCTTGCAGAATTTTTTATGTATAGTGGTCGTCATACTTTAGTTATTTATGATGATCTTTCTAAACAAGCACAAGCTTATCGAGAAATGTCACTTCTACTTAGAAGACCACCAGGACGTGAAGCTTATCCAGGTGATGTATTTTACTTACATTCTCGTTTATTAGAAAGAGCTGCTAAATTAAGTAATGCTTTAGGTGAAGGTAGTATGACTGCTTTACCTATTATTGAGACTCAAGCTGGAGACGTAGCAGCATATATTCCTACTAATGTTATTTCAATTACAGATGGACAAATTTTCTTATCTGCAGATTTATTTAACTCAGGTATTCGTCCAGCTATTAACGTAGGTATTTCTGTTTCACGTGTAGGTTCTGCTGCACAAATTAAAGCTATGAAACAAGTAGCAGGAAAATTAAAACTTGAATTAGCTCAATTTGCAGAATTAGAAGCTTTTGCTCAATTTGCTTCTGATCTTGATAAAGCTACACAAAATCAGTTAGCAAGAGGTAGAAGATTACGTGAATTATTAAAACAAGCTCAATCTAGTCCATTACCTGTTGCACAACAAGTTTTAACTATTTATGCTGGTGTTAATGGTTATTTAGATTCCATCGCAATTGAAGATGTTAAAAAATTCCTTGCTGGTCTAAGAAATTATGTAATTACTAGTAAAGCAGCAATTATTAATAACATTAATTCTTCAAAAGCTGTGACACCAGAAACTGAAGGCATGATGAAAGAAGCTATTAATGAATACAAAAAAGTATTTGCAGCAGGTGCGTAGTAAAGAAATTATTTGTATAATTTAATAACTTATTTTATTGAAACAAAAATGTGATTGTATAGTTTTTACAAATGTGATTGTTTAGTACACTATACAATCACATTTGTATTTTAGCTTTTTAAAAAAGCTAAACTAAAATATGTTATATATATACTAATATTAAAGGGCGGTTAGCTCAGTGGTAGAGCGCCTGCCTTACAAGCAGGTGGTCACTGGTTCAAGTCCAGTACCGCCCATTGACCCAAATATTAGTTTCTATTGGGCTTATCGTCTAAAGGATAGGACAGAAACCTTCTAAGTTTCCAGTGTAGGTTCGAATCCTACTAAGCCTTTTATGCAAATTAAAATATTTTTTAATTAAAAAAATATTTTAATTTGATTAGTTTTCTTCTAATAAACCAAATACTTCATAGAACTTACTTTCTACTTTAGAACCAGAATCAATAGATTCTAAAGGATCTTTTCTTAATCTATGTCTTAAACAAAGAGTAATAATTTTTAATATATCTTTAGGTAAAACTTTATCTCTTCCTTCAAAAGCTGCTAATGCTTTAGCTGCACGATTAATTACTAAATCACCTCTTAAACCATCTACATCTAGTTCAGAACATATTTGAGAGACTTTAATTCTAAGTTCTCTATCCATTTGTACATTAGCTAGATTTTTACGTGCTTGAATAATTTGAGATTTGACATCCTCTTGTGATTGTTCATATGCTTTTCTAAAAACTTGAGGATTCTCATCAAAACTTGATCTTTCTTCTACAATTTTTACTCTTAAATCTGGATTTTTTACTGTACGTATTTCTGCGTGCATACCAAAGCGGTCTTAATAATTGAGGACGCAGTTCACCTTCTTCTGGATTTCCAGAACCGACTAAAATAAATTTAGCTGGGTGTCTTACAGAAATACCTTCCCTTTCAACAGTATTCCAGCCAGAAGCAGCAGAATCTAATAAAATATCTACTAAATGATCATCTAGTAAATTCACTTCATCAACATATAAAATACCTCTATTTGCTTTAGCAAGTAAACCAGGTTCAAATGCTTTTACTCCTTCATTTAAAGCTCTTTCTATGTCAATAGTTCCACAAACACGATCTTCTGTTGCTCCAAGAGGTAAATCAACAATTTTGATTTTAGTTTTTATAGTAGGTACTTCTTGTTTATTATTAATTTTTCTCTTACTTCATCACTCATTAAATCTGGATCACGTGGATCTGAATTAAATGGATCATTTGTTACCACTTCTATTTCTGGTAATAAATCAACTAAAGCTCTTATAGTTGTAGATTTTCCTGTGCCTCGATCTCCCATAATCATAACACCACCAATATCTGGATCAATTACATTCAAAATTAATGCTAATTTCATTTCTTCTTGACCCACAATCGCAGTGAAAGGATAAACAGGACGCTCTTCTCTTTTTGTTACATTTTTAATTAAATCTATGGTGCTCATTTTATTTTTCTAATTACATGTATAGGAAAATGAATTATAAATCAATAATTCATTTATTAGGACTAAATTAATATTAACTAATAATAATTTGTCATTGTAAAATATTACTTTCAATTATAGTAGCAATTTATTATATATTTACATATTAAAAGTAGAAAACCTAATCTATATACAATATGTACTAAAATTACTATCCATATATGTTTATTATAAGACCAATATATTGATCCATATCAAGATAACATATTCTAATAAATTAGAATGATATATTTCATTTATTATATGAGATATTTTATTAAAAAATAGAAATCATAATGTCATATTTTGAAAGAAATACTTAAGATATAGAAAAAATACATAAACAATTTTTTCTATATCTATTAAAAAGAAATTTTATTTTTAAATATTTTTAGAATTATAAAATGTTAATAGAATAATTTTTCTAAAAAAATAATTTTATTTTCATTTTTTTATCAGTTACTATTACATATAGGTAATTATTTCAAATAATTTATTGCGGATATTGCATAGTGGTAATGCCCCAGTTTTCCAAACTGGAGAGACGGGTTCGATTCCCGTTATACCGCTTAATAAAAAATACTTTATATATTTTTATCTTTTCAATGGCTCTGGCGGGATTTGAACCTGCGACCTTGGGCTTATGAATCCCCTGCTCTACCGCTGAGCTACAAAGCCTTATACAGTGATTATAATATAATCTCGCTC
>RPFO01000748.1:0-26724 GCA_009746045.1 Mesostigma viride | reverse complement strand
ACGTCCGACTTAGAAGAACAGCCGGCTCGCGCTCGCGCGCGACCGGGAAGTCGGAACGCCATAACTTTCTTGATACTCGTCGGAATGAACTCGTTCCGGTGCCGCTGGAATCGCAGAGATATGCCGAATCAGGATCACGCCAATGCGCTTGGCGTTAACTCCAATCCTTTCTTTTCTTGAGCTGTAGCAGCTCACACAAGTCTACATACAAACACACACAATGGGTACTGGATATCCTCCCCAGACTACAAGTCACAACCCGCTGGGCATGACAGTCAGCTTGGATCCTTATTATATGTACATAGCACCCATACTGGCTCAGGAGCACAAACAAATTACAATGAGTCCCTATCCCTTCACGGGAGGCTCGTTGTGTTACCCATGTACAAGAGGTTGGCCAACTGTGGCAGCCCATAGGCGTTCAGCTAAGAACTTGAGAAGTATGTACAACCTTCAGGACCTTAGGCGAAACCCCAGATAGACATCTCTCCATCAGAGACAATGTCAGACATTCCCACACCAGAGACATGTCTCACCCCTCAAGGTGTGCTCAGGATTATGTACAATCAAGCTCCCAGCCTGATATCCAGAGTCTTAAGCACCCAGCTCTCAGCTTTTAGACAGATAGACCGACTTGACAGTCAGCATTCATGAGCTTCCTCAGTACATTGTACTGGGCTGGGGCCTTGTGTGGCAGCTTTGTCAATGCATCAGCAGGGTTCTCCTCGCCAGGGATATGCTTCAAGTCAACCAAACTGGCCAACTCCTTCAGCAACAAATAATCCAGGTCCCGGCTCCTGGCCAGCTGCTTGTGAACAAACTGGACCATACCCATGCTGTCTGTTAGCAACAACGTCTCCATCTGCAAGGTCCAAGGGGTAACTGAAGCCAGCTCCAGCATTAACTCCTTTATGTACAGGCTGGACTGGATCCCCTCACATATGGCCCTGCATTCTGCCACATCTGAACTGATACAGACCCTCTTCTGCAGTCTGCTGTACCAGCTGAACAAACTTGCCCTGCTCTGATAAAAAGCAAACAGAGCAGCAGATCTCCCCCTGACCTTGGTAACCTGGCGAGCATCCATGGAACTGTCAACAAAGATCTCCAAGGTGATAGGCTGGGCAAAGTCAATCCCAGACAAGATCAGATCAGGGGTACTCTCCACCAACCGGGCTATGACTCGAGGCTTCTCATCCTCAAGCACCTCATCAGGCATTCTGCTATGGACCATCAAAGACGGACCACAGATGCTGGCAAACCAGGCCCACATGCCTCTCAACTCAGGTCCTGCAGCCTGGGTGATCTTCTCTGGCAAGGCCTTCACAATGGTCTGTTTATAATCTCCTCCAGCCTGAAGCCTGATACTCCACTCCCCGTCCCTCCTGAACAGGGTAGCCTGCATTCCACAGAACACTACAGGCTTGTTGGGCTCCTGCCACAGCTCCTTGCCCAGTGAAAACTTGCCACTGATGACAGGAATATACTTCTTCAGCCAGGTCGTGGGGGCTAGCAAATGCAGATCATCTCCATGCAAACTAGCATACACTGGCAGACCCTCCCATTGGGCCAGCAGCAAACAGGGATCAACTGAAGACACTCTCAAGCCACACTCACTGATCAGAGCTTCCTGCAGCGTGAGCCTCCAGATGATTGGGCTCGACCTGAGTCCTTCCAGGCCCTTCAGAATAACCAGGAATTGTTGATGCAGCTCCAGCTTCCAGATGGCAGGCACCTCAACACAGTAAGGCTCATCCTGCTTCCACACCCTCCTGGCCACTTCTGGATCAGATTTTAAAAATGCCCTCTTGAAGTCCAGCAGCACTGATGACATAGCTGCTCCCCTGTTCAGCAACCCCACGTAGAGACATAGCAAAATTCTCCATGTGTCGTGTAGCATCCCTGGCGTGTATAGCTCCTCTCCTGGCAGACTCCCCGTGCCGTGATACTCATTCAGGACAGGCCTGACATGGGGCACTGATACCTCATCCACAACCTTCCTCTTCAGCACAAATCTCAAAGCAAGCTTCCTTGATGCTGGGGGACGTCTGTCTGTTGGTGCAGCACACTCAAACTGCAGCCACTCCTCCAATGCCTTGGAGAAGGCGAGCTTCCAAGCCTCAAACAAAGTAGGCGAGCTCATCTCTTGGACCAGCTGGTCATATGTCAAAGGAGAGTGTGCAGCAAGGCTCCTGTGAGTTATGCCAATACTGCTGGGGTGCAACACAGCTGGAATAACCAAACTGGCCGCTGGGGGCACCTCCCCTTCATCCCATTTTACACCCTTGACCGGCTTGGCCCTGCACCTGACTGGAAATGTTGTCCTGAAATTTTCTAGGGGAATCATCCCCCAGCCATCTCTTCTCAGAGCTGTAGCTCTGATAGAAATTCCAGGATTGCCCAGAAAATTCTGACCCAAAATCACAGGGCCATCATAGTCCTCTAGGACAAGGAAGGTCACATCCACACCCATGACAGGGGCATTAACCTCTCCCAACACCCTTAGATGCGTCCTACCACTGAAATCAGACACCCAGGGGCAACTTGGTTCTCCGACCAGCAGTTCTCCTGTATGCTGAGGTCCCATGACAGAAACCTGCGCATTGGTATCTATCTCCATGGCAGCTACCTCAGGTTCATCCAACTGGACAAGCTTGGACACCTTAGGCTCCTTCTTGGCTCTTTGCAAAGCCTGTACAATATCTGATAGACGCACACCCCTAGGCCTGGTGTCGGGCCGTTCCGGAGGTGCAGCCTGTCCGCCTGCTTGCCCAATCACCGTATGTGAAGGTACCCCAGGGGCCGGGCCAGGGTCACCCTGAGGGCTCGATACAGCTGTAGCACCCTGATCAGGAAGCTCCACGTCACCCCCGCCTTGTACACCAGCGGGCACCTGGAAGAGGTCTCCTTGATTACCTCCCCGGGGACGGATCTTTGACCAGGACAGACGGTGCACTGCTTGGGAGCCATCAATGGCCACCCAGCACTTATGGCCAGCGGCTTCTACTCGGGTCACCACCCCATCATGCCAGCTGCCACGTTTCCCTGGAAAGCTTGGTTCCTTCCACACAACAACCTGTTGTCCAACGTTAGGTTCTAGGACACTCCAGCCCTTGTCTTTCTGCCTCAGCTTGAGGAACTTGGCCTCTAGCTTCTCCTTCCATGCCTGCTCAGCATCAGCTGGCAGCATCCTGGTATGCAGCATAAGAGGATTGATGGCAATGTCACCAAAGAACATGGGAGTCCTCAGGTTCAGCCTGTCCTCCACAGAACGTAGCCATGCAGATGTCACAATGGCAGATGACGTCCTTGGAATCCTCTCCACCAGCAGCACAGTCTTTATCTCTTGGATGGCTCTCTCCACCACCCCTTGCTGGCCGTGGCTCTCCCTGGGTGTAATCAGCAACTCTGGAAACTCTGGTAGGTTCTCACAGCACTCAAACTGAATGTCACACTGCAACAACTCCAACCCAGGGTACCTGCTCCTTGTCAACTTCAGAGCAGCAATCAATGTAGGCTTCTCCATGTCAGGCAGGATCTCTAGGGTCTTGTACTTGGTATATCTGTCCACTGCCACCAGCAGCTTCAAACCCCTGATTCTCTGAATATCTACCTGCACATGGCCTGGCTGCAAAATAGGAGTCCTGGCATGAGACTGCTTGGGCTTTCTAGCAACTAGCCTGCACTTGCAAGCTTGAGCAACCTGTTGGCAGATGGAGTACAACTCACTTCCTCCCAGCCGTCTAGCAACTTGCAAAGACTGAGCTGCATGGCCAAACATGGTATGCAACCTTGAGGCAATGTCATACAAGAGAGAAAATCTTTTATTGTCATTATTAGAGTTAACGTAAGGATTTACGTTAGATGGATAGAGATTGTTACGCTCTTTCCAACGGCACCTTGAACGCCTCATTTGGTTAAGGAACGTAAAAGTTATGACGTTTCCTAGGCTGTGCCGACAGTACCCGGCGCGCCACTGTGGGCGCGTACGGACACAGGATGTACAAGTGTCACTTTGATAGTCCGCAGGACGTTGACAGGACTTGTACAGGACTTGATGGTCAATTGATAGGTAGGCGCACTGTAGCGCGCCAGGACCTATGAGACAATTGATGCTGACTAGTGTACGGATAGGTCCACAGGACTAGCCGTATGGACAATTGATAGATCTGCGCGCCAAAGGCGTGCCAGAGTCTGTGTAATCAATTGATTGACAGTTCAGCTGTGACAGTGCAGCTGAATACTTGGACGCGTCCCTAGTAAGCTATATGAGTGACTTGGTCACACCGGGACGCTAGTTCTTGCGTGCACGTTCTCTTGGCACTGCGACCCTGTCGTCTGTGCTGCGTGCAGTCTTGGAAGTGACGTGACTTACGTCTGTGTTTCCTGATTGTTAATAAAGGCAACTTCCTGCAAGAACCATGGCGGAATTCGTGGCATTCTTACCCTCACAACTCGTATTACACGCTCTGTCAAAAAGATGCCAAATTCGGAAGAATTTCGGATTCCGGACGATGAGGAAATAGCCGCTCCGCCGGCTGGTTCTTCGTCAAGACCACGTGCCGTCGTGGCAACAATTGCTCGACGAAGTTACAGTTCGCTCGACGAGCTTCATCGTCAGCAGCGTGCAGCTCACGCATTGCTCGGGGATAACCCCGAGGACCCCGATTTGCCAGCACTGGTGCCGGCAATCCGCAACCTGTTGGACCAGATTCGAAACATTTTATCGACATTTACGGTCCAGGTGCGGGGAGGTTTGCGGTCGGTGACCGAAGTCACGACTGCCATTGAGGAGTTGGACAACGTCCTCTCTTCACTCACCGGTTACCAGAGAAACCTGCAAAACTGGGCATCGCTCGCACGGGGGGCGCGCCGGCGGTGTCAAAAATTTGTTTCAGGATCTCGCGCTGTTATCGCTGCTCACTCGCGGCGTACGCAGTCGCGAGCGCCAGGTTTTAATTAACCTGGTGGCATTTCTCGCCTCTGTGCGAGAGTGGATTCCCGCGGGGTGGGAATTATTGACGATCTTTACACATCCTCTGCGCCTCGTCGCGCGTCGGCGCGTCGCAACTTACGCGGCGGGGAGCACGCCGGTTTTAATTCATACCGGTGCAGGTCCGGAGCTGGATATGGAGGATCGTGAGTTCGTATACACGTACTGCGACTTCAGGGGCCTTGACTACTAGTCGGCCTAATTTTCTTCTGCAGTACTCGTCGACATTTTTTTGTCGAATTTTCAGCGGCAATTTCGCGGGGCGGCAGCGACACCGGCGCAGGCGGCAGTGGCGACACAAAAATTTTGTACATATTTTCTGCTGCTTCGTTAAGGTGTTCTTTGAATAGCTGGTAGTGCAGGATGGCTGAGGGACGCCGTAGCAAGGGTCCAGCCAGTGGGAATAATAATGGGGGTGCTGGTAGTGGAACCGCTCACGTAGATGACGTGGGGCTTACCGGAGAGATTACCAACCTTCCTCACAATAATAATAATGCACAAGCTATTCATGGCTTTGATCTTACCACACAGGGTCTTTTAATTGTCAATCAGTTGCAGCCTGTAACCTCAGACTCCAAGCCTAAGCAGGCTGAAGAGTTTGTGGAGGGATTGGAAGGGTTCCCTAGCTTGTACGGTGGTACAAATTACTATCAAATCTGGATAGGCAGTAGCACTTTTGGCAAGTGTACTGACCAGATTAAGGACCTAACCAGGGAGTGCAAAAAGGCCAATAAGGCCTGGGCACTGTACGTGGCTGAGCTGAAGGAGCTGCTGGAGGATCAGAGGAAGAAAGTGGGGATCCATTGGCAGGACAAGTACCAAGGGTGGGAGGTCAAGGGGGACCTGATCCAGAACTTTCTCAACTATTGTAAGATGGTTGAGGAGGGCAGGGCTCACGGCTTTAATGTCGCTGATAACATAGCCCTAACCAACTGGCTCAAGGTTTCTGGGCTGGATAAGGCGACACGTGGCTCCTTAAAGTCATGTGTGCCCCACACTCACCCTGAAGGCCTACAAGGTCATAATCAAACAAGCACTCGAGGCAGAGGAGCTGTTTGAGGGTGGAGTGCCAGCAGTGAAGGCTACCCAGGCAGGCGGGCGTACCCAGGGTGGCTCCAAGACGTCTGAGGCTGACCGAAGCCAAGGAGGGCGTAGGGGCAACCATCACAAGCGCAAGGGAGATCATTCACCTGATTCTGACAGGAGGTCACACTCCAAGTCGGTGTTCAGGCGGGTGGGTGGTCAGCCCAAGCAGGGCAACGCGTCTGACAATGGGGGCAGTGGCCAGGGCAAGTCCAAGATACAATGCTACCTGTGCAAGGGGTGGGGGCACATCAAGAAGGAGTGTCCCAGCTTCAAGAAGTCCCAGGGCCAGGGCAGCAACAAGAATAACAACAACAACAAGAAGAACAACAACAAGTCCCAGGCAGGCCAGCCTTCAAAGGGCAGTCAGCAAGAAGACAACAAGGAGCAGTGACTGTCTGAGGCAACCCCTACACACCTTAATTCACCCAAGGGGGAGGCCAGGTGCTCCAATGCAGATTTTATATCTGGGCAACAAGAGGGTGATCTCCAGGTTCAGTGTGGCCCCAGGTCACCTGGAGAGGTACAGGTTCCTATGAAGACGTCCTTGACAGCTGATGCAGCTGTAAGTATGTCTGACCCTATGCATCCTCGTGCTGGGCACGAGGGTGGACCTCTCATTTTGAGAGAAACCAATGTACAACCACAGAGGGGTGTGAAGGCCTCTGGTGGTATGCATGTGGTCCCTGCTGGCGGTCCAGGTGTTGGGCATGAGCAGGGTGACTCAGGCTCTGAGTCAGAACAGGATGGAAGTCAGCATGGTGATGCTGGACAACCTGACAGCACAGTCCTGACTGTGCCAGGGACTGCTTCCTCTGTGTACCAGGAGTTGGGTGCCCGAATCCACAACATGTTTGGGCATGCCACTTCTCTGTCAAACAACTTTGCCTTCCGTATGGGCAGGGCACCCCTTCTTAAGGCGTGTCAGCAAGCTGCCTCACGGTGTAAGTGCCAGTTGTCCTCCAACAAGCCCAGGAAATCACATGCCAAAGCTCTACCTCAGAGCATTGGTGATCTGCAGTGTGATATCCAACACATCAGGGGCATGCAACTGTTGGTGTGCGTGGACAGGTACACGAAATACAAGGTGCTGGAGCATTTACCTTCTATGAAGAACAGGTACTTGCTGGCTGCCCTGCAGAATGTAAGAGCCAAGTTTCCTACCACAAGGATCCAGGTGGACATGCAGTTTCAGCATCTCAAGGGTGATCCTACCCTTCCTGAGTTGCTGGTTACACCTAGGGAGGCTCATGGGCAGCAGGGTGCTATCGAGAGGGCAATCCAGGAGGTCAAGAAATTGATCATCTCTGAAGACTGGGTACCCTTGTCTGCACCTGCACTTGTCAGGAGTGCATGGCTGAGGAACGTGGAGCAGCAGCTGAACAGCAGGGTTAACTTCTACTATGATGGAGTTGCTGTCAGCCCAATGGGTCTATATCATGGCCTGTGCCCACCACATGTGCTGGAGGGCTGGAAACATGCTGCACATGTCACCTTTGCCAAGCTGAGGGAGAAGGACCGGGGTTGGAAGATGCTGGAGCCACAAGTGGGTCAGAAGGTCCTAGCTTGGAAGGAACCTAGCCTTTATGGCAAACGTGGTAGCTGGAGTCCTGGGGTGGTTACCCAGGTTGATGAAGCTAGCCACGCATGCTTGGTCAGCATGGAGGACGAACCAAAGCATGTACACCGGCTGAGTTGGTCATATGTCAAGCCTAACCTGATGAATGAGGGCAGTCAGGCACAAGGCTCACAGGATCTGCAGGATTTTCAGGTCCCAGGTGACATCACTGACGCAACGACCACATCTGTTGCAGGGGAATCTGTCAGCCCTGGCCAGGTTGCAGAGGTACTTGTTGAACAGGCTGCAAGGTCAACAGCTGGGGAGTCAACTGTCAAGCCCAAGGCACTAACCAAGCCCAGGGGGACAAGTTTGGCTGGATTGATTGGGGCTCTACAAAGGGCCAAGAAGCAGCCCAAGGTAGCCAAGCTCAGGTGGCATGGCAATCTGGGGCTGGACACTGCCTTAGAGGTAGACACTAATTCTCAGGTCTCCATTATTGGGACCAGGGCTGCAGCAGGGTACAGCATGTCTGAACCCAGCTATCAGTTTGTGTCTGACTTCAGTGGCGGGGTACACGTGAAGGTACTGGGTGAGGTATTCATTCCTATCCTTGGACAGGACACTGCTTTTTGTGTCTTGGAGGGCTATCAAGGACCTGCTCTTCTGGGGCAGAATTTCCTATGCCAGGATGGGGTAGTGATCACGTCCTCTCTCCTGACTAAGGAAGGGGCTGGTCAGGTCCCACTGATTAATTTCAGGACCACTCACCTATCACGTGCAGTAACCAGGACGGTTAAGCGTGTGCAAGTGTGCCAGGGGCAGGAGCCCTTGGTTGATGACCTCATACTGCCAGCTGCTAGTCATCCAAGCAGTTTGGGCATTGGTCCTCACTCACTTGCTGGACACAGCCCTATCAACTACCAAGGCCTGGTGAAGCTCATGTCCTCTCCCATTATGTGTCCCCAGGTCACACTGGGTCTGATTAAATCTGGGGAGGACTGGATCTCCAAGAAATGCGTGGAACCTGTCAATGACCTGCCTCCTGCACGACGTCTACTCAAGCTCAAGTTTGTCATCAAGATGAAGGAGGTGGACGGGGTCAAGGTACCACATGTCAGGCCAGTGCTGAATGAGTTCAAGGGTACTGGTGAGTGCACTGCTGAGGAGTTGTATACCCCTGGCATGCTGCATGATACTTGGAGGCTGCTGCTGTGTGTCTTTCTAGGCCTTCTCAACAAGGGCTTGGACTATGGCTCAGTGGTGATAGACTTCAAGAGGGCATTTCTGGAGGGTGATGCAGATGTGGCACAGGAAAAGTGGGAGGGCAAGACGCCTTTCTATGTTAGGGTGCCTGCTGTATGGAAAAGGGACATCCACACGGAGTTCCTTAAAATCCTCAAGGGCCTGGAGGGCCTGAGGTCAAGTCCAATAATCTGGAGGGAGACTCTCAACCGTTTCCTGAAGGAGCATTGCAACTTGAAGGTCTCTCCTGTAGACCCCTGTCTGTTTCTGGGGCAATGGGAAGGCCTGCCAGTGTATGCTTCGCTGCACGGGGATGACCTACATCTGATAGCTCCCACGTCGTGGCTTAAGGAGCTGATCTCCATCATTAAGTCCAAGTTTCCTCTGGGTAGGGAGCAATGGCAGGTGGAGAATGAGCCTCTGCTGTTTGTGGGCATGGAGGCCACACTGGTGAAGAAGGGAGGGGAGTGGCGTATGCTGCTGGTGGGGGGCAATGACTATCAAGAGACCCTCATTAGCAAGCTTCCTCCAACCATCACACAGGCACTGTGTCCCATGGTGAGGGGCATGGTTGCTTGGGTGGCAGGCATTTCCAGGCCAGACCTTATGGTCATAGCCAGGTTGCCTGATGACATGCTGGTGGAGCTAGGGTCTGCCAAGGTGGCTGATCAGGTCAGGGCTTCATCTGGCATTCTGTTGTCTGCAGTGGATTTATCACAACCCATTTGCATGGAGCTGTATGTGGATAGCTCAATGGACAGCAGGCAGGTCTCCAAGGTCAGGGGCAGGGCTGCAGGGCTCTTTGTGCTCAGACAGGAAGGCCTGGGGAGTTTGGTGAGCTGGTTTAGTCGCCTGCACAAACGGGTGGCTGTCAGCAGTGATGTGGCAGAATGCAGGGCTATTTGTGAAGGCATTCACACAAGCCTTTATCTGAAGGAGTTGCTTCATCAGATGACTTCTAACACTCCTTGGCCACTTCAGGTTACCACTCTTCTAAAAACAGACTCCATGGGGATGGTGCAGTTTGTGCACAGGCAGATGGCCAGAAGTAGGGACTTGGATTATCTCCTTCTTAAGGAGTTGTCCTCCTTGGCCAATATTGAGCATATCCCTGGGGTTGACAATCCTGCTGATGCTTTGACCAAGCTAGTGCAGAAGGCAGCAGTGCAATACAAGGTTCTTCAGTCTCTGATGGACCCATCTCAGCAAGCTGTCTAAGCTGGTGCATGGTTATAGGGCATTGGAGAGCAGATTGTGTGGTAGTGTCAGCATTGTGACTGGCATAATACCTGTATTTTAGTCTGTACTAAGGCTCATGGACCATGGTACACTCACTCTGATTTTAATCAGGATACAGCCAGGTTTTGGCTGGGGTTCATGCTGTTGACTACACAAGGTTGACAGGTCCATTACAGACCATGTATTCTATTTTAAAAGAAATGTATATTTGTACATACTTCTCACAATGGTCTGGGAACCTTTATTCTGGGGTTTATAGGGCGGGGTTCGATTCCCTGGTATTATGTTTCTACAAGCTGGCCTGTTCAGGTGTTTGCCTGTTCAGACTTCCCTAGTTCCCCAGGGCAGGATTTAATTGTTGCCTATGTGTTTCATTTTGTCATTTGTTTGCTGTGGCAGTTTACCATCTGGCAAGTAGACGGGCGCCGTAAGACGGGCGCCAATAGACCCCTGTTGAGAGAATGACAGGCAAACTATTGTAATACGCCTTACTTTGTCAAGTGGTATAATAATTGTCATGGGTTTATTGTACTTATATTGAATATGTACTGGGTTTTATGGGATTAGTATCTGGGATTAATGTAACTCACCGCCAGAAGGTCATTGTACTGGAGGCTCTACCGAGGTGATGGGATTAATTCCTGGAGAAGACCTCATAGAATTAACCTGTATGTATTTAATTTTGTGTGCTTCTAATATCTGGTGGTACTCTGTAATGCCACTTCCATAGGTTTTTATCCATTTCTCATGGAATGGTTTTCCCTGTGGCAGATCTGTTTCTTTTCCAGTTCCTTAAAAGAAAGGGCTGGGGGAATGGCAATGGCCATTAAAGACATCTGTTCAAGCTTCAAGCTGGAGTGAAGGACATTTCAAGCTACTTCAAGGGTCCCTGGCAGGGGATGTGATCCCTAAAGAAAAGAAGGGATTGGAGTTAACGTAAAGGATTTACGTTAGATGGATAGAGATTGTTACGCTCTTTCCAACGGCACCTTGAACGCCTCATTTGGTTAAGGAACGTAAAAGTTATGACGTTTCCTAGGCTGTGCCGACAGTACCCGGCGCGCCACTGTGGGCGCGTACGGACACAGGATGTACAAGTGTCACTTTGATAGTCCGCAGGACGTTGACAGGACTTGTACAGGACTTGATGGTCAATTGATAGGTAGGCGCACTGTAGCGCGCCAGGACCTATGAGACAATTGATGCTGACTAGTGTACGGATAGGTCCACAGGACTAGCCGTATGGACAATTGATAGATCTGCGCGCCAAAGGCGTGCCAGAGTCTGTGTAATCAATTGATTGACAGTTCAGCTGTGACAGTGCAGCTGAATACTTGGACGCGTCCCTAGTAAGCTATATGAGTGACTTGGTCACACCGGGACGCTAGTTCTTGCGTGCACGTTCTCTTGGCACTGCGACCCTGTCGTCTGTGCTGCGTGCAGTCTTGGAAGTGACGTGACTCACGTCTGTGTTTCCTGATTGTTAATAAAGGCAACTTCCTGCAAGAACCATGGCGGAATTCGTGGCATTCTTACCCTCACAACTATTAGCACTCAAGGTATGTACAGATCCCTTATGTACAGGAGGCACCAGGGTCGTGCCTGTCAGACTGTCTCCAGCCCTATCCTCATCCTGACCATCCTGTGCCAGTCCTGCACGGTCAGAATGCTTCTGAGATCCACCTGGGTCCACATCACCAGGTCCTACCTCAGGCTCAGCACCGCCATGGCGGGCACGTTGGCGAGTAACCACTGCAGCTACAGCTGGCATACTCTCTGTGGTAACCAAGCTTGCCCCATCGTGTCCAATAGGCTCTTTCACTAGAGCATGGGGCTGCCCCTCACTGCTGTCACTAGCAGCTTCATTACACACCCCTGGGGGCACCCTCCAGGGTTCAGGGATGTGTGCAGGCTCATATCAATGATCAGCAGCCTTGCCCTTGCCCTTGTCCTGGGATGGACCAGCCTTGTCCTTGCTGCCACCCTGAGCTGGCTTGCTCTGACCTTCCTGCCTCAGGTACGAGGGACACTCATTCCTGAAGTGACCCTTCCCCTGGCAGAAATAACATTCCACCTGACTGATGTCCCGTGAGGTCCCACTGCTGGGCCCAGCCTTGGGAGGACCACCCACCCTCTTGAAGTCAAACTGGGACTGTGGATGTCCCGACTTCGGCGGGGTCCCCCGTCCAGCCCTTCTGTCACGCCCCCTCCTGGACCTTCCTCGACCCCTTGAAGAGGTCTCAGGCCCTCTCGAGGACGCTGGGCCCCCGTGGCCCGATCCCCTCATGGACTTAACCGTGGGTTCAGTGGCCTCCTCATCATTCTGACGAGGGCGCTTACCCCCCACGTACTTGCCGCTGAAACACTCATACAACTGATCCGTCATGGCTGCCCAGCCATGGACCTGTCGCATGTGGATGGTCACATTATCCATGGTGACCGGATCCAGTTGCAGCGACTTGAGAAAGTCGCCCATGGCCATCCGATCTGCGACGAAGAAGCCCTTGGCCATGGCGTCCTCCCTCAGCTTGACGAAGTCTTCAAAGGCGTGGACCACTAGCTGCCCCTTGATGGGCTTGTAGTCCAGGTATTCTTGCTTCAGGTGGGACCCATCTATGGTCCTCTTGTCACTCAGGAACGACCTGAGTCGCGTCATAAACGCCGTCCAGGTGTCCCCCGCCGCATGTCGCTCCCGAACAAACTTGAACAGCCGCCTCGCCGACTGCCGTATGTAGGCACTAGACGCCAGGATGCGAAGCTTGTCACCGTTGTATATCTCAGTGTACAAGTTCATGTCCTCTAACATCCTCTCAGCATCCCGGGGCTGCCAATTGTCCTTGATGGACTGAAACTGGCCTAGCACCGCGTACCCCTCAGCAACAGTTGGTCGCTTGGGCGCCGCTTGATCTGCGGCTGGCGCGTGCTGCCCGCCCTGCGATCCTTGGCTCTGATTATCTGGCACCTCAGCCTGGTCTCCCAGCGCCTGGCCGCCCCCGCGTCCATCGCGTCCACCGCGTCCATCGCGTCCATCTCGTCCATCCAGCCCAGCGCCGCGCCGCCCGAAGTCCATAAAGCCCGCTGGTTGGTTGATAGCTCCATCCTCCATGATGGCCTCTGTTCAGATCTGCTACAGCCAGCCAAGTGGCTAAGCAGCAATTAAAGCAATATAAGCTACTGAACAAGAAAAGAAAGTGCCAAGTGTTACCACTCAGGCAAGACCACCACGGCTGGCCCCAGGCGCGTCCTGGTTCTCCTTGTCGCTGTCGTCGTCGCTGTCGCTCACCACAATCAGCTCTGGTACCCTGCTACCTGCTGCGCCGTCGTCGACCCGCTGTCGGCCCGCTATGACTGAATCGTCACCGTTGGT
Organism: Mesostigma viride; assembly: GCA_009746045.1. NCBI lineage: Eukaryota > Viridiplantae > Streptophyta > Mesostigmatophyceae > Mesostigmatales > Mesostigmataceae > Mesostigma > Mesostigma viride. Next base: position 13,239 of record RPFO01000748.1, on the reverse strand, counting down.
AAAGTAGACAGGTGACAACCCGTCGTTGGCACCTCGCGGATTGTACGTTGGCACCTCGTGGTCGCCGAGTGCCTCGTCGCCTAGCCCAGCGACACCCCTGCTCCTACCTCAAGGTCACTCTCGTACCTAAGAGGTGCAAACTCCTCCCAACGCGTCACACGAACGCGAAGGGGCGGGGGCAGCTCCTGAAAAGGAACTCTTACTCGCTCTGGAAACCTGCCGACTCTTGTCGCGCGTTGTCCTCCGGCGATGGCTTCCGCTGTCGCCCCGACCTCTGCAAGCCGCCTGTGATGCTCCGCTCCGCGTCGTTCACGCCTAACTGGACCCGCTGCAACACCCTCGCCGCCGATGCCGCCTGCGAAAGCACGTGGTACTCCCGCGCCCGCTACTGTCGGCACAAACTCGTGTCGCCCTGCGCCAGCTGCCTCCGCAACCTCGCCTCGCCTTGCTGCCAACTCCGTCCGCACTCGCTCTGCTACTGCAGTAATCACCGTCTGGATGCCGACCAACCCGTGAAGCTCCTGCTCAAGGTCGTCGATGCTCCGGTGCTCCGGAATGACGATGGTTTGTACGTGTCGCAGAATTCGCTCCCAATCTTCGACCTGGTCGTCGACGAATTGCACGAAGCTGCGATTTACAGGCGGACGATCTGCAAGCAACAAAGATAGATCCCGAACGACACGGCGTAATTCAGGAGAAATCGAACCCCCAGCAGACTGCCGAAACCGGAAATCCTGCTGCCGCTGTTCCTCCTGCACCATTCACCACCAGACGAGCTCCTCTCGTCGCAAACGCTGCACACCGCAACCGGCAACGACCCTCCTGGCCGTTCCGCTGAGACTGGTTGTAATTTGAGTTAAGCTTCTTCGCACACGCAATGTGAAGGATATGGTTGCAATGCAGCAATGTGTGAATATGGTTGGAAACGGAGCTTTGTTAAATCGGATAATGTTTACAGCGCTCAACACTTGAGGCTTGCACACGAGCTTGCCAAGTCAAGGCACAACACGTGAGGCGGGCTCGCAAGAGATGCCCATTTGGCACTGGCCTATTGTTTATATACTTGTGCACTGTGCTTGCTAGTCCTGAGCAGCCTAGGAGGCCTGCTCAGTAATAACACTCCCGGTACAGTATTCACTACCTGTACAGCGCCCAGCTCCTATACAGTAGGTCTGCCATACAGGCACAGTGACCACAGAGTACAGTCACCACAGTGATTATTGCATCTGCACCTAGAAGTCCAGGACTAAGCCTGCGGTACCAACAGACCACAGGTTAAGGTTCCTATTTCCTGCGTACGACGTATTAATCCAATACCGTCGTAGGTACAGCACCTAATTCCTGTCAGCCCAGGAATTACTGTCGACCCCATATGTCGTCGGCAAATATTCACGTCCGACTTAGAAGAACAGCCGGCTCGCGCTCGCGCGCGACCGGGAAGTCGGAACGCCATAACTTTCTTGATACTCGTCGGAATGAACTCGTTCCGGTGCCGCTGGAATCGCAGAGATATGCCGAATCAGGATCACGCCAATGCGCTTGGCGTTAACTAAGGCCTTGCCAGAGAAGATCACCCAGGCTGCAGGACCTGAGTTGAGAGGCATGTGGGCCTGGTTTGCCAGCATCTGTGGTCCGTCTTTGATGGTCCATAGCAGAATGCCTGATGAGGTGCTTGAGGATGAGAAGCCTCGAGTCATAGCCCGGTTGGTGGAGAGTACCCCTGATCTGATTTTGTCTGGGATTGACTTTACCCAGCCTATCACCTTGGAGATCTTTGTTGACAGTTCCATGGATGCTCGCCAGGTTACCAAGGTCAGGGGGAGATCTGCTGCTCTGTTTGCTTTTTATCAGAGCAGGGCAAGTTTGTTCAGCTGGTACAGCAGACTGCAGAAGAGGGTCTGTATCAGTTCAGATGTGGCAGAATGCAGGGCCATATGCGAGGGGATCCAGTCCAGCCTGTACATAAAGGAGTTAATGCTGGAGCTGGCTTCAGTTACCCCTTGGACCTTGCAGATGGAGACGTTGTTGCTAACAGACAGCATGGGTATGGTCCAGTTTGTTCACAAGCAGCTGGCCAGGAGCCGGGACCTGGATTATTTGTTGCTGAAGGAGTTGGCCAGTTTGGTTGACTTGAAGCATATCCCTGGCGAGGAGAACCCTGCTGATGCATTGACAAAGCTGCCACACAAGGCCCCAGCCCAGTACAATGTACTGAGGAAGCTCATGAATGCTGACTGTCAAGTCGGTCTATCTGTCTAAAAGCTGAGAGCTGGGTGCTTAAGACTCTGGATATCAGGCTGGGAGCTTGATTGTACATAATCCTGAGCACACCTTGAGGGGTGAGACATGTCTCTGGTGTGGGAATGTCTGACATTGTCTCTGATGGAGAGATGTCTATCTGGGGTTTTCATCTCAGTCTGAGGTTTCCCCAGATCTGTGGTTTGTGGGCGGGGTTCGATTCCCTGGTGCCGTCTTAAGGCGGAGTTTCACGGACTGGCTGACCCATCCACCATGCTGGTGAGGTGGCGACAGGTCCCTGATTTTCCACGGGTGGAACGAGTATGGGAGCTTGTGTTTTGCATGTGCTTCGCGTAGATGTGGTGTCTGGTTCGATAAGGGGCAGCAGACCGGCGCCGACTCCCGTCTGGGGGTCAGCAATGTTTTCTGATGAGCTGTTGTGGGTGATCTGTGGGGTTTCGCCTAAGGTCCTGAAGGTTGTACATACTTCTCAAGTTCTTAACTGAACACCTATGGGCTGCCACAGTTGGCCAACCTCTTGTACATGGGTAACACAACGAGCCTCCCGTGAAGGGATAGGGACTCATTGTAATTTGTTTGTGCTCCTGAGCCAGTATGGGTGCTATGTACATATAATAAGGAATCCAAGCTGACTGTCATGCCCAGCGGGTTGTGACTTGTAGTCTGGGGAGGATATCCAGTACCCATTGTGTGTGTTTGTATGTAGACTTGTGTGAGCTGCTACAGCTCAAGAAAAAAAGGATTGGAGTTAACGCCAAGCGCATTGGCGTGATCCTGATTCGGCATATCTCTGCGATTCCAGCGGCACCGGAACGAGTTCATTCCGACGAGTATCAAGAAAGTTATGGCGTTCCGACTTCCCGGTCGCGCGCGAGCGCGAGCCGGCTGTTCTTCTAAGTCGGACGTGAATATTTGCCGACGACATATGGGGTCGACAGTAATTCCTGGGCTGACAGGAATTAGGTGCTGTACCTACGACGGTATTGGATTAATACGTCGTACGCAGGAAATAGGAACCTTAACCTGTGGTCTGTTGGTACCGCAGGCTTAGTCCTGGGCTTCTAGGTGCAGATGCAATAGTCACTGTGGACTGTGCTCTGTGGTCACTGTGCCTGTATGGCAGACCTACTGTATAGGAGCTGGGCGCTGTACAGGTAGTGAATACTGTACCGGGGGTGTTATTACTGAGCAGGCCTCCTAGGCTGCTCAGGACTAGCAAGCACAGTGCACAAGTATATAAACAATAGGCCAGTGCCAAATGGGCATATCTCTTGCTAGCCCGCCTCGCGTGTTGTGCCTTGACTTGGCAAGCTCGTGTGCAAGCCTCAAGTGTTGAGCGCTGTAAACATTATCCGATTTAACAAAGCTCCGTTTCCAACCATATTCACACATTGCTGCATTGCAACCATATCCTTCACATTGCGTGTGCGAAGAAAGCTTAACTTGCATCACACTGGATTTTTAGGTGGCATATCACACACATGATTACTGCTGATAGTGGATGCATTCAAGTAGCGGTAATGACCAGTCCAGGATATAATGGCACGCAAACGCGACATTCATTCATTCATTCATTCATTCATTCATTCATTCATTCATTCATTCATTCATTCATTCATTCATTCATTCATTCATTCATTCATTCATTCATTCATTCATTCATTCATTCATTCATTCATTCATTCATTCATTCATTCATTCATTCATTCATTCATTCATTCATTCATCATTCATTCATTCATTCATTCATTCATTCATTCATTCATTCATTCATTCATTCATTCATTCATTCATTCATTCATTCATTCATTCATTCATTCATTCATTCATTCATTCATTCATTCATTCATTCATTCATTCATTCATTCATTCATTCATTCATTCATTCATTCACTCATTCATTCATTCATTCATTCATTCATTCATTCATTCATTCATTCATTCATTCATTCATTCATTCATTCATTCATTCATTCATTCATTCATTCATTCATTCATTCATTCATTCATTCATTCATTCATTCATTCATTCATTCATTCATTCATTCATTCATTCATTCATTCATTCATAGACACGTGACTGCGTCACGTGAGCATAAGTCCTCAGTGGGAGGGGAACATGGGATGGAATGGATGGTGTAAGCTATCTAGTAGGTCCTACTGGTTACAAGGGTTACAAGGGTGTGGGCACCGCGGCCCGAACCGCTATGAACGCCATACGCGGTCACACGCGGAGCCCCCACAGACTTGGGGGTGGTCTCCTTCATCACTACTTGCCATCTATCCTTGCGTACCATCTGCCTCCATATTACAGACAAACCCGGAGGCTGCCTGGTGGGTGTGAGCCCGTCACGTCTAGTGTAGCACATGTCCATGCCGAGTCTATCACGAAAAGTCCACGGGTGGCGGCCCTGCCGCACGCGGCCTGGGGCACGCCAGGAGAGGACATATCGCCCAGGCTGGGCGGGCTTGGTGCCAGCTAGTCTATCTGATGTGTCTACCTGATCTGTGCGGGCCAGGTGAGTTAACGCCAAGCGCATTGGCGTGATCCTGATTCGGCATATCTCTGCGATTCCAGCGGCACCGGAACGAGTTCATTCCGACGAGTATCAAGAAAGTTATGACGTTCCGACTTCCCGGTCGCGCGCGAGCGCGAGCCGGCTGTTCTTCTAAGTCGGACGTGAATATTTGCCGACGACATATGGGGTCGACAGTAATTCCTGGGCTGACAGGAATTAGGTGATGTACCTACGACGGTATTGGATTAATACGTCGTACGCAGGAAATAGGAACCTTAACCTGTGGTCTGTTGGTACCGCAGGCTTAGTCCTGGACTTCTAGGTGCAGATGCAATAATCACTGTGGTGACTGTACTCTGTGGTCACTGTGCCTGTATGGCAGACCTACTGTATAGGAACTGGACGCTGTACAGGTAGTGAATACTGTACCGGGGGTGTTATTACTGAGCAGGCCTCCTAGGCTGCTCAGGACTAGCAAGCACAGTGCACAAGTATATAAACAATAGGCCAGTGCCAAATGGGCATCTCTTGCGAGCCCGCCTCACGTGTTGTGCATTGACTTGGCAAGCGCGTGTACAAGCCTCAAGTGTGTGAGCGCTGTAACATTATCCGATTTTAACAAAGCTCCGTTTCCAACCATATCACACATTGCTGCATTGCAACCATATCCTTCACATTGCGTGTGATAAGAAAGCTTAACTCAAATTACAACCAGTCTCAGCGGAACGGCCAGGAGGGTCGTTGCCGGTTGCGGTGTGCAGCGTTTACGACGAGAGGAGCTCGTCTGGTGGTGAATGGTGCAGGAGGAACAGCGGCAGCAGGATTTCCGGTTTCGGCAGTCTGCTGGGGGTTCGATTTCTCCTGAATTACGCCGTGTCGTTCGGGATCTATCTTTGTTGCTTGCAGATCGTCCGCCTGTAAATCGCAGCTTCGTGCAATTCGTCGACGACCAGGTCGAAGATTGGGAGCGAATTCTGCGACACGTACAAACCATCGTCATTCCGGAGCACCGGAGCATCGACGACCTTGAGCAGGAGCTTCACGGGTTGGTCGGCATCCAGACGGTGATTACTGCAGTAGCAGAGCGAGTGCGGACGGAGTTGGCAGCAAGGCGAGGCGAGGTTGCGGAGGCAGCTGGCGCAGGGCGACACGAGTTTGTGCCGACAGTAGCGGGCGCGGGAGTACCACGTGCTTTCGCAGGCGGCATCGGCGACGAGGGTGTTGCAGCGGGACCAGTTAGGCGTGAACGACGCGGAGCGGAGCATCACAGGCGGCTTGCAGAGGTCGGGGCGACAGCGGAAGCCATCGCCGGAGGACAACGCGCGACCAGAGTCGGCAGGTTTCCAGAGCGAGTAAGAGTTCCTTTTCAGGAGCTAACCCCGCCCCTTCGCGTTCGTGTGACGCGTTGGGAGAGTTTGCACCTCTTGGGTACGATAGTGACCTTGAGGTAGGCGCAGGGGGTGTCGCTGGGCTAGGCGACGAGACACTTGGCGACCACGAGGTGCCAACGTACAATCCGCGAGGGACCAACGACGGGTTGTCACCTGTCTACTTTACCAACGGTGACGATTCAGTCATAGCGGGCCGACAGCGGGTCGACGACGGCGCAGCAGGTAGCAGGGTACCAGAGCTGATTGTGGTGAGCGACAGCGACGACGACAGCGACAAGGAGAACCAGGACGCGCCTGGGGCCAGCCGTGGTGGTCTTGCCTGAGTGGTAACACTTGGCACTTTCTTTTCTTGTTCAGTAGCTTATATTGCTTTAATTGCTGCTTAGCCACTTGGCTGGCTGTAGCAGATCTGAACAGAGGCCATCATGGAGGATGGAGCTATCAACCAACCAGCGGGCTTTATGGACTTCGGGCGGCGCGGCGCTGGGCTGGATGGACGAGATGGACGCGATGGACGCGGTGGACGCGATGGACGCGGGGGCGGCCAGGCGCTGGGAGACCAGGCTGAGGTGCCAGATAATCAGAGCCAAGGATCGCAGGGCGGGCAGCACGCGCCAGCCGCAGATCAAGCGGCGCCCAAGCGACCAACTGTTGCTGAGGGGTACGCGGTGCTAGGCCAGTTTCAGTCCATCAAGGACAATTGGCAGCCCCGGGATGCTGAGAGGATGTTAGAGGACATGAACTTGTACACTGAGATATACAACGGTGACAAGCTTCGCATCCTGGCGTCTAGTGCCTACATACGGCAGTCGGCGAGGCGGCTGTTCAAGTTTGTTCGGGAGCGACACGCGGCGGGGGACACCTGGGCGGCGTTTATGACGCGACTCAGGGTGTTCCTGAGTGACAAAAGGACCATAGATGGGTCCCACCTGAAGCAAGAATACCTGGACTACAAGCCCATCAAGGGGCAACTAGTGGTCCACGCCTTTGAGGACTTCGTCAAGCTGAGGGAGGACGCCATGGCCAAGGGCTTCTTCGTCGCAGATCGGATGGCCATGGGCGACTTTCTCAAGTCGCTGCAACTGGATCCGGTCACCATGGATAATGTGACCATCCACATGCGACAGGTCCATGGCTGGGCAGCCATGACGGATCAGTTGTATGAGTGTTTCAGCGGCAAGTACGTGGGGGGTAAGCGCCCTCGTCAGAATGATGAGGAGGCCACTGAACCCACGGTTAAGTCCATGAGGGGATCGGGCCACGGGGGCCCAGCGTCCTCGAGAGGGCCTGAGACCTCTTCAAGGGGTCGAGGAAGGTCCAGGAGGGGGCGTGACAGAAGGGCTGGACGGGGGACCCCGCCGAAGTCGGGACATCCACAGTCCCAGTTTGACTTCAAGAGGGTGGGTGGTCCTCCCAAGGCTGGGCCCAGCAGTGGGACCTCACGGGACATCAGTCAGGTGGAATGTTATTTCTGCCAGGGGAAGGGTCACTTCAGGAATGAGTGTCCCTCGTACCTGAGGCAGGAAGGTCAGAGCAAGCCAGCTCAGGGTGGCAGCAAGGACAAGGCTGGTCCATCCCAGGACAAGGGCAAGGGCAAGGCTGCTGATCATTGATATGAGCCTGCACACATCCCTGAACCCTGGAGGGTGCCCCCAGGGGTGTGTAATGAAGCTGCTAGTGACAGCAGTGAGGGGCAGCCCCATGCTCTAGTGAAAGAGCCTATTGGACACGATGGGGCAAGCTTGGTTACCACAGAGAGTATGCCAGCTGTAGCTGCAGTGGTTACTCGCCAACGTGCCCGCCATGGCGGTGCTGAGCCTGAGGTAGGACCTGGTGATGTGGACCCAGGTGGATCTCAGAAGCATTCTGACCGTGCAGGACTGGCACAGGATGGTCAGGATGAGGATAGGGCTGGAGACAGTCTGACAGGCACGACCCTGGTGCCTCCTGTACATAAGGGATCTGTACATACCTTGAGTGCTAATAATGACAATAAAAGATTTTCTCTCTTGTATGACATTGCCTCAAGGTTGCATACCATGTTTGGCCATGCAGCTCAGTCTTTGCAAGTTGCTAGACGGCTGGGAGGAAGTGAGTTGTACTCCATCTGCCAACAGGTTGCTCAAGCTTGCAAGTGCAGGCTAGTTGCTAGAAAGCCCAAGCAGTCTCATGCCAGGACTCCTATTTTGCAGCCAGGCCATGTGCAGGTAGATATTCAGAGAATCAGGGGTTTGAAGCTGCTGGTGGCAGTGGACAGATATACCAAGTACAAGACCCTAGAGATCCTGCCTGACATGGAGAAGCCTACATTGATTGCTGCTCTGAGTTGACAAGGAGCAGGTACCCTGGGTTGGAGTTGTTGCAGTGTGACATTCAGTTTGAGTGCTGTGAGAACCTACCAGAGTTTTCCAGAGTTGCTGATTACACCCAGGGAGAGCCACGGCCAGCAAGGGTGGTGGAGAGAGCATAAGAGATAAAGACTGTGCTGCTGGTGGAGAGGATTCCAAGGACGTCATCTGCCATTGTGACATCTGCATGGCTACGTTCTGTGGAGGACAGGCTTGAACCTGAGGACTCCCATGTTCTTTGGTGACATTGCCATCAATCCTTATGCTGGCATACAGGATGCTGCCAGCTGATGCTGAGCAGGCATGGAGGAGAAGCTAGAGGCCAAGTTCCTCAAGCTGAGGCAGAAAGACAAGGGCTGGAGTGTCCTAGAACCTAACGTTGGACACATTGTTGTTGTGTGGAAGGGAACCAAGCTTTCCAGGGAAACGTGGCAGCTGGCATGATGGGGTGGTGACCGAGTAGAAGCCGCTGGCCATAAGTGCTGGGTGGCCATTGATGGCTCCCAAGCAGTGCACCGTCTGTCCTGGTCAAAGATCCGTCCCCGGGAGGTAATCAAGGAGACCTCTCCAGGTGCCCGCTGGTGTACAAGGCGGGGGTGACGTGGAGCTTCCTGATCAGGGTGCTACAGCTGTATCGAGCCCTCAGGGTGACCCTGGCCCGGCCTGGGGTCCTTCACATACGGTGGTTGGGCAAGCAGGCGGACAGGCTGCACCTCCGAACGGCCCGACACCAGGCCTAGGGGTGTGCGTCTATCAGATATTGTACAGGCTTTGCAAAGAGCCAGAGAAGGAGCTAAGGTGTCCAAGCTTGTCCAGTTGGATGAACCTGAGGTAGCTGCCATGGAGATAGATACAATGCGCAGGTTTCTGTCATGGGACCTCAGCATACAGGAGAACTGCTGGTCGGAGAACCAAGTTGCCCCTGGGTGTCTGATTTCAGTGGTAGGACGCATCTAAGGGTGTTGGGAGAGGTTACTGCCCCTGTCATGGGTGTGGATGTGACCTTCCTTGTCCTAGAGGACTATGATGGCCCTGTGATTTTGGGTCAGAATTTCTGGGCAATCCTGGAATTTCTATCAGAGCTACAGCTCTGAGAAGAGATGGCTGGGGGATGATTCCCTAGAAAATTTCAGGACAACATTTCCAGTCAGGTGCAGGGCCAAGCCGGTCAAGGGTGTAAAATGGGATGAAGGGGAGGTGCCCCCAGCGGCCAGTTTTGGTTATTCCAGCTGTGTTGCACCCCAGCAGTATTGGCATAACTCACAGGAGCCTTGCTGCACACTCTCCTTTGACATATGACCAGCTGGTCCAAGAGATGAGCTCGCCTACTTTGTTTGAGGCTTGGAAGCTCGCCTTCTCCAAGGCATTGGAGTGGCTGCAGTTTGAGTGTGCTGCACCAACAGACAGACGTCCCCCAGCATCAAGGAAGCTTGCTTTGAGATTTGTGCTGAAGAGGAAGGTTGTGGATGAGGTATCAGTGCCCCATGTCAGGCCTGTCCTGAATGAGTATCACGGCACGGGGAGTCTGCCAGGAAGGAGCTATACACGCCAGGGATGCTACACGACACATGGAGAATTTTGCTATGTCTCTACGTGGGGTTGCTGAACAGGGGAGCAGCTATGTCATCAGTGCTGCTGGACTTCAAGAGGGCATTTTTAAAATCTGATCCAGAAGTGGCCAGGAGGGTGTGGAAGCAGGATGAGCCTTACTGTGTTGAGGTGCCTGCCATCTGGAAGCTGGAGCTGCATCAACAATTCCTGGTTATTCTGAAGGGCCTGGAAGGACTCAGGTCGAGCCCAATCATCTGGAGGCTCACGCTGCAGGAAGCTCTGATCAGTGAGTGTGGCTTGAGAGTGTCTTCAGTTGATCCCTGTTTGCTGCTGGCCCAATGGGAGGGTCTGCCAGTGTATGCTAGTTTGCATGGAGATGATCTGCATTTGCTAGCCCCCGACCTGGCTGAAGAAGTATATTCCTGTCATCAGTGGCAAGTTTTACTGGGCAAGGAGCTGTGGCAGGAGCCCAACAAGCCTGTAGTGTTCTGTGGAATGCAGGCTACCCTGTTCAGGAGGGACGGGGAGTGGAGTATCAGGCTTCAGGCTGGAGGAGATTATAAACAGACCATTGTGAAGGCAGTTAAGCTTCTTCGCACAACGCAATGTGAAGGATATGGTTGCAATGCAGCAATGTGTGAATATGGTTGGAAACGGAGCTTTGTTAAATCGGATAATGTTTACAGCGCTCAACACTTGAGGCTTGCACACGAGCTTGCAAGTCAAGGCACAACACGTGAGGCGGGCTCGCAAGAGATGCCCATTTGGCACTGGCCTATTGTTTATATACTTGTGCACTGTGCTTGCTAGTCCTGAGCAGCCTAGGAGGCCTGCTCAGTAATAACACTCCCGGTACAGTATTCACTACCTGTACAGCGCCCAGCTCCTATACAGTAGGTCTGCCATACAGGCACAGTGACCACAGAGTACAGTCACCACAGTGATTATTGCATCTGCACCTAGAAGTCCAGGACTAAGCCTGCGGTACCAACAGACCAAGGTTAAGGTTCCTATTTCCTGCGTACGACGTATTAATCCAATACCGTCGTAGGTACAGCACCTAATTCCTGTCAGCCCAGGAATTACTGTCGACCCCATATGTCGTCGGCAAATATTCACGTCCGACTTAGAAGAACAGCCGGCTCGCGCTCGCGCGCGACCGGGAAGTCGGAACGCCATAACTTTCTTGATACTCGTCGGAATGAACTCGTTCCGGTGCCGCTGGAATCGCAGAGATATGCCGAATCAGGATCACGCCAATGCGCTTGGCGTTAACTCCAATCCTTTCTTTTCTTGAGCTGTAGCAGCTCACACAAGTCTACATACAAACACACACAATGGGTACTGGATATCCCTCCCAGACTACAAGTCACAACCCGCTGGGCATGACAGTCAGCTTGGATTCCTTATTATATGTACATAGCACCCATACTGGCTCAGGAGCACAAAACAAATTACAATGAGTCCCTATCCCTTCACGGGAGGCTCGTTGTGTTACCCATGTACAAGAGGTTGGCCAACTGTGGCAGCCCATAGGCGTTCAGCTAAGAACTTGAGAAGTATGTACAACCTTCAGGACTTAGGCGAACCCCAGATAGACATCTCTCCATCAGAGACAATGTCAGACATTCCCACACCAGAGACATGTCTCACCCTCAAGGTGTGCTCAGGATTATGTACAATCAAGCTCCCAGCCTGATATCCAGAGTCTTAAGCACCCAGCTCTCAGCTTTTAGACAGATAGACCGACTTGACAGTCAGCATTCATGAGCTTCCTCAGTACATTGTACTGGGCTGGGCCTTGTGTGCAGCTTTGTCAATGCATCAGCAGGGTTCTCCTCGCCAGGGATATGCTTCAAGTCAACCAAACTGGCCAACTCCTTCAGCAACAAATAATCCAGGTCCCGGCTCCTGGCCAGCTGCTTGTGAACAAACTGGACCATACCCATGCTGTCTGTTAGCAACAACGTCTCCATCTGCAAGGTCCAAGGGGTAACTGAAGCCAGCTCCAGCATTAACTCCTTTATGTACAGGCTGGACTGGATCCCCTCACATATGGCCTGCATTCTGCCATCTGAACTGATACAGACCTTCTGCAGTCTGCTGTACCAGCTGAACAAACTTGCCCTGCTCTGATAAAAGCAAACAGAGCAGCAGATCTCCCCCTGACCTTGGTAACCTGGCGAGCATCCATGGAACTGTCAACAAAGATCTCCAAGGTGATAGGCTGGGCAAAGTCAATCCCAGACAAGATCAGATCAGGGGTACTCTCCACCAACCGGGCTATGACTCGAGGCTTCTCATCCTCAAGCACCTCATCAGGCATTCTGCTATGGACCATCAAAGACGGACCACAGATGCTGGCAAACCAGGCCCACATGCCTCTCAACTCAGGTCCTGCAGCCTGGGTGATCTTCTCTGGCAAGGCCTTCACAATGGTCTGTTTATAATCTCCTCCAGCCTGAAGCCTGATACTCCACTCCCCGTCCCTCCTGAACAGGGTAGCCTGCATTCCACAGAACACTACAGGCTTGTTGGGCTCCTGCCACAGCTCCTTGCCAGTGAAAACTTGCCATGATGACAGGAATATACTTCTTCAGCCAGGTCGTGGGGGCTAGCAAATGCAGATCATCTCCATGCAAACTAGCATACACTGGCAGACCTCCATTGGGCCAGCAGCAAACAGGGATCAACTGAAGACACTCTCAAGCCACACTCACTGATCAGAGCTTCCTGCAGCGTGAGCCTCCAGATGATTGGGCTCGACGCTGAGTCCTTCCAGGCCCTTCAGAATAACCAGGAATTGTTGATGCAGCTCCAGCTTCCAGATGGCAGGCACCTCAACACAGTAAGGCTCATCCTGCTTCCACACCCTCCTGGCCACTTCTGGATCAGATTTTAAAAATGCCCTCTTGAAGTCCAGCAGCACTGATGACATAGCTGCTCCCCTGTTCAGCAACCCCACGTAGAGACATAGCAAAATTCTCCATGTGTCGTGTAGCATCCCTGGCGTGTATAGCTCTCTCCTGGCAGACTCCCCGTGCCGTGATACTCATTCAGGACAGGCCTGCATGGGGCACTGATACCTCATCCACAACCTTCCTCTTCAGCACAAATCTCAAAGCAAGCTTCCTTGATGCTGGGGGACGTCTGTCTGTTGGTGCAGCACTC
>RPFO01001270.1:25000-26725 GCA_009746045.1 Mesostigma viride | reverse complement strand
AGGTGGTAAGGCTGGACTGGTGGCCTCGCCTGCACGTGTGGCTATCTTTTCGTGCGCATGTGCCCGTGTTTCTGGGCGTTTCATGTGCCTTAAGGCCTCTTTCACGCTCGGGGGCGAACCAACTATTTTCAGGGGTACGACCTATTTCCTCGTAAGTACCCTCTCACGCTTGGCCAAAAGTCCCCTATTTCGGCTTCGTCCTCTCATGCTTGGCCAAAGTACGTCCCTAATTCGAAATTGAATTGGCGCCACCCTATTTCGGCTTGTCCCGGGCTCCGGGCTTGAGACAAGGACGACATTGGTATATAGGACTGCTCTGAACGTGTACTGAACAAAAGTCGTGCGTCCTGCGGAACGTAACGTACCGAGTACGTACTTGTGAGTCCCATGTAGGAATTATATGTTCAGCTGCACACGTCTTTCCCACGCGCGCTGTAACTTTACGATGACAAAGTAAGAATAGGATGCGAAAAAGGAAATCGGTAACCTGGAATTGGCTGCGGAAAGGTGCTTGTTCCAAGCAAAAAAAAAAATGGGACAAGTTGGGACAGACCGCTATATTAAGGGGACGTGGCGCGCCGAATATTTTCCGCGCGAAAAAATTCGCGGCACTGGCCGTACCGTGAAAAGTGGGTGCTCCGTGCGCGCACCACTTGCGGAAGTGGCCATGGCGACTGCGTTTAGGCGAAACTAGCAATGTAGGGCTAGAGAAATGCAAAAAAAATGCTTGGATGCTGAACACGATGATTTAATGATGTTGGGATGCGGCGGCAAGAGGCTGGTTTACAATATCGCTGCTTTCTTTTACTGCCATCGGCATGGGGGGTAATCTGCATTTTTTGGTCGCGCGGAATAAAATAGAATTCGTGATTGCGGCAGTAAATTCTCAGTTTGGGGGTCTTTTTGACCGTGAAGGATGCATTCATATCGGTACATCGAATTCTAAACCGAACGGGTGCTTTTTGCTACATTTTCGGCCATTCTCGGTAAGTATTTCTTCAGGCCTGCGCAGTGCATGTCGGAACCTTCCATGGAAGAATGGCCGTTGTTGCGCGCCTGGGCGAGGGATCTACGAGGGCAAGATATAGATTTGTGGCGACTGTTATCTACTATCAGTTCTCTCTTCGAAGAGCTCATTGTTGAAGTTTTTTGCGTTCGTTTTGGTCAGTTTCCGCCAGTTAACTCTCCGTTGCTCGCCGTCGTGTTGACGAATACCTGGCAGCTTTAGCTTGTTTTCGTTGATGTCGTGATCAGGGCCGCTTTAGTCGCAGCCTATAGCTCTTCGGGAAGGTATAAGGCATTTCATAGCACGTGTTCTGGCAAGGATGTTGTGCGTATGGACGCTTCTTGTTGTGTGGTAGTGACGCACCCTTTCCTCGCAGCGGCATCACAGCGGTCAGAAGCTGAACGGCCGCCACTGGTTTCTTTGCATTTTATCGTGCAGGGAAGGAAGTTTTTTTATCGACGATCATGTTGGAGATATTGCATTTGTGTGACTGCATGTAGATAGCTGCCATCATTGGTTTATTTGAGCTTTCCTTGTTATGATGATGTGACAAGACAGCAATGTGCTGAGCCAACCATGGTTGACATGGTTGACTGCATGCAAGCTTTGTATGCCATGATCTCCTTGGTTCCTTGCCCTCCATAGTTCCAGTTTGTTGCCCATGTCGGGTAGGGCAGTTAAGGAGTTGTTGCTGTGTTGGTAAGCTTGGTTGGCATAAC